>CAKNXH010000346.1:34555-46040 GCA_932178445.1 Andricus quercusramuli | reverse complement strand
TAAAGAATTTTAAGAGATATGAAAAATTCACAGGATTTCAAGAGTTTTAAAAGGATTTCAAGTTTATGTTCACAAATTTTACAGGATGTTAGGAGATTTGAATAAGATATTGAAAATTATAACGGCTTAAAAAGATTTCTAAAGATTTTCAGGATTTTAAAGTGTTTTATGAGAAATAAAAAATCGACAGGATTTCAAGAGTTTTCAAAGGTTCTTATGTTTTTTACACAAATTTTAAAGAATGCTAGGAGATTTGAATAAGATTTCAAAAATTATATCAGCTTAAAAAAGATTTTCAAACATTCTAAAGAATTTTAAGAGATATTAAAAATTCACAGTATTTCAAGAGTTTGTAAAAGATTTCATGTTGATTTTCACGAGTTTCAAAGAATGCTAGGAGATTTTAATGAGATTTCGAAACCTATTAAGGATTTTAAACGATTTGTAAAGATTTTTAAGACTTTTAAACCATTTTAAGAGATATATTAAAAGTCACAGGATTTCAAAAGATTTTTAGAGATTTCAAAGAATTTTAAGAGATATGAAAAATTCACAGGATTTCAAGAGTTTGTAAAAGATTTCATGTTTATTTTCAAGAGTTTCAAAAAATCTTAGGAGATTTTAATAAGGTTCCAAAAATTATAAGGGATTAAAAAGATTTTTAAAGAATTTCAAGAATTTTAAAACATTGTAAAAGATATATTAAAAGTCACAGGATTTCCAACGGTTTTTACAGATTTTAAAGAATTTTAAGAGATATGAAAAATGCACAGGATTTCAAGAGTTTGTAAAAGATTTCATGTTCATTTTCACGAGTTTAAAAAAATGTTAGGAGATTTTAATAACGTTTCGAAAATTATAAGGGATAAAAAATATTTTTGAAGATTTTCGGGATTTTAAAGGATTTTATGAGAAATAAAAAATCCACAGGATTTCAAGAGTTTTTGAAGGATTTCATATTTTTTTACACGAATTCCAAAGAATGCTAGGAGATTTTAATAAGATAAGGTTTCAAAACATTTTTACCGCTTTTAAAGAATTTTAAAAGATATGAAAAATTCACAGGATTTCAAGAGTTTTAAAAAGATTTCATGTTTATTTTCACGAGTTTCAAAGAATGCTAGGAGATTTTAATGAGATTTCGAAAACTCTTAGGGATTTTAAACGATTTACAAAGATTTTAAGATTTTTAAAGAATTTTAAAAGATGTATTAAAAGTCACAGGATTTTTTAAAGATTCTCAAGGATTTTAAAGATTCTCAAGGATTTTAAAGAATTTTAAGACATATGAAAAATTCGCGGGATTTCAAGAGTTTTAAAAATATTTCATGTTTATTTTCACTAATTTCAAAGGATGTTAGGAGATTTATGTAAGACTTCGGAAATTCTAAGGGATTAAAAAAGATTTTCATACATTTTTAAGGATTTTAATGGATTTTATAAGATATAACAAAAATTCACAGGATTTCAAGAGTTTTAAAAGGATTTATTGTTCATTTTCACGAATTTTTAAGAATCTTAGGAGACAATAAGATTTCGAAAATTATAGGGGATTACAAAATATTTACAAATATTTTCAAGGATTTTGAAGGGTTTTAAGAGTTATGAAAAAATACAGGATTTCAAGAGTTTCTGAAGGATTCTATGTTTATTTTCACAAATTCCAAAGAATGTTAGGAGATTTTGATAAGATTTCGAAAGATATAAGGGATTTTGAAAGATTTGAGAAATCTTCCAAGGATTTGAAGGATTGTAAGAGTTATAAAGGGTTTTCGAGGCTTTCACGTGATATCAACGGATTTTAAGAGATTCCAAAATATTTCCAAGCATATCGACGAGTTTTAAAGGATTTCTTAACATTTTGGAAGATTTAAAGGAATTTAAGAGTTTTTCCAAATATTATAAGAGATTTTAAGAGATATAAAAGAAGTCACAGGATTTCAAACGTTTTTAAAGGATTTCATGTTTATTTTTACGAATTTTAAAGGATGATAGGACATTTAAATAAGATTTTGAAAATCCTAATGGATTTAGAAAGATTCTCAATGATTTTTCAAGATTTTAAAGGATTTTATGAGATATAAAAAATCCACAGGATTTCAAGAGTTTTTAAAGGATTTCGTGTTTATATTTACGAATTTCGAAGGATGTTAGGAGATTTTTATAAGATTTCAAAAAATATAAGGGATTTCAAAACATTTTCAAAGATTTCAAAGGATTTTAAATCAGTTTAAGAGATATAAAAGGGTTTAGACTATTTCACATGATTTCAACCGATTTTAAGAGATTCTAAAAGATTTCCAAGCATATCCACGGATTTCAGAGTATTTCGTAAAATGTTTAAAGGTTTGATAGGATTTCAAAAATTTTTTGAATATCATAAAATATTTTAAGATGTATAAAAAAAATCACATGATTACTTAAGTAATTAATGGACGCTCTCGAATTGAAAAATATGATATTCAACGTTTTCAAAAAAGAAAAATTACCTTTCCAAAAGCTGTGTGCTGCCCATCCAACCACGGTGTGGCAATCGTCGTAAGGAAAAATTGGCAACCGTTGGTATTTTTTCCAGCATTTGCCATGCTAATGAATCCTGCACCAGTGTGTTTCACCTCAAAAGTCTCATCGTCAAAGTACTTTCCATAAATGCTTATTGAGCCACTGCCATCTCCCTTTTCAAGGTCACCACCTATAAACAATCAAATTATTTATTTGTTTTTCAATTTAAATTTTTAGATTCAGTTTTATCAAATAGTAGACTAGTTTTAATTGTATAATGAGGTTGAAAATCGTTAAAAATCATCGAAAATTTACTGAGATATGCAGCTTGAGAAAAAGTATTCGTCGTCTGCCCGCGGTGATAGCTAATGCGTCGCGAGGACTGCTCTGTCAGGCAGCGTTCTCCAAGTTCAGTATGCGCGGGCAGACGTCGAGTACTTTTTCAAAATCTGAATATCTCAGTAATTCATGACATCTGAAGGAACAATCTGTGGAGGTGCCATTCGAGAAAAACAGGAAGTCTTTAGTGGACGACCCTAATCAGTTTATTAATTTTTTAATATACCTTGAATCATAAATTTCTTGATGACTCGATGAAATTTCGAACCAGCATATGTCCTTCCATTAATTCCTGTTGTAGCTAACGTAATAAAATTTTTCACAGTTTTTGGGGCTAATTCTCCAAAGAGACCTACAACTATCCGACCAGCAGGATAATCGTCGATCATGATATCGAAGTAAACTTGATCGGTGACCTTATAACTCGCAGCCTTGAACAAAAATGGTTCATTGTAAAGATTAAATATTAGTTATAAATTATTATTTTAATTTAAATTATTAATTTAAGAAAATTTTCAAAGTAGGGATATACATTATTTTGAATAAAATCAGTGTGAATAAAATAGTTAAATTTTAAGTTTGAAAATTAATTGTCAACAAAAAGAAACGAAATTTCATCCAGAATTTTGATAAAATCGTTCAATTTCAAATAGAAGAATGAATTTTCAACAAAAATGATAAATTCACAACAAAAAAGTATTGTTGAAATTCCAACTATCAAACATTTTAATTTTTGATGAAAAATTTTTTAATTCAACCAAGACACAAATTTTCAACAAAATAGTTCAATTCTTTATAAGAAAAAAATCAAAACAACATGACCAATTTTTTGATATTTTAAATTAAAAATTCACCTTTTCTAGTTCAAAATTAAAAAATGATGGTAACAAGTCATTATGTTTCTACCAAAAAGATTAATTTTCTACCAAAAAAAATATTTTTCTACAATAAAGGACAAAATTTGAACAAAATACATAAATTTTCAAACGAATAGTTAGAATTTTAATCAAAAAGTTCAATTTTCACAAACTGGTTCAATTTTCAACTAGAAAGATAAATTTTCAACAAAAATGATGAATTCACAACGAAAAAGGTATTATTGATATTTCACCTATCAAACATTGTAATTTTTAATTAAAAACATTTAAATTTAATCAAGAGAATAATTTTCAACAAAATAGTTCAATTCTTGATAAAAATAGATACATTTTCAAAGTAAGATGACCTATTTTTTACAAAGCAATTGAATTTGCAACCCAAATATATGAAACATGAAAAAAATTGTTTAATTAGTTAATTTTTTAACCAAAGAGATGAATCTTCAAAAATGAAGATTAATTTTCTATCAAAAAGGCAAATTTTCATCCAAAAATTTGAATTTTCAACCAAAAAAGGTCAATTGTCGATTATAAATGAAATAGTGAAATTCTATTCAAAAATTAATTTTCACCGAACAAAAAAAGATTTTTAACAAGGGATTAATATTTAGCAAAATGATAAATTTTCAACTAGAGTTCAATTTTTAATCAAGTAGTCCAATATTCAAATGAGAAAGATACGCTTTAAAAAGAGAAGATCAGTTTTTTTACCAAAAAAGAGGATTTTTCAACATAATACAGTTGAATTTTCAACAGAAAGATAAATCTTCAATCGAGAAAAATATTTCGAAAAAAAGATAAAAAATGAAGTTTAAACGAACCCAAATTTCAAGGAAATAGCTCAATTTTCAATCGAAGAGAAGAATCTCTACAAAAAAAAAAATAGATTTTGAAGAAAATAGTTCAATTTTCAAACAATGAGATGAATCTTCAACCAAAGAAATTAATTTAAGCCAAATATTTCAATAAATTTTCATCTATAAAAGATACATTTTCAACACAAATTTTTTGTTTTTAATATCGTTAAATTTTCAACCCAAGAGATGAATTAATTTTAGCCAAAACTTGGAAGATTAATTTTTTGAAAAAAATACGAATTTTCAACCAAGTAGATGAAGTTTCAACTAAATAGGAACAGTTAAAAAATAGGTTTTAAGAAAAAGAACGAATTTTCACAAAAATGGTAAAATTTTCAACCAAAGAGAAGAATCTGCGCCAAAAAAAAAAAGTGTCAACGAAATAGATCAATTTTCCATCAATGAGATGAATCTTCAGCCAAAAAAAAAATAATTTTAACCAAATAGCTGTATCTTTGACTGAAACAGATACATTTTAAACTTGGAAGATTAATTTTTTTTAATATGAATTCTCAACCAAATAGATGAAGATTCAACTGAATAGTTGATTTTTCAACTAAAAACGATCAATTCTTTACCACAACTAGAACAGTTCAATTTTCATTTAAAAACTTAGGTTTTAAGAAAAAGAACGACTTTTCAAGAAAATAGTAAAATTTTCAATCAAAGAGATGAATCTTCACAAAAATTTTTTGAAGAAAATAGTTCATTTTTCAATCAATGAGATAAATGTTTAAGGATACAAATTAATTTGAAGCAAATAGTTGAATTTTCAACAAACAAAAAAAACAACTTTCAACAATAACGAAAATGAATTGTGAAAATATAGTTACATTTTTAACCAAACAGATGAATCTCTGCGAAAAAAAAATCTTAACAAAATAGTTCAATTTTCAATCAATGAGACAAATATATAAAAAAATTTGAAACCTAGAAGATTATTTTTTTGGCAAAAAGACGAATTTTCAACGAAACAGATGAACTTTCATCTAAATAGTTGAATTTTTATAAAAGGTCAATTTTAAACCACAACTGAAATAGTTAAATTTTCAGTTAAAAAATTAGGTTTTAAGAAAAAGAATGAATTTTCAAGAAAATAGTGAAATTTTCAACTGAAGAGAAGAATCTTCACGAAAAAAGAATTCGAACAAAATAGTTCAATTTTCAATAAATGAGATGAATCTTCAACCAGAAATATTAATTTTGAGTAAACAGTTCAATTTTCAACATAGTTAAATTTTTAACCAAACAAATGAATCTTCAAGCGAAAAAATGGGTTCTAAAGAAAATAGTTTAATTTTCAATCAATGAGATGAAACTTCAACCAAAAAAATCATTTTTAACCATAGAGCTGTATCTTCGACTGAAACAGATACATTTTCAAACCAGAAGATTAATTTTCTGCCAAAAAAGATACATTTTTATCCACGTAATGGAATTTTCAACCAAAAAAGATAAATTTTCAACTAAAGAGTAGAATAGTCAAATTTTTAGTTAAAAAAATTAAGTATCATCCAAAAAAAGAAACTAATTTTCGACAAAATGGTAAAATTTTTGACAAAATTGATGACGTTTCATCTGAATAGTTGAATTTTCAACTAAAAAAGATCAATTTTCAACCACAACTGGAACAGTTAAAATTTCAGTTAAAAAATTAGGTTTCAAGAGAAAGTACAAATTTTCAAGAAAACAGTAAGATTTTCGACGAAAGAGAAGAATCTCCATATAAAAAATTTCGAATAAAATAGTTCAATTTTCAATCAATGACATGAATCTTCAACCAGAAAAATTTTCAAATGAAATGATGAATCTTTGACTGGAATAATTGAATCTTAAATCAAACAGATAAATTTTCAATGAAAATGATGAATCTTTAAATGAAATGGTTGAATTTTCAACTAAAGAGATGAATATTCTACCATGAAGATCAATTTTTGAAAAAAGAATACCAATTTTCAACACAATATATGAATTTGCAATCAAGTTCTTGAATTTGAAACGGAAAATGATAAATTTTTAACCAGTAGTTGAATTTTACACAAAAAAAAGAGAAGAATTTTCAAAAAAAAAAAAACGTTAAGTTAAACAAATTAATTTTTAACCAGAAAAACGAATTTTCAATGAAACAGTTCAGTTCTCGACCACTGTGATGAATTTTCAACTAAAGTGATGAAACTTCAATTGGAATTGTTGAATTTTATACTAAAAAAGTACAAAAAATTTTCACCAAATATTTCAATCAAAAAAAAAAGATCAATTATCAGTCAAACAGTTAAACTGTCGTCTAAAATAGATACATTTTTAATCGATAATAGAATATTTACATTTTCTTTTAAAAAACAATCTAACTGACAAAAAAAAAACGAATTTCCAAAAAATAGTTAAATTTTCAACTGGAGTAGATAATTTTTCAGTTGAAAAAATTAATTTTCAACAAGGTCGTTAAATTTTCAATCAGAAATGAATTCTCAATTAGAATAATGAATCTTCAATTGGGATAATTGAATTTTATAAAAAAAAAGGTACAAAAAATTTTCACCAAATATTTTAATTGAAAAAAAAGATCAATCATCAACCAAACAGTTAAACTTTCTAAAAAGGTACATTTTTAATAAACAATAGAATAGTCAAATTTTCTTTTTAAACAAAACTAATTTCTAACAAAAAAAGCGAATTTCCAACAAAATAGTTAAATTTTCAACTGGAATAGATAATTTTTCAGTTAGAAAAATTGATTTTCAACAAGGTCGTTAAATTTTCAATCAGAAATGAATTTTAAATTAGAATGATGAATCTTCAACTGGGATGATTGAATTTTATGCCAAAAAGGTACAAAAAATCTTCAGTAAATTTTATATTTAAGAAAACGAATTTATAGCAGAAAAATGAATTTTCAACAAAATAGTTAAATTTTCAACTAGAATAGTTGAATTTTCAGTTAGGAAAATTGTATTTCAACATGGTCGTTAAATTTGCACTCAGGGATAAATTGTCAATTAAAATGATGAATCTTCAACAATTTAATATAATTGAAATTTCAACCAGAAAATATTTCAAATTTGAAAAAAAATGTTCTACCAGAAAAGACGAATTTTCAACAAAATACATCAATTTGTAACCAAATGGTTGAATTTTCAACCATAAGGATTTATTTTCCATTGAAAAGACGAATTTTCCAAAAAATCCCATACATTTTCAACTAAATAGTTATATTTGTTTCGTTTCAAAATTTTTATACTAAAAAGATCAATTTTAACCAAAAATGTAATGGTTAAATTTTCACTTAGGAAAATTTTGTTTTGAATGGAGAAAAAATTTTTTTTCTACAATAAAATTGCATTTTCTATTCAAAAAATTACTTCTTAATTCAAAAATACGAATTTCCAACTAAAATTATGAATCTTAAAGAAAAAAAAATTAACTTTTAAGAAAGTAGTTCAACTTTCAACCAAGGAGTTGAATTTTCAATCTAAAAAGATGAATCCTCAACGAAACATGTAACAGTTGATAAATCATCAAACAAGTTTTAATTTCAAATAAACAACAGTTGCATTTTACAAACCAAAAACGAATTTTCAAAAAAATACCAAATTGTTCAATTTTGAGCCAAATGGTGAATTTTCTACAAAACAGTTGAATTATCAACAAAAAAGTAAATTTTTAACAAATGAGTCAATTTTTCAACAACATGGTTCAATTTTCAGTTATAAAAATGAATTTTTAACGAAAAAATTGATTTTTTATAGAAAAGACGAATTTTCCACAAAATACATAAATTTTTAACCAAATGGTTGAATTTTCTACTGAATTGTCGATTTTTTCAACCAAAAATACGAATTTTCTGCAAAACAGTTGAATTTTCAACAAAAAAGTTAATTATCAATCGAAACAGATTAATATTGTGATCCAGAAACTTGCATTTTTACCCAAAAAAAAAAGATACAATTTTTAAAGAAAGAGATAAATTTTCAAAATAAAAAGGTGAATGCTCTGGTGCACCGTACCGGCAATCTGGAAGCCCTGGGTTCGGTTCCCAGCTGAGCTAGAGAAACATTTTTTTCACAATTTATAAAATAAAGCAATATTGAAAAATATTGATTTAGACCAGTAGACAAAAAAACAATCAACATCAAAATTATCAATATTTCAATATTTTTCGTATTTTTTGTATTCCCAAATATTCCTATATATTCTATATATTCCCAAATATTTTTCAGGGAATATATTCCTGGTACATGGAAAATCAGAGTGGTCGACCCCACGGAGCTAATGAACGGAAGCGATAGCATATACAGAAGATTAAAATCGTCCACCCTCCGTATTGAAATAGATTTCGTGGTTTATTTTTAAGTGAGGTTCACCAGTTTATCTGAAAAATTTTCCGGTTTTCTGTTCTATAAGCTCCACGAAGATTAGGCCCAAAATCCTTAAATTGATAATTAAATAAAGCAAATATATCAAATTTGGAACAACAAAATGGGAAAATATTATTATTTAAGATTTTATTAATATTTAAAATAAGAGTTTAATTATAAATTTATAAAATAATTAAAATTTGAATTTACAAATTTTTTATTCAAGTTTTTAATTTTATTAATTGAAAATTCATCTTATTGGAAAATATTTAATCTTTTTTGGGTAAAAATAAAAATGATTGAAAATAAATGTTTTTTGTTTGAAGATTAATTTTGTTGTTGGAATTTTCATTTGACATGAGAAATTTTCAAAAGACTTGAGTTTTCTGAAGAACTTCAGAAAAATTATAATATTATTATAACTTATTATGTTTTTCGTTGAAAATTATTCTTCTTAGATTAAAAATTGGCTTTTTGTTTGTTAAAAATAAATTTCTTTAATTGAAAATGTAATTGCTTGATTGAAAATGAACATTTTTGTTAAAAAATTTTATTTTCGAGTTGAAAATTAGTCATTTTCAGTAGATAATTCAAATATTTGGTGGAAAATAAACTTTTTTCTTGAAAATTCTTATTTTTGAGTTGAAAAATTAAACCGTCTTGTAGAAAATTCATCTTCTTGGAAACTATCTAATTTTTTCTGGTTGTAAAATACAAATGGTTGAAAATAAATCTTTTTTGTTTAAAAATTGACTTTTTTGTTTGAAATTTTCATTTGACATCAGAAATTTTCAAACGTTTTTTTGAGTTTTCTCAAGAATTTCAGGAAAATCATTTGGGTTAAAAATTTGTGATTTTCAGTAGAAAATTAATTTAAAATTAAAAATCCGTCTTTTTTGGTTAGAGATTCATCATTTTAGTGAGAAATTCATTTTTCTGGTTGAAATTTTGTTTGTTATAAATTAATATTTTGAACGGGAAATGTAACATTTTTGTTGAAAATTGAACTATTTAGTAGAAAATTCAACTATTTGGTAGAAAATTTTAATATATTATAGAAAATTTGCTTTTTTGTTAAAAATTAATTCTTGAAATAAAAATTCAATTATTTCATTTTTGGTTAAAAATGGACCTTTTTCAGTTTGAAAATTCAAATTTTTGGTGGAAAATTTATGCAAATGATTAAAAATTGGTATTTTTCAGTAGAAAGTTAATTTTTTTCGATGAAGATTCAACTACATGGTTGAAAATTTATTCGTTTTGTTGAAGATTTGTCTTTTTTGGTTGAAGATTCATCATTTTAGTAGAAAATTAATCTTTTTTTTGAAATTTTTGTTTGTTATAAATTAATTTGTTGAACTGAATATTTAACAATTTTGACGAAAATTCAACTATTTTTTAGAAGACTAATTATTTGGCATAAGAATCCACTGTTTTGTGGGAAATTAGTTTTTTTTTTTAATTAATTTTTTGAAATAAAAATTTAACTATTGTCTTTTTGTTTGAGAATTCATTTTTTTTAGTTAAAAAATTTAACTATTTGTTTGAAAATTCATATAATTTATTGTAAATTCGGGGAAAATTAACTTTTTCGATTAAAGACTCACCTAGTCCGTTACAAAATTGATTTATTTCATTGAAAATTCGTCTTTTTTGGTACAAAATTATTCTTCTTGGTGTAAAATTCAACTGTTTTGTTTACAATTTATGTATTTTGTTCAAAATATTTTTTTCTGGTTCCGGAAAATCAACTTTTCTTGTTTGAAAAGGCAGCTGTTTGGTAGAAAATTAAACCATTTTCGTTACTGTTACAATTTTTAATTATTTTGTTGAAAATTCGCTTTTTGGTTCAAGATTCAATTTAGTAAAACTGAAAATTTAAGAATTTTTTTGAAAATTCCACTGTTTTGTAGAAAACTAGTTTTCATAGCTAGAAAATTCAACAATTTCGTAAAAAACTCAAATATTTGGTAACAAATTCGACTATATTGTAGAAAATTCACTTTTTCATGAAAAATTAATTTTCTTAAATGAAAATTTAACTACTTCGTTTTTGGTTAAAAGTGGATCTTTTTTTCAGTTTGAAAATTCAAATATTTGTTCGAAAATTTATGAAATTTATTGCAAATCGGCCTTTTTCAGTAGAAAATGAATATGTTTGGATGAAGATTCAACTAAATGGTTGAAAATTTCATTTGTTGAAAATTCGTCTTTTTTGGTTGAAGATTCATTATTCTAGTGAAAAATTTATCTTTTTGGCTGGAATATCTGTTCGTTTGTTATAAATTAATTTTTTTGAACTAAAAATTTAACAATTATGTTGAAAACTCAACTATTTGGTAGAAAATTCAACTGTTTTGTGTGAAATTAGTTTTTTTTGTTGAAAATTAATTTTTCGCCATAAAAATTTAATTATTGCCTTTTTGGTTGTGCATTTTTTTTAGTTTGAAAATTTAACTATTTGGCTGAAATTTATTTAATTTGTTAGAAATTCGTCTTTTTTAGGAAAAAATTAACTTTTTTGACTGAAGATTCAACTATTGGGTTAAAAATT
>CAKNXH010000346.1:0-21080 GCA_932178445.1 Andricus quercusramuli | reverse complement strand
TTATATTCTTCAATTTTAACTTCCCTTTCTGAAAATATGATTGATTAATAAACTTTCACACTCATAAATAATTTATGAATGTATTATTTATCAATAAGATTTTCAAATAATTCCAGAAATTTTAAGTTTTAATATAATCAATAGAATCAGTTCATATATAATTAGTCAGTTCAGAACATAAAAATCATTACACAATTATTTTCATTAGAACATTCAAATGACTTTCACATGATATATATTTTTTTCATTTGAAAATGCATTTCTATACATTCAACTCATTATAGACCTTTAAAGCTAATTCCAGAAACAATCAAAATATGTGTACATATTAAATAATCATTTTACAACATAAAAAGCAATAAACAGTTATTTTAATTGAAACATTCGAATAATTTTTACTTTGTATTTTCCTGCAAAATTTAATTAATATTAAACTTTTGAACTAATTTCATAGAAAAGTAAAATATATGTACATATAATATTGGAAGCAGAATTCAGATACTTATTTCACAACATCACAAAAATTTTAAATAAAAAGCATTAAACTATAACTTTCATCAAAACATTCCAATAATTTGTACTTTACATTATTGCAAATTTTTACTTTCATTTCTAAAAATTTCATTCATTCATAACATTTTATACTAATTTCAGAAAAAATAAAACATATTTACATATAGTTTTTAAAATTAAATCCAGATACTCATTTTACAAAATCAGGCACATTTGAAAAATTATTTAATTACAATAAAGGTATTTTAAATATCAATAAATTTTAATTATAAAAATTAATATAGCGAGAAAAATTATCAGCTAATAATTAGTTAATCATTCCACAATATAAGAAGCTTGAAGCTTTAATATTCATCAAAACACACAAATAATGTTTACTTTTTTTAAAAATTTTAACTTTCATTCAGGAGAATTTGATTTATTATTGACCGTTTAAAGTAATTCCGGGAATTTTAAGTTTTAATAGGATCAGGTAATAATTAATTAATCAGCTCACAAAATAAAAAGCATTAAACAATTATTTTCATTGAAACATTGAAATAATTTTTACTTTATATTTTTTTCAAACTTGAAATTTCATTTCTGAAAATTTGAATGATTAATAACTTTCTATAGCAATTTAAAAAAAAATCAAAACATAATATTTATATATAATTTTGAAAATTTAATTCTGATGCTCATTCAAACATTAATCTATCATTTTCATTCCAACATTGAAATAATTTTTACTTTACATTTTTAAAAATTGTCACTTCAATTTATGAAAATATGATTTATTAGTAACCTTTTATAGTAATTTGAGAAAAAATTAAAACATGTTCACATATAATTTTGAAAATTGAATTGAGATAATCATTTCACAACATCACAAACATTGCCAAAAATTACATAATTTAAAAAATTATGTAATTGAAATGATGTTATTTCAAATATAAGTGAACTTTTATTATGCAAATTATACCCAGTATTCAATTACATAACCTGAAAGTGAATGATCAATTTATGTTTCTGAATTTAAACAAATTTAAATTCAATCTGTATGTAATTCAATATTGTGGTTAAAATCAATTAGCTAATGATTAAATAAACAGTTCACAACATAAAAACCCTCAAACAATTATTTTCATGGAAACAATCAAATTATTTTTACTTAATATATTTTTGTTAATTTGAGCTTCCATGTCTGAATACTTTAATTTATTAATAAGCTTTGGAAAAACTCCAGAACAATTGAGTTCTAATAGAATCAATAATCAAAACATGAAAAGCATTACACAAAAGTTTTTATTGAAATATTCAATTAATTTTAATTCATATTTTTAAGACTTACAATTGAAGGACTTGCAATTTAAATGATTATTAATATTTTATACAAATTTGATTAAAAAATCAAAACATATAATTTCTGGAAATTGAATACAGATAATCATTTCAGATCATCTCAATCATTTAAAAAAATTATATAATTATGATGAAAGTATAAAAAAAATGTATCATCAAAATTATAGCCAAGATTCAATTACATAACCTTACAGCCCGTGTAGGAATCCAATCAGGGATCCGGCCGGGTCCCGGCCGGATAGCCCCGCTTTTACCCGGGCGCTGGCCGGGGAATCTGGCCGGGATCCGGCTAAAAACGTCACGGTAAACTGGTCGGATCCCGGCTTCAATACCGGCCGGGATCCGGCCGGGTAACCCGGCCACAGAGCGGTTAAAAAATGTTTTGCTTCAGGCGAGAAATTGATAACTGATTTGTCTTTTGAGGCTCATCGTACAGAATAGGGTGAACTCTAATTGTAAAATGAAGTAAACAAATTCTCGCGAGGAAATTAGAGTAGATTTTAAATTACTGATGCTAACAATCTCCTAGCAATTGTTGTATTTTGGAAATCACGTGTGATTTGAGGTTAGGAAGGAAGAAAGGAAACAAAGATTACACAACACTATACTTTAATGTAAAATTGTAATTATTCGCGCAGTGAGTGGGATTTTCAAGCTAATCACTGAAATAAGGTTGATTTCAATAACGGTTTTATTTGCCAACTTTGAGGGGAAGACGCGACATGAGTCGAACGTGCATTCTCGTGCGAGGTGCGAAACTGAAACTTACAAGTGTGTACGCCGACGCCAGGCGCAGAAGGCGTCAGACACGGCGGTAAATTTGAAAGTGTACAGACTAAAAATTGTCTGAAAATAGAGAAAATTGTGAAAATTGTAACAATTCTGCTGTTGCACATTGCAGAATCGATAACAGATTTATTTAATAAGGTAAAACATTAGAAAGAATTACATTTTTTCTAAGAAGTTAAAAAACCTAATTTCTGTTTTACTGATCTAATAAATGTTCAAATCATACTTTCCGAATAATAATTCATCTAGAATCCCGTACGTCTTTGATGATGTCACGGCTCTTAAAAAATTTGTAATTTCTACGAAAAAAGTATGTTGACCAGTGGCCGGTCGGCTCCCGACCATGAAATATAACCAGGGTTGGCCCGGCCAGTAACCGGCCGGCTCCCGACTACGTGATTCGAGATAAATGTGGCCCGGTCGGCTCCCGACCGGTTCCCGGCCATGAAACCCAACCAGGGTTTAGCCCGGCCGGGATCCGACCAGAAACCTTGTTGTAGTAGGGCCAACTGGGGAAATTTCTACACGGGAGTGAATAATCAATTCATATTACCTAATTAAAATCAATCAAAATTCAATCTTTATGTAATTCAATATTGTGAAAAAAATTAAACAGCGCATAATTA
The DNA here is from genome assembly GCA_932178445.1 of Andricus quercusramuli. NCBI lineage: Eukaryota > Metazoa > Arthropoda > Insecta > Hymenoptera > Cynipidae > Andricus > Andricus quercusramuli. The sequence goes on along the minus strand of CAKNXH010000346.1, from coordinate 17,811 downwards.
ATTAATCAGTTTAGAGCATGAAATGTATCAAGTAATTATGCTCATTTAAACATTCAAATCATTTTTACTTTATATTGTTATGAAAATTTGAATTATTAATAATCTTTTAAACTAATTTCAGGGAAAATGAAATCATACGTACATTATGAACAAAATTAATCTGCTAATACTTAATATGATAATTCCTTTAACTAATTCCATAGAAAAGTAAAATATATGTACATATAATATGGATAGCATAATTGAGGTACTTATTTCACAACATCACAAAAATTTACAAAAATTATCCAATTGGAATAGAGGTATTCTAAACATAAATAATCTTTTATTATAAAAATTATAGTCAATAGTCAATTACACAGCCTTGAAGTAAATAATCACTTCAATCAGCTAATTCTTAATTAACCAGTTGACAACATAAAAAGTATGAAAAAATTATTTTCATTGAAACTTTCAAATAATTTTTATTTTATACAATATATTTCTCTTTGAATTGAGATTTTTCTTTTACTAAATTTAATTTATTAATAATCTTTCAACTAATTCCAGAAAATGTAATTTTTAACAGAAACAGTTAATATTTAATTAATGAGTTCAGAACATAGAGAGCATTTAATAATTATTTTCATTGAAATATTAGAATAACTTTTATTTAATATTTATCTGAAAATTTCAATCATTAATAACCTTTCAAACAGCAAAAATTGAAATATATGCACATATAATTTTGAAAATTGAATTCGAAAGATTACTTCACAACATCACAAACATTTGAAAAAATTATAGAATTGTAATGGAGATATTTCAAAGCAAAAATAAATTTTTATCATGAAAATAGCAACAAATATTAAATCACATAACCTTAATATAAATAATCAATTGATGTGACTTATTTGAATACAATTCAAACTCAATCTTTATGCAATTCAATGTTTGGAAAAAAATTAATCAGTCCATAGTTAATAATAGTTAATTTATCAGTTCATAGCATAACAATTAATCACCAATATTATTTGCATTGAAACATCAAAGTAATTTGAACTAATTCCATGAAAACTTAAAAACATATTTAAATATAATGTTGAAGATTGAATTTAGATAATTATCTCACAGCATCGTAAACATTTTGAAAATTATGAAATTGGAATAATCTCACACAAGATGTAGGTTACCTTTTTTCATATGAATTCAAAATATATTTTTTCATTCGAATTTGCATTTCAATACATTTGGCAACGGCCATACCACGCTGGAAACACCAGTTCCCGTTAGATCACTGAAGTTAAGCAGTGTTGGGCGCGGTTAGTACTTGGGTGGGTGACCGTTCGAGAATAATACTACTGCGTTGCTGTTGGCGGTCGTGGGTGTGGTGAGCCCACACTTGTAGTTATTTACTACAAGAAACTATCCACCTAGAAACACTACCCGAATCGGGTAGTGTCACGCTTACCCCTAGAGGCTCGCCGAATTGGAAACGGCTTAATGGTAATGGTATAATGACCTTTAAAACTAATTCCAGCAAAAATGTAAATGTGTGTACATATTAATTAATCATATCACAAAATAAAAATTAATAAGCAGTTATTTTCAGTGAAACCTTCAAATAATTTTTACTTCATATTTTTCTGAAAATTTGAATTAATAATAACCTTTTAAACTAATTTCATAGAAAAATAAAATATATGTACATATAATATTGAAAGCAGACTTTAGATACTTATTTCACAACATCACAAAAAATTTACAAAAATTAAACAAGTGGAAAATGAAGGTATTTTAAACGTGAATAACTTTTCATTATCAAAATTATAGCTAATATTCAATTACATAGCCTTCAAGTAAATAATCAATTTATGTATTTAATTTAGGAAAAATTGAAAAAATTCAATCTTGATGCAAGTTAATATTGTTAAAAAAATTAATCTGCTCATAATTAATTAATCTGTACACGATATAAACAGAGTTAAACTATCATTTTCATCCAGGCATTCAAGTAATTCTTACTTCACATTTCTTTTAAATTTTCACTTTCATTTCTGAAAATTTGATTTATTAGTAACCTTTCATAGAGATTTGTTAAAAAATTGATTCATATTTACATTCAGCTTTAAAAATTAAATTCAGATAATCATTTCACAACATCACAAACATTCATAGAAATTACATAATTGGAATAGAGTTGTCTTAAATGTGAATAAACTCTTATTTTACAAATCATAGCCAATAATCAATAACATAACCTTGCAGTGAAGAATCATTTTATGAACTTAATTGGAACAAATTAAAATCCAATTTTAATGTAATTTGATATTGTGAAAAAATTAATCAGATGATAATTAATCAATTAGTTCAAAAAATAAAAAGCATTAAACTATGACTTTCATTGAAACATTTAATTAATGCTTACTTCACGTTTTTTCAATTTTTACTTCCATTTCTGAAAATTTAATTTATTCGTAAACTTTTAGACTAATTTTAGAACAAACAAAAAATAATTACATATATTTTTGAAAACTAAATTCAGATACCCATTTTAGGAAATCAGGAACATTTGAAAAATTACTTAATTGTAATAAGGGTATTTTAAATATAAATAAACTTTTATTATGCAAATTGTATCCAATATTCAATTATATAACCTCCAAGTAAATAATCAATTTATGTTACTTAATTTAGAAAAAAATGCAATCTTCATTCAATTTAATATCGCGAAAAAAATGAATCAGCTAATAATTAGTTAATCAGTCTACAGAATAAGAAGCATTCAACTATGATTTTTATTAAAACATTCAAATAATTTTTACTTTACCTAATTTTTTTTTCTTAACTTTCAGTTCTGAAAATTCAATTTATTAATAACTTTTCAAACTAATTCCAGAAAATGTAAGTTTTAATAGAATCAATTGATAATCAATTGATTAATCAGTTCACAATATGAAAGGCATCAAAGAATTATTTTCATTGAAAAATTCAAATAATTTTTACATTCTATATATTTTTTTCGTTTGAAAATATATTTCCATACATTCAATTTATTATAGACCTTTAAAGCTAATTCCAGAAAAAAAATATAAATATTAATTAATCATTTCACAACATGAAAAGCAATTAACAGTTACTTCAGTTGAAGTATTCGAATAATTTTACTTTATATTTTCCTGCAAAATTTAATTAATATTAACTTTTCAAACTAATTTTATAAAAAAGTAAAATAAATGTACATATAATATTGGAAACAGAATTCAGATACTTATTTCACAACATCACAAAAATTAAAAGTAAAAAACATTAAACCCTAACTTTCATTAAAGCATTCAAATAATTTATACTTTACATTATTGCAAGTTTTTACTTTAATTTCTAAAACTTTCATTTATTCATAACCTTTTATACTAATTTCAGAAAAATCTGAAAAATTATGTAATTACAATAAGAGTATTTTAAATAGCAATAAATATCAAATTTTGTCCAAATAGTGCAAAACAAATTCTCAACTGAACATTTATTTTCAATGAAAGAAATTAATTCTTAACAAAAAATAGAATAGTTTAATTTTTTACTGAACACATCATTTTTTACGAGAAAGATTACACTTCTATCAAAAAAGATCAATTTTTCACAAAAAATGGAATAGTTGAAGTGCATTTTGAAATAAAATGATGAATCTTCAACTAAAAAAAATTTGATTTTTAACCCACTACATGAATTTCAAACTAAAAACATAAATTTTCTACCGAAAATAAAGTCAGATAATTTTCAGTTAGTAAAATAAATTTGCAAGCAAAAAACAAACGAATTTTCAACAAATGAATTTTCAACCAAAGAAATGAATTTTTAAACAAAAAGATGAAATTTCAAGTCATGAAAGTACTTATTTACAAGAAAAAAAATGAATTTTCAACCAAATATTAAATTTTCACCGAAAACAGATAAATTTTCAATTTGCAGTCTATCCACAAAAAAACGAATTTTCAACTAAATAGTTGAATTTGTTACTAAGCAGATAATTTTCTAATGAAAAATATTACATTTCTATAAAAAAAGGTAAATTTTCCACACAAAATTGAATATTTAAAGTGAATTTTTAATAAAAAAAAATTAATTTTCAACCGACTACATAAATTTCAAACTGAAGAGATAAAATTTCCAACAAAAATGAAGCAGGATAATTTTCAGTTAGTAAAATAAATTGTCAACCATTAAAATAAAGAATTTTCAACAAAACAATTTAATTTTCAACTAAAAAAATGAATTTTTAACCAAAAGATGAAATTTCAACTAATTACTTTTTTACCAAAAAAAAAAAAAGACGAATATTCGACTAATAGTTAAATTTTTACAGGAAGCAGATAAATTTTCAACTGAAAATAGAATAGTTAAATTTATAGTAAGAAAATTAATTTTCAGTAAAATTAAAGTAATTTTTCAACGAAATAATATAATTTTCAAACAAGAAGATTAAATTTATATCGAAGAAGGTAAATTATCGACAAAAATGGAAGTTATACAATCAGGTCGAAAAAATAATTTTTGAATCAGAAAAATCTCATTTTCAACTTAGAAGATCAATTTTCAACCAATAAGATGAATTTTTAACTTCATTACCAATTTTCAATTTTTTTTTAAATTGAATATCTGGTAGAAAATTCATGTACTCTGTTGAAAATTCATCTTATTGGTTTAAAATGTGAAAATTGATCCTGTTGGTTAAAAAAGAGTTTTTCCTTATTTAAAATTAATTTTTTTCAACTGCAAATGTAACTGAATTATTTTTTGTCGAAAATTGATCTTTTTTTATATAAATTCGAACTTCTTGGTTCAAAATTATACTATTTCGTTGAAAATTTACTTTAATTTTATTGAAAATTAATTTTTTTACTAAAAATTTTACTATTCTATGTTTTTAGTTGAAAATGTATCTGTTTTCGTAGAAAATTGAACTATTTGTTGAAAATCTGTCTTTTTTGGTAAACGAGTACTCTCATTAGTTGAAATTTCATCTTTCGGTTGAAAATATATTCCTTTGGTTGAAAATTTAACTGGTTTGTTGAAAATTCGTTTGTTTCTTGGTTGCAATTTTATTTTACTAACTAAAAATTATCCTACTTTATTTTTGGTAGAAAATTGATTTTTATAGTTTAATATTCATGTATTTGGTTGAAAATTACATTGTTTTTAGTAGAAGATTTAAATTTTTTTGTTGAAAATTTATCATTTTGATCCAAAATTAATTTCTTTGGTTGAAAATTCGTTCCTTTTTAGTTGATAATTAATTTTTTCAACTGAAGATATAACTATTCCATTTTTGTTTGAAAATTTATATTTGAAACTGAAAATTAATTAATTTTTCTGAAAATTCGTTTTTTTTTCCTGGTGAAACATTGATTATTTTAACTGAAAATATTCTTTTTCTGTTTGTGGTTGAACATTCATTATTTAGATAAAAAAAACCAGTTTGTTGAAAATTCGTTCTTTTTGTTGAAAATTTATCTTTCTAACATTTTAACTTTTCCAACTTTGTCTGAAAATTGATTTTTTTAAATGAAAATTCATGTAATTTGTTGAAAATGAGCCCTCTTTGGTAGAAAATTAATCTTTTGGGTTTAAAATTCATCTAACTATTTGTTTAAAAATTCATATTTTATTTTTTATTTTTTTTTTATTTGAAAATACAAATTTTAAAAAATTCCAAAAAATGTCCCTATTGCTTCGAAAATTATGGCACTTTTTTCTATGTACAGTTTTTGCTATAGTAAATAATAATAACAAATTATAAATTGAAAAAAGATTTTTAACTTAATTTAGGATTTTTTGAAAATGGCAAAAAAACATGTTTTTTTTATTGACTCCCATACAGACATTTTTAAAAATGTTGAATATGTCGAGCCCCAAATCCCTTCAGTTTGAATCAAAGAAATATGCTATAATTAAAAAAAATTTAGTCTCAGCAAGTCGTCAAAATTGCTAAAAAAAAAAGTAAAATTGATCTTTTTTGAACGCTTTACATAACACTAATTTTTGTAAAAAAAAAAAACAGAAAAATAGCATTTCAAGTTGAAAAAATTCAGATTCGACATATCCAACTTTTTTCAAAATGTGTGCATAGGACTCAATGGAAAAACAATTTTTTTGCCCATTTTCAAAATATTTTAAGTTGAGCAAAAATTTGTTTTTATTTTATAATTTTTCATTATGATTCACTAGAAAAAATTATACGAAGAAAAAATGCGCCATAATTTTCCAATAATAGGGAAATTTTTTCGAATTTTCGAATAAAAAAAGAGAACAGAAGATATATCAACCGATTTGAAGAATAATTGTTTTTCTTTATTTTTTTATGTCAACCCACGAATTTTTTCGCTCAGCTATTACATTTTTGTTGAGAATTCATATTTTTTAGTTAAAAATTAAACTACTTGGTTAAAAGTTGAACTACTTTGCTTGAAATTGGATTTTTTTGAAGATTCATCTTTTGGGCTGTAAGTTGAACTACTTACTTAAAAGTCGATGAAGTTTATTAACATTTTTTGTTTGTTTGGTAGAAGATGAATCTCTTTGGATGCAAATTTGACTATTTTTATTTTTAAATTATTTCTTTTTAGTTGAAAATTAATTTTTGAAACCGAAAATTTGACTAATTTTTTTTTTGAATTTTTGTTTGTTTGTTAAAAATATTATCATTTTGGTAGTAAATTCAACTTTTTGGTTAAAAAATAACCTTTTTGTTGAAAAATCAGGATTTGGTGTTAGAAATTCAATTGTTTTCTCAAAAATTCGTTTTTATTTTCTATTTAAAAATAAACGTTCTTGTTGAAAATTGATATTTTTTGGTTAGAAATTCAACTGTTTTGCAGATAATACGTCTCTTGGTTTGAAATTTGAGCAGCTTGGTTTGAACTATTTTTATCATGTTTTTTCTTGTTGAATTGAACTATTATTGATTTAAAATTGAAATTTTTTTCTTCCTAAAAATAACGACTAATAAATTTTTTGTTAAGAATTAATTTGTTGTTGTTGGATATTCTACTACTTTGTTGCAGGTTGTTCAGCTTTGTTAAAAATCCATTTTTTTGGTAGAAGAATTATTTATTTGGTTGAAAATTTAATTATTCAGGTGAAAATTCATCTATTTTGAAACAAGTTTATCGATTTTGGTAGCAAATCAATTTTTTTGGTAGAAAATTTAACTTACTGGCTTGAAGTTTCAATAGCTAGGTGGAAAATTAAATTATTTTATCAAAAATTAACTTTTTTGGTAAAAAATTCATTTTCTTCTTGAAGATTCATAATTGAAGTTGAAAATTCATCTCCTTAGCTGAAAATGTAACTATGTCGTGCGTTGAGAATGAATTTTTCTATAGAAAAATAATCTCATTGATAGAAATTTCAACGGCTTGGTAGAAAAAATAGTTATAATCAACTTTTTTTTGGTTGAAGATTCATGATTGTAGTCGTTCCAAAAATTCGGGAGGACTAGCCAAGCTTATGAAAAATATTTAGCTACTCATCCCGAATTTCGGGACGTTTAGCCACTTCGTCAAAAGTCTTTTTTTTTTTTGCTCGAAGTTCCACAATTCGTCTTTTTCATAGAAAACTAATCTTAAGAAGAAATTCAACTATTTGTTCAAAAACCAACTTTTTTGTTGCAATTTTGATTTGACACATCTGAAATTCTCAGAAACCTTTTTAAATTTTTTTTTAAGAATCTTCGTAAACTATATAATAAGTTAACCTTCAAATCGAATGAACAAATAAACTTAAAAAATAAATAGTCCTTCAAAATTTGTATCTTGTATAAAACATTATTTTTCCTCGATCGATCATGCTAGTTTCTAAAATTTCAATTGCAAGAAAGGCTCTTCGAGGTCAATATCAATCCTATATGTGAACCATTTGTATTTTGTTCTCGAACTTTAGCTTTTCTTTGGCACAGGATTCACCAGTCGCCGTGACCATGAAATCGAGTTTGAGAAGTACCGTTAACAAGACCAAGTTATAAAAGGTGAGACTTGAAGTTGGGAGTCAGTTCGACACAATGGAGAGCTTGAGGCCGTTGAGGGACTGGTTTCAACGGTTATTAACCTTATTACTTTTAGCATCGATTGTTATAAATGCTTCAAGTTTAAATCATCACCGCGATCTCAAGGAAACACTAGATCCTGCACTAGAGATAGCAATCACTGATAATGAAGATGAAACCAGAAGAAGTTCATCTGATTCTATTGTTATCAAAGCTGTAGATATACCTGAAGAATCAATCACATATGAAGGTTCTCAAGTATGGAGGGTTTTAGCAAAGAATGAAAAAGCAGAATATGTATCCTATCTTCAAGAAGTTGGAGGTTTGTTTTCATTTTACTCATCATTTTTTTCCTAATATGTTACTTGCATTCATTTTTAATAAACACTCTTAAACTGAACCGGTGCATTTTCACTGGTTTCAATAGCCAAAAGAGGGTCACTAGTAGCATTTGAATGAAAACTTCAGTGAAATTTTCATTCAAGTGATGTCAGTGACCCTCTTTTGGCTATGGTCAGCACTTAAAACTCACTGGTTCAGTTTAAGATGTTAGATGTAAACAATCATTACCAGTGAAATTTTATTGGTAACTAGTGAAGTTTTCATTCAAATTATATCAGTTACCTCTTTTGGCTATTGAAACTAGTGAGATACCACTGATTCAGCTTTAAAAAAATTGAATGAATAAAGAATATGTTTACGAGCAAGATTTGTCTTTGGATTTTTATCTTAATATATGTCCTGATTTTTTAACTTGCAGATGTATCAACATGGATGGGAAATGGAAGTGCATTTGATGTCTTGGTGAAACCTGACACGATATCACGAGTTTCTCGCTTTCTGCGGGAAAGACATGTAAATTTCGATGTTATTATTCCCGATGTTCAACAAGCCATTGATCAGGAAAACCCACCCTTGCCACCAGAACTCATAGATGAACTAGAAGGACGAGCAGGTTCGTGTTTTTATCAATTTTTAATTCAGGCTTCTTTAATTGAAATTGGCTTGTGCTTGCGGCTTTTACTAACAATTAAATATATATTTTAGATAGAACTACACTCAAAGAGAGACTTTATAATTTTCTATTAAAATTTTATATTCCATGACTGTCGATCTGAAAAAATTTGTCAGTAATTCACGAGAATTCTAAAGGAAATTCTCAATATCTGCGGATATTTTCCCTCGATGGAAATAGAATCTGATAAAAAATTCCGTACCTTCCAACATTATTTTAAATAAGTTTTTCAATGAACTACATTTATTTTTGGAATAGATGATTGAGATAGATCGCATCCAGTTTGAAACTACTTTTATGATAATTTTAAATTACTAAAGATTTTTCTTTCATGATTTCCTTTATGAACAAATTTGTTGGTAACTGGTTTATCAAAGTTCTAATGAGAATTTCAATTATTTTTTGTGGCAATTTCCACTCTATGGAGATTGAATCTGTAACGAAATTCCGTAGAAATGTTATAACATTAAAGTATCTTCTCTCTGTTGATTATCATGATATTTTCACTTGTAACACTGACATTATTTATTTTAATTCCTCAAAATATTCACAATATTATACACATGTCACGTAGTACTGGCAACATCTTATGAATACAATAATGGATTTGAAAGTGAATAAACTTTTCTTTCTCTATCGTATCATAAATCCTCTTTTAATACTAATTACCATTTTATTTCATTATTCAATAACTTTACTGAAACGTATGATTCTGAATTTTTTTTCGCAAATTCTCTGATTCAATTCAGGAGAAAATATAATTGCTTCGGAAAAATTTCTGGTCCAACTCAAAATGAAATTTCCTGAAACAACCCAAATTATAATTTTTTTTTTAATTCCCTATTATGAATCAGAATCATATTTCTTTTCGAAAATTAGCCATTCCAAATCAAAATTGTAATACCTTCCGAAAATTTCTTATTACAAGTGAAAATTATGTGTAATTCTTTCCGCAAATTTCGTGAACCAACTCGAAATTATCATTCTTTTCAAAAATTTCCTTTCCCAAATCAGGATCATATTCCTTTGAGGAAATCTATGGTTCCAAGTCCAAATTGCATTTCTTTTGTGAAATCCATTATTCCAAATCAAGATTATAATTCTTGACAAAAATTACTCATTTCAAGTAAAAATTGTCATTCTTTTGGCAAATTTCCTGAAGCAACCCAAATTATCTTCTTTTTTTAATTCCTCATTCCAAGCGATATTTATATTCCTGGTCGAAAATTCGCCATTCCATGTCAAAATTGTAATTCTTTTCAAAAATTCCTCATACCGAGTGACAATTGTGTATAATTATTTTGGCAAAATCCCTGTACCAACCCAAGTTATCATTTTTTTTTTAAATTTCTGTTTCAAACCCGAATCATATTTTTTTCGGAAATTTTCCATTCCAAGTCAAAATTGTAATTCTTTTGGGAAATCCAATATATAAAGTCATAATTATAATTTTTTTCGAAAACTCCTCATTCCAAGTGAAATTGTAATCCTTTTGACAATTTTCCTGAAACAACCCAATTTATCTTTTTTTTTTATTTCTCTGTTCCAAACGACAATCATATTTCTTTTCGTAAATTAGGAATTACCAGTAAAAATTGTATTTCTTCTCATATATTCCTCAATCCAAGTGAGAATCGTATGCAATTATTTGGGCAAAATCCCTGATTCAACCCAAGTTATCAATTTTTTCACAAATTTTCTGCTCTAAATCAGAATCATATTTCTTTTCGGAAATTCCCCGTTTCAAGTAAAAATTGTAATACTTTTAGAAAATTCGCTATTCCTAGTCCCAATTATAATCCTTCTTGAAAATTCACAATTATAATTCTTTTCGAAAATTCCTCATTCCAAGTGGAATTGTAATTCTTGTGGCAATTTTCCTGAAACAACCCAAATTATCTTTTGTTTTTTTAAATTCCCTGTTCCAAACCAGAATCATTATTTTTTCGGAAAAAAGCCATTCCAAGTCAAAATAGTAATTCTTTTCAAAAATTCCCTAATTCAGGTGAGAATTGTATGTAACTATTTGGGCAAAATCCCTGAATCAACCCAAGTTATCATTCTTTTCAAAAATTTTCTGCTCTAAATCAGAATCATATTTCTTTTTGGAAGTTCCTCTTTCGAAGTAAAAATAGTAAATCTCGCGACAAATTTCCTGAACTAATTCAAAATTATTATTCTTCTAACAAAATTTCCAGTTACAAATGAAAATAATATTTCTTTTCGGAAATTTCTCGTTCCAAATAAAAATTGCAATTCTTCTAGAAAATACATAATTCCAAGTGAGAATCATAATTCTTTTCATAAAATTTGTTTTCCAAGTTAGAATCAGAATTGTTTTTGCTTCAGATCCAATTAAGCGTTTATTATAATTTCTTCAGGAAGTAGCCTACTCCAACTGAAAATTAACATTTTTCTGAAAAATTTTCTGTTCCAAGTCACCATTATAATTCTTTTCTGAAATTCCTCATCCCAAGTGAAAATTGTAATTCTTTTTGCAAGTTTTTTGAAGAAACCCAAGTTATCATTCTTTTCCAAATTTTTCTGCTCTAAATCAGAATCATATTTCTTTTCGTAAATTAGCAATTCCCAGTCAAATTTGTATTTCTTCTCGAAAATTCCTCAATCCAAGTAAGAATCGTATGTAATTACCTAGGCAAAATCCCAATCCCAAAAACAATTATAATTCTTTTCGAAAATTTCTCATTCCAAGTGAAAATTGTAATTCTTTTGGCACATTTCTTGAAACAACCCGAATCATCTTTTTTTTTTTAATTTTCTGTTCCAAACCAGAATCATATTTTTTTTTGGAAATAAGCTATTCCAGGTCAAGTTGTGATTCTTCTTGGAAATCCCTCCTTCCAAGTGAAAATTGTCTGTGATTATTTTGGCAAAATTCCTATACCAAACCAAGTTATCATTATTTCAAAAATTTTTCTGTTCTAAATAAGAATCATATTTTTTTCCGAAATTCCTCGTTCCAAGTAAAAATTATAATCGTATAGAAAATTCACTTTTCCAAGTGAGAATAATAATTCTTCTCGAAAAATTCGTCTTCCAAGTCAGAATTAGAATTCTTTTTAGAAAAATGTTTGCTCCAGATCCGGTTAAGAATTACATATAATTTCGTCAAGAAGTGTTCTCTTCCAACATAAAATTAACAAAAACATAATTACAATTTTTAAATTTTTTTCAAGAATTCAATATTTCTCTCTTTTATTAAAAAACAGGAAAGTCTCTTAAATTTTTCGTTTCGTGATTGAACAAACTGAAAGTAATAAAGTATTAAAACACTATTGATATTCACAAATAAAAAATTCTCTTTTTCGCCGATTTTCCTGTTCAGGTAGATACCCTTATAATGATATGCGAATATATAAACATTTACAAGAGCTTACATAAAAAAATGTAAATTTGATCTGACTACGTAATTTGAAAAGGAATTTATTTGAACTGTATTTTGATTAAATCGATGTGCTTCCTTAACGGTGAAAAACAACTTTATCCCGTTATCTGGCCATTTCGGGTTTACTATTCTGAAAATTAAAAACCGGTCAAATAAATCATTTGCACATTTCAAACGGAATGATCCTTTTTTATATAAAGTGGTGTATGTGTGAGTGTGGTCAAGAAGCGATAGTCACCGGCACTCGAGATCGTTGGATAATGATACAAGTCGGTTTGCACCAGTTTGAGTCAAGATATTTAAACTTAAATTGATAACAGCTACAACACACTGAAACATCCGTCTTCTTCTACCCAACTTTGCCATGAAAATAAAAAATTTAATTTATTTTTAATTATCAATATTGTTAGCGATTTTTGATTTTTATTTTCCAAGTTCAAAAACATGAACTATCTATGTAAAAAATATAATACCACATCTATACTTTAAAAAAATTTGTAATTCACTGAAAACATATTATTTATTGAAAAATAATTATTTTTAATAGAAAAAGCCTGATGAACCCTATAGGAATTGAAGTAGGAACCACCTTTTTTGAATTGATAATAAAATAGTCATAATAATATGTTTATTTTTGAAACTGAAATTATTTGAAAAAAAAAATAAAGTTGACTCAACCGAAAGTTAAATTTTCAAGTTATAAAGGATAAAATTCCAACCTAAAATGGAATAGTTGAAGTTTCAGATCGAAAAATTGATTTTCATTCAAAAACGAAATTTTAGAAAAAAAGTTTAATTTTCAACCAAAGACTGAAATCTTTAAAAAATTGATTTCTAACAAACTAGATTAAGTTTCAACTAAGCAGCTAAATTTTCAACTAAAAATGATCAATTTTGAACAGAATAGTTAAATTTTTCACAAAATTATTGAATTTTTAACTAAAGATATGAATTTAAAAATAAATTTTTTCGACGAAATAGTTGGATTCAGCCGAAAAAGACGAATTTCCAACAAGTTGAATAAGACGGAAAACACGAATTTTTGAAAAAAAGTTGAATCCTCAACCCAATTAATCAATTTTCAATCAGTAAAATTGAATTTCAAACCAAATAGTTGAATTCTCAGCTAAAAGTGATATTTTTTGAATCAAAAATGTCATAGCCAAATTTTAAAAATTAAAAATTTAATCTTTAATAGAGAAACAAGTATTCTTAACGAGTTTCATTCGATCAAAAGAAAATAACGATTTTTTCAGAATCAAAAAGAAGAAATTTGTAACAAACAATATTATTTTCCCAATTAGACAAATTTTCAACAAAAAAAGAAATTTGTCTGAACAAAGCTAATCTTGTTTGTTGAAAATTTCTTCTTTTTAATTGAGGATTCTGTTTACTCAAAATTTTTTTTTTCAAATTATAAAGGTTAAAATCCCAACCTAAAATCGAATGGTTGAAGTTTCAGATCAAGGAATTAATTTTTATTAAAAAACGAAATTTTAAAAATAAAGTTGAATTTTCAACCAAAGACTTGAATCTTCAAAAAATTGCTTTTTAACAAACTAGTTCAAGTTTCAACCAAGTAGCTGAATTTTCAACTAAAAAAGACCAACTTTGAACGGAATAGTTAAATTTTTCACAAAAAAGATGAATATTTCACCAAGAAGATTCACATTCTATCAAATGAGTAATTTTCAAGAAAACGTATCCATTTTTCACAAAATTGTTGAATTTCCAACTAAAGATGTGAATTTAAAAACAAATTTTTTCAACGAAATATTTGGATTCAACCAAAAAAGTCTAATTTTCAATAATAAAGATTCAATAATTAACCAAGAGAGAATTATTTTCAACCAAATAATAACATTTTTAACTGAAAAAAAAATATTTTCTGAACCAAGAGTGGAATCGTGAAATTTCAAGATCAACAAATTAGTTTTAACAGAAAAAAATACATTGTTATGGATTTGAATTCAGACAAAAAATACGATTTTTTTAGCAAATAGTTGAATTATCTTCTTAACCAAAAAGGCGAATTTTCATTTTCAATACTTGAATCCTCAATCAAGAGAGACTAATTTTTAACCAAAAAGTTGTGATTTTCTACCAAAAAGGATACAATTTATATCAAAATAGATGAATTTTCAATCGATAAAGATGAATTTTCAGCGAAAAAGAGTAACTTTCTCACATAATTTTATGAATTTTGATTTCAAGCTGTAGGGTGTCTGTGAGGTAGAATACCAAAGGAAAAAAGTGAAGCTTTCTGAAAATAAATTCAGCCTCGCTTCCTGCTTTGGGAATCGAACCCGCGCCAGCCTACTAAGAATTGGAACGTATGACAATTACGATACCATCTGAGCGTGAAAAATTAAACAATTCTAAACCTAATTTGGAATTGAGGTATTTCTAAATCAGGTCCTTGAAACGAAGTCATTAAAAATCAATTATTTAACAAATTTTTATCACCTTGTTTAAAATTCTCTCATTCCATCTAAAATACGAAAGGAATAACTTGAAAATCAATGATAAAGAATTTCCATGCTTCATGTTAGAAACAATTTAATAAGCTGTCGAAATTCCTAGATTATTATGGTTAATCGTCTTGAATAAAATATCTGAATACAAATCAGCATTATTGGTGAAAATAATAAAATACTGAACCCTTTTGCATGTTAAAATTCCATTTATTTAGTTTTGATTCACGGCTAAAGTGGTTTTCTAGCCCGATATGCTCGGTGGAAGGAAATCGCTTTCAAGGTACGAAGTAAATTTCCAGGACTTCGTTTTCCTCATTATTCTAATGTTTACGGTGGAGGTGGCTCTTGGCTTTGGAAGGGTGAGCTTGCTCTGCTGAAAATTTGCTTCGCTGATTCAGACAAACATAAAAAACACCAATTTGGCAAAATAACTTCATCCTATCCTATCCCAGAAATAGGTGAAACGAAATTTTCGAAAATCTTGCAATAACTGGTGTTGACTACACTGAAAAAAATTTATTTCGAATGTCCTTTGAGATGTACAGGTACCTCGTAGGACCTGTACATATTTGCTGTACACGAACCTGTACTGCTAGTCTTGGCAGTTTATGTGCAGGAATTTGGCGAGGGACACATGACCCTGCAAAAGATCCTGTACCGACAAGGGGAACTTTGAATGATCATATACAGGATGTACAGGTTCTTTTGTGAAGGAAAACAGGCGCAGGTTCCTGTACAGTAACGTGTATAGAATTCCTTACATAAAGCCATCAGAGGTACCTTCGGAAGGATCCTGTACAGAAACACGTATAGGTTCCTTCACATAAGAGAGCCAAGTCACTAGCGAACCCTTGCGGATTTGTACCTACTTAGGTTCCTGTATAGGATACTGAACATGTTCCTGTAGATGAACTAACGCCTCAATTGAAACTCTGTGAAACTCTGTGAAGGAACCTGTACATGATAATTCAAAGGTACCCTTGTATAAAGTTTCAAAGCTTTTAAGCTTGGGAGTCATATTAAGACAGCCCCCCACTACGCCGGCCAAAAACGCTCGGGACCTGTACTCTTTCGGTATGGCAAAGTTGATTTGCCAGCGGGTACCTGGACATGCGCGGTAACAACAGCGCACATGTAATGTGTTTCGTGGTTCTATAGCTTGCCAAACCAACTTGGCCGTACCGAGAAGGTATAGGTACCGAGCGTTTTGGGCTGGCGTGGTGGGGATCTTTTTTAGTATGACTCGGGAAAGAATTTCCTATTCAAACAGAATTTGTGGAAGAAAAGTAACACGAATCTATTGCGTTTTTATTAAGTTAAAATTCCATACGAAATTCTAAAGATATATTTTTTTCAATGTACCTCATTGGTTGCATACTGAGTGAAAACTGTTTCAAGTGGCTGCTTTTGAATGCTTCCAAACATTATTGATAAAAGAGGACCTTTTAACTGTAAATGTTCTTTAATATTGAGAAATAAATCTAAGCTTAACATTTTGCTATCTGAGATTTTTGGAAAATGTTACCATCACGAAGCTTTCTTTATGTGGAATCAAAATTTATCTTTTTTGGCGGGAAATTAATCTTCTTGGTAGAAAATTTATCTTTTCCTTCTTTCCCGCTTGAAAAAAATACTACAAAATTATTAATTCCTTTGTGTATTAGATCAAACATGTCTGAATCAGTGGAGCAATTTGAACTGAAAATATTATTCAGATCTAAGAAGGGGGTACGATCGTTAACTCGAAAGATATAAATTTTAGGTCACCGAATGGAATGGTCAACTTACCATCGCCTTGATGATATTCATGGATACCTCGATTATCTCGCGCAGACCTTTCCTGAAATATGTTCCGTTATGTCCATCGGAACTTCGGTGGAGGGGAGACCTCTAAAGGTAAATACCCTCAAGGAATCGCACACTTTTTTAATTTGCCTTTAAAGCTAATTTTTAAAAGTTTTCTCATTCCAAACACATTATATCCAGCCACTTGAAGTGAATTTTTTATATTCAAATTTATTGAAATTTATAATTTTTTAATTTTTGAAGGTTATTCGCATCAGCAACAACAAGGCTGGGGCTCCTGCAATCTGGATCGATGGTGGAATACATGCTCGTGAATGGATTTCGCCAGCATCCGTTACATATATTATCAATTATCTTGTGGAAAATAGTGAAACTCTGGAAGCTGAATACTACATCCTTCCAGTTGTAAATCCTGACGGGTATGTCTTATTCATCACTTTATGTGCAAACATAGGACATGGAGCATTATCCCGCTGTATAGATCCAGCTCCTATGTTTATACATATACAGTACTTAACGCATTTTGTCGCTATATAGCTCCAGGTCCTATGTTGATACTCCAGGTAATATGTGCAAATATAGGACACTGAGCATTTTTCCGCTGTATAGCTCCAGCTCCTATATTTATATACAGTACTTGAAGCGTTTCGTCGCTATATAGCTTCAGATCCTATGTTTATACTCCAGGTCATATATGCAAACATAGGACAAGGAGCATTTTTCGCTGTATAGCTCCAGTTCCCATGTTTATATACAGTACTTGAAACATTTCGTCGCTATACAGCTTCATGTCCTATGTTTATACTCTAGGTCCCATGTGCAAACATAGGACACGAAGCATTTTTCCGCTGTATAGCTCCAGCTCCTATGTGTATACACAGTACTTGAAAAATTTCGTCGCTATATAGCTCCAGGTCCTATGTTTATACTCCAGGTCATGCGTGCAAACATAGGACACATAGCATTTTTCCGCTGTATAGCTCCAGCTCCTATGTTTATATATAGTGCTTGAAGCGTTTCGTGGCTATATACATAGCTTCAGCTCCTATGTTTATACTCCAGGTCATATGTGCAAACATAGGACACG
>CAKNXH010000345.1:7217-18445 GCA_932178445.1 Andricus quercusramuli | reverse complement strand
TATATATATATATATATATATATATATATATATATATATACCCATCTCACGGATGTGAGACGTGAGACGATAGTTTCATAATTCCTTTAAAGTAGTTTTGTATTTTGTTCTCTTCTTCTGTTCTAATTTTCTCTTTACTCTCTTTGACTAGTCGTTTAACTTTCCTCTTTTTGTGTCTGTAATCATTTTGAAGCCTATTTCTCTCCTCGTCGCTGAGACCTGTGATGTTCAGCGTTCTATTGTGCGCTTCTTTCTTTTCTTTTCGGGCTGCCTCAATAATTATTCATGATTATGTAACTGCGTACGTAGATGTAAAATAAATTGACGGGCAAGAGGAATATAAATAAAAAAATCTGCCCGCTTCATGTGACATTGTAAATGTTCAGAAAAAATTACATTTCATGTTAATCTGAAACGTTGTAAAATGTTCTAAAACACCTAAAAACCAAACCTTACGCGGACGTTTAAAAAAATTTTTTATCACAAAAATTGTCAACGTTCACGATGAAATTTCTAAGATCCGTCGTTAAAATTTTTTAATTTTTCTAAATAATTACATTTTCTGTCATTGTAGAAAGTTGCAAAGTACTCTACATCGACAGAAAAAAAAGGAAATATAACTCGAAGAAAAATTGTAATCGATACCTATAAATTATTTATTTAAAAATTATTTTATTGATATCCCTGTTAACAGTTCGTGTATTTCATATCAATACATAACGTCGTATAATAATAAATATTTAATGAGGAAAAGAGAGTATAAAATTTGGTGTTTTAATTGTTTTGAGCTGTAGCTTATGAAGATGGCTTTTTCATCGAGTCTCAAATCGTAGGTTTAGCGCAATGGTTAAGACTCCCGACTGCTAGGCGATAGATTTAGGTATATATTTAGGTTCGATACCCCTTAGCGTTTGAAATTTTATTTATAATATAATATTTAAAAATGTAATATGTATTCACTCTAAACCAGGACCCATTAATATTTAAAGTCAAAATACTCGCAATCAATTAATATTTAGTTTAAATACCTTTTCTGACATATTGTTAGAGTATAGCAGTAGTGGGTGCTAAAATTAAACAAAATGTTTGAATGAAATTTCTGTTTTTGAAATTATAACAAATATTCGGACGATATGAAGTCGTATATAGATGCGTTCTAAAAACAATTCAATGATTTTTTAGTTTTTTTTTTTAATTATCTCTGGTGATGGCGGCCAGAGTTTGGGCCAGAATTGACCGCCAAGTGCATACCGTAGTTACACATGAAGCTATGGACCAATACTGGGAGCCAAATTCCGACAACATTTTTGCCAATACTGGACCAATGTTGAGCCGAATTGGAATTCGCACTTGGGGTGCGTTGTTTGGCCGAAAATGTTAATTTTCGTTTCCTCTTTTAGATTTTGAAAATGCTGTAAATTTGAAATTTTCCATTTTATGGAAAAATCTCATTCGAATATTTCATTCGTCTTTTTGAGTACTATTAATATTCGTCCATAGAATTTTTAAGTATCAAACAAACGTGTTCTCCAAAATTTGCAATATGTGCTAACTTTTAGAATTTTAATCGACAATGGCTGGCCGACGAACTTCACCTTCATTTTAGGACACTTCCAGAGAGCCCAAAGCCCAATCCCAAAGTTTAATCCTTTTGAAAGTTATCGTGCTAACAAACAAAAATTTTACGGACAGACATTTTGTAAAGACCTGTATTTTGGGTTCAGGGGGTCTCAAAACGGGAACATTTGAAAAAAAACGAAGTGGTCAAATTTTAAACAAATCTAACCTTATCTGGTTGAGAAGGTAAAAATTTGAAAATTAACAATTCAAATAGATTGCAATTTTTCATCGTGTCATATTGCGTTTTTTCGCTTTAGGCCACTTTGTAACTTTGCATAATGACATGAAACGGCATTCTCCCTCAGCATTTAAAACTCTTTAGCAAGGGAACTTAGGAGTGTTATCGTGAACTGCGACAGTTTTTGTTAATAATAATTTATTTTAACTTACGTATAATGTTTTTGTACGTATATTTACAATTACACATAAAGATGGAACGTAGTTTTTTTTCTTAAAAAAATAACCGAAAAAAATTGTTCGAAGGGCTCAGTTCTGAAATTTGAACATGGAGGTCCCTTTTTTCATAGGGTTTCAAGCGGCTCGAATCAGGGAAAGAATTTTTCGATTGATCTTGACAGTTCTGGGTCAGAGCTTGGTAGATCCGACCTATTGGCCTGGGATCGCTAGTAGGCTAGTTGGCTAGTAGATACAGGATCAACTTTTGGAGACCCCTGGTCTACTGTATAAAATAAGAGAAATATCATTGTTATGATAAATTGTATAAAATGTTAACGATTTTGTATACATTTCGTGTCAATTCATTTCTATGCATGCTTATGTGTTGCAATGTTTACAACAGAAGGATCACTTTTGCCACTTTTAGTTCAATAAATTATCACATGGATTAATTATTTACTTACGTACTTTTGTTACACATTTCTGAATTTTCTTGACTTACCCTTTTGAAGTATTTTAGAGTATTTAAAAAGATTGGATGGAATTTCAAAAATATGTCAATAATTTTTGAGGGACTTCCAAGAATTCGAAATATTTTCGGGTATTCTTAAAAATTCTAAAGAATTTTAATGAGTTTCTTTCCGGTTCCATGACGGAAAAAAGTGGATCGTTAGAAGAACTCTCTAAACCAGTAGTTCTAACTGTTTTATATTCAAGCGCAGCTTTTCGTCTGTGCATTTTGTTAAAATTACTATTTTGTGTTCAGGTAAGTTAAACTTACTTTCTAAAAGAGTAGGATGAACAATTTTAAATGGAAGGATGCACTGCTACACTTGGTAACCGAACACACTCAGCGAGAAGAAGAGTTACAATTTCGTGTAGTAAGCCTTACTTCTGTCAAGAGTAACGATTTATCAATAGGTTAGATCGAAACTGACGACAACAAAAATGATGTAAAATTTCGATCGATTTGAAGAAGAAAACATGATTTTATATATGATTACTGCACGTAATTTACGATTATTCTTACACAATTGCACGCACAGAGGACTTACAGATATGATCGCATGCTCAAACGATTTGAAAAATCGCCCTCGCTGTAGAATCGAACCCTACCTTACTACCTAAAACCTGTTTCAAAACCTAAATCTAGCGCACGCTTTAGTCAAGTGAGCTACGGAACTGCTTCCATGTTTCTCACAAACTCTCGGTCAAGCGGTTTCTCTGAGAGAAACGTGGTCAGCTAAGAAATGATAATGTTTACTAAAAATGTTTTAATTAATCTCTTATAAATGATATCTAATATATTTTCAAAATATATTCTCGTTACAAAATATTATTTTGTAACGAGCTTGGGAAAAATTGTATTAAATCACACAGTAAATATATTACTATATTAATTTATATGTATTATTATAAAATGATTAAAATTACAGTTTTTAAAAAGTACATATTCAGTATTATTGACAATTAAGACTTGAAAAAGTGTTTTCGAATTAAATTTTAGAATTTTTAATTTAATTTTATGATCATCTCACTTTATTTAAAACGCAACATTCATTTACATAACTGATATATAAATGAAAAGTAGTTTAAGCATCGTAATAATATATCAAATGCAAAATCGAAATCAGTATTTTAAGATGAGACAACCGTTGAATAGTCATTCAAATTTAAATGTTTTGCAAAAATAAAGATTTGCTTATGAGATATGGGGATGCTGAATTAGAATAAAAACTGTTTAATAAAAAAAATAATTAAAAAATAAATAAATATGAAAAGGTTGAAAAAATTATTACTACGTTAAAATTGGTAAACAATTTTAACTGTAATTTTATTACAAGTTATTTTTTAATTATTGTGTTGAAAAATGATATGTCGAAAACAATGCATTATTCCACTGAACAAAAATTCTTCCAAATAATATGTTATTTGACCCTAGGTGGCTTAATCAAGAACGATCCTAATCATTTTTAGTGTTAGAAGAAATTAACAAATCGTAAGCAGAAATTTCCATAGTAGAAATAACGTGACGAAAGTATTTTTTAAAATATAATTCTTCACTATATTTCTAAATTCTGAAAATTTTGTACAAAACAAAAATACAGCATTGAAGTATAAAGTAGAGTTATTCACTATGTTTATTTATAATAATTATCTCAACTAATATTATGATAAAAGAGAAAACATTATAAAATATTTTTCGACAATTTATTTCATTTCTTAAATGTCAGTGGACAGACTGTCTTGCAGATTGAGAAGCGAAAATCTGCTGTTTTACTGATAAGCAAGTTATAAGTCGTCCTTCTTTTTAATTTCAAACGGAGCACCTAAAAAATTTTGCGGATGGGGCCTACGCGTTTTGAGTTGTGCCACTGAACTTACTTACAATTTCAAATAGTAAGGCTAACAATCTCGTGCAGTGCTTATTGCAATGCGAAAAAGGAGATCGAACTCACTTGCAAAAGTCAAACTCACAATTCTTTGCTTGCTATAAAAAATAGTTATTCATACAGTTTACATGTCCAACTGTACTGTTTCAAATAGTTATTGAAGTTACTTATTCTAGTCATGTTTCTTTTTACAATTTGAAGTAGTAATGCTGACTTCAAGTTGTATATATTTTAAGATGACTATCTCATTCAGCTTTAAAAACTATTTGAATTGTTTCTTGTACAATGCGAGCAAGTAAACTTGAAGTTAAAAATACATAAAAGTGAATCTAAATACCCACTTTTTTCCATGATAACATTTCAGGGGATTTTAAATACTTAAGGGTATTCTGAAAGACCTCAAAAGATTAAAAAAGCTTTAAATGTTTCAAGGGATTTACAAGCACTTCGAGGAATTTAAAAACATGCCAAACCCTAGTGGCATGCCAGATCTGGCCCAGATCTGGTGTCGTCTAGACCGTCTAGTTTTGACAATCTAGTCTGGCCGAGATCTACCGCTGGTCTCCTTACGATTACATACAAATTTCGAAGTGTCAATCAGCCAAACTTTTTAATCATTTTCAAAAAATCGTCAGGATGTCTGAACTTACCTAATATAAAAAATAACCACAACAAAAATAATTTTTTTTCTTATCGCCTTGACAGTCTGGTCCGGCCACTTCTGGCATCGTCTAGACCGTCTAGTCTTGACAGTCTAGACTGGTCCAGTTCTGGCATTGGACTGCTTCATACAACATGAGAATTTCGAAGTGCCATAATAATTCAAATTTCATGAACCGTTTTCGAAAATTTGTCAGGGCGACTAAAATTATTCAACAGAAAACACTATAAACGTAAATTTTTTCTCGCTTTGGCAGTCTAGTATGGCCCTGATGTGGCGCTGGTCAGCCTTGGAAAACCAAAAATTGTTAATTGTCAATCATTAAGCTTTTTTCAGCTTATTTCAGGAAAATCCGCAGGGTGGAAAACTTACCGGCATATTATTGTTATAGATGTAAATAAATTATATAAAAAAAAAAAGATACACTGTTTCAAAAGAATATTATATCATAGTGTTTTTAGTAAGTGACTGTTTCTTTTTTGAAGTAGAGCGCGCTAGTGTTGGCGCGCGAGTTTTATAACTTAGGACTCAGGGGTCTCCACAATCCACAGGTGCAGCGTGACCCAGGATCGGCCGACCTTTTTCAAGATCTACCATTTTTTGGGAAGGGAAACTGAGAGAAAAATTATGACCTTTTGAAAAAAAATCACAGTTGGAAGGGCTCAGTTCCGAAATTTGAACATGGAGGACCCTTTTTTTACAGGGTTCCAAGCGGCTCGAACAAGGTAAAGGATTTTGACAGTTCTGGATCAGAGCTGTGTAGATCTGACCTACTGGCCTGGGATCCCATGTAGATACAGATACAGGATCTGCGTTTGGAGATCCCTGACTTAGGTGCTTAAGGTTCCTTTTGCGAATTTTCTGTGAATACGCTTTTCTACCGTTATATGTAATATACAAGTTAGGATGTTTTAGGAACTATCAATTCGTACCAAAATTTAAATTTCTTTTTAATTTACATATTTTTTGTTAATAATATTTGTCTGTGTAATTTAGCCTACAATTCATCACACCATGCTTTCAGTTGTTTATTATATACTATGTACTATTTATTTATTATTTATATATTTACCTCTGACGTATGTGTCTACATTGCGGCTGATCGAGCGCTAGCAGACTTTACAGAAGTATTACTGTCGGTCTAGTCTGGGGCTCACCAGCGCAAGAAGATGTTTCCACTAGGGAAGGATTTGAAATATTGAAGGGTATATATATAGATTGCGAGGAATATTCCAAGGATTTGAAGATATTTTAGAGGATTTTAAAGATTTAACGGTATTTTTATACATTTCAGGAATTCTTAAAAGCTTTAAAAAGTTTCAAGAGATCGCAAAAGATTTCAAAGGATTTTTTAGGGAATTAAAGAAGATTTCAACTACTTTTTAATCGATTCAATACTTTAAAGAGATTTCTAAGGACTTGCAATATCTGAGCATTTTAAAAGATTTCAATCAATTTTCAGTTGATTTAAATAACGTCATGGGATTTAATATATCGTACACATCCTCATCGCGCCCTGCGCTCGCAAGTATGAGCGCGCCTGGGGCGCGCGACTGTTGGTTCTCATTTCACATATTTTTCACATTGTTTTCATGCAGGAGACAGGAGATTTGTGTATTTTGTTCGTACCTCTGAATGAAAGCGCGAAAAATCCTACTGTAGGATACGCTTCGTGGTTGGAAAACCAACCCACTGATGACGAGTGGACCAATATTGTGGATACTGGTAAACCAATGATTATAAATTGGCCACAATGTGCAGTTCGAGCCCCTAAAGTGATGCGGAGAGCTATAAACGCTGAGACGGAATGGAAATGGCGGATAATCAACATTGTTGATGTTGGAGGTAAGAGAAAAGTTTGTAGATTTACAATACAGTTTAAAATAAATTTACAATTTTTTACACTATTATTATTCATTATTATTATTATTATTATTATTATTATACGTTTACAATAGATTCACAATATGTATGTATGAAATATTAATTTGCAGAGTGGGAGAAAATGGCAGAAGAATGTAAGGTTTACAACAAGCACGGTGTATGTGGCAGCAAGAAGGAGGACCGGAAGGAATTGAAAAGGAAAACGTACGAAGATGACGTTTATACAACGAGCATTACACTAAAGAAAAGGCAGGTGACGGAAACGACGAAGAAAACGGACAGCGTTACGTTGAAAGAAGCCAAAAGGAAAAGGCAGACTCTAATGTTACAAAGCCTAATAAAAAATTCTCATATACCATCGGACTGCCTAGTAAGTTCATGGAGAGAAGCAATTCTGCTCGTAATTTTTTTTTTTTTCATTTGGAAAAGAAACTAAACATGTGTTTTATGTAGGTATTGAGTGAAACGGAAAATAGGGAGAATTGTCCGACGGAAGATGTCACGGTGGATCCTGGCATGCCGTCTCACTGCGCGGTAAGTTAAAAACAAATTTTTGTGGTGGTCATTATTTATGCTAAGTTTCATTTTTAAAGAAGCAATTAAAATATTGATCATTTAGGAATCAGTCCAGGGGGACAAAGCAGCGAAAGCGGAGAATATGCCGATGGACCAATTGACGAAGATTGTGATTGCTGGTCTATCAACGACTATGAAAGGTAATTTGCAATATTTCCTCTTGCATATATATATATATATATATATATATCATACTATGAACTTCTTTGTTTCATGTGCAGAATTCACAAACACATTGCAGCAGGAATTATCGAAAACTATGAGCGGATTTTTAGAATTGGTGAAAGAGCAAAAGGAACAGCATTGCTTGGCTCCTTCAACAGAGGTATTCATTATGATTTGTTTTTAATTTTGAATGATTTTTCAATTTTTCCACAAAATTTTAAAAATTTTATAATTATTTATAATTATATACATATTGTAAAATGTTTTGCAGGTGCCTAAAATTACGCAAATAACGACGATTGCCAGGAATGACTTTCGAACAAGAAAAATTATTGCGGATGTTGCAAATGTAAGCCCTTTTGAAATTTTTTTATTCATCATAAAGTCCATTGGTAGAATAAAAAATTGACTGAAAATTTGTATGCTTCTTTTATATTAATTTTACAGCAGCGCTTGGCAAACGAAGGAATGGAGTATGAACCCAGCACGTCACAGGGACCGTTCTCACCTGTGCGTGACTCTTTGAAAACGGACAACTGCGCAACCGTTGCTTCGAAGGTATCCTACCATAGTTTCAATATATGTACATATGTTTTTTTTAAGTTTAACTGACGTAATTCTATTTTGTAATTAAGTATTTCTAGTAATTTTGTAATCTTACAACAGGAATATTCAGCATCGAGCACGGTCTCCAGAGGTGAAATTGAAGCGTTGGAATATTTACCAAGTACACCACAGGGATCGTCTTCACCTGTGCGCAACCCCTTCAACATTGAAAAATCTACAACTGTCGCGTCGAAGGTACCCACCACATTTTCGAAAATTCATAATTTTTTTTTCATGTTTCACTGACGTACTTCTATTTTGACGTCAGTATTTCTAGTAATGTTGTAATCTTCCAACAGGAACATTCTGCATCAAGGAAGGTCTCACAGGATAAAATCGTCAAAAACAAAAATAGAAGGGACTTTAAGAAAATAAATAATGTAAGGGAATAATCCTCTAAATTTAGGTTTTAATTTTAAAGTAAGCAAATAAAATGTTGGCTGAATTCTTGTTATAGAAAATCAAGCGCATTTCAAATCCTCGTTGCAACAGCAACGAGCTGAAATTAACGGAGGAAGTCACTGTAAAGAGGGAAGACGCAGACCTGTGGAATGACAGAAGCCTGCGTACATTGACGAGTGATATGATGTCGCATTTCTTTGACAGGGAGACACTGCAGAATTCGTCTGTGACAGGTGCACAGTGCAATTTGAGGAAAGGACAGCAACCAAAGCCGCACTTGGACCCAGTAAAAGTAAAAGCAATAAGATGTAAGAAACTGAAAATTAATAAATTATTGAAATTAGTGCGTAGTATATCGATCAAAACAATTGTTAATCGTTAATTGTTAATTTATGAATGTTGCAGGTTATGTGAAGAGCCAGTTCCAATCTGATGAGGGCAACAAGGCCCTTGATGCCCTCATTACAGATGCAATGCGGTGCAAATTATCCAATTCCAGAAGAATAAGGGGAGGGAAACCGCGAAACATTATACAACATGCGGAGTAAAGGGTTTTTTGTTTTCATCATGCACTCCCCAAACTAGATTCATTTGGTGCAAAAATAAATGCGTTTTTTTTGTAATTAAAAAAAAAAGTTTGAACAGTGGTCCTGTGACATTGAACAGCCGGGAAATTATTATAAGTACATATTAATTATAATTAATTTTCGTAAAAGCAATAAGTGTTCGGCAGGAAGAGCAATTGATGGGAGCAAAAGCTGAGGGCAAAAAACTTTTTCCTGCCAAACACTTATTGTTTTTACGACAATTAACGTTAAGTGATGGTTAAAATTATTATGATACTGATTATGGTCCCAGGACCACGGTAGAATTTTTTTTTTGTAATGAAAGAAAAATAAGCATTTATTTTTACCAAATGGAACAAGTTTGGGGATGCGCGATCAAAACAAAAAACATTGTTTTTTGTTAGTCTACTGTACACTCTGCTATGTAATTCTATGTCTTCATAAGTACATAAAAAGTACTTTCAAATTCTAAATCCCAACTATGGTACCATTATATATGCTTTATATCCCTTGTATCTGTTTCGCTAAATGACTAATGCATTTGTTTTTCTTTTTTAAGATTCTTCGATTTTCAAGCAAAAAAGTTCAAAAAGTTTCCTCTTTAAGCATTTAAATAAATTTTAACTTATTAAAAAAAATATGCTCAAGTAATGACATTCAGTTATTAATATAATTATAATTGCACAAAGAAAAAGAATATTTAACAATATGCAACTAATCATTTTTACCTTCCTAAAAATAAAATTCAAAGTTAATTGTTTGTTCAATTCAGTAAGTACAGTACTTAAGGTAGTTGTGCCCAGAAACAGATCTCTGAAAAAAAATCGTTTCTGTATGACAGTAAGAATGGAAATAATATTACTAATGATGCCATTTACAATAAAAAAACATTATAATAAATGGAAAAGTGTTTAAAACTTACAACAAATATTTATTTCAACTATGTTTTTGCAATTAAACTATTTTCTTACTCTCGCTTGGACCAATTTTTTAAAAATTCTTGAATTATAATTAATCGTAGCTTTTTTGAGGTGATTCATTCTCTGCAACCCTACTGCTTTCAAGTTTGAAAGTGCATTTTTCTATGACTCAAATCCTTGAGACAATTGAAAAAATGTATACAATCAATTATATTATATGATTATTAACTTTTTCAAAACTGAAAACAGTAGAGTTGTAAGGAATTTTGTTTCCGATAAAATAAGTAATATTGTATTAAAATTCAAAAACATCTTTTTTAATTAGTAAGAAGCGATAGCAAGAAAAAATTTAATTCCAAAAAATATTGTCAAAATAATTATTTTGCGCAAGTCTTAAATTTTTTTCACAAAAAATAATGTTTTTTCTGTCACAGTAAACGACTAATAATATCATTTCGATTTTTTAAATCATAAACAATTTTGTCCAGATGCCTATTTCTTAGCACAAAAACAATCTTAACAAAAAATTAAAAATATGAATTATATATCTGTTATAATTCCGAAATTAAACCTGTAAATTTGTGTGTATTCACTGAACAGTCCCTTATATTAACACCGATATTTTTATCCCTTTTTTCAACAGCCTTTTTCAATATATAATCCTATACTCTTATAATCTATATAATACAGTTATCTTATATATAATATATAACATATATAATCTTATATAATATAATCTTGTTTAATATTCTGTAATTCTATATGTAACCTTATATAATCTCGTGCGATCCCATCATGTAATATTGTGTAATCCTATATGTATTCTCACGTAATCTTGCGTGATCTCATGTAGTCATATGTGCCTTATATATTATTAGCGTTTTATATATCCCTTATTTCTGTTGCTTTTTGAAATTCAATGTTGCGTAATTTCTTGTAATCTTTTAAAATTCCATGTAATCTGTGTAATATTCTTTATTATTATGTAATTATATGTAACCTTATATAATCTCGTGCAATCCCATGTAATATTGTGTAA
>CAKNXH010000344.1:85625-109272 GCA_932178445.1 Andricus quercusramuli | reverse complement strand
GATGTGTTAACTAAAATTTTAAACCAAAAATGATTTTAATTTTTAATAAAAAAAAATCGAATTTTCAACAAAATAGTTGAATTTTCAACCAAAAAAGTATAATTTTCAACAAAGTAGATGATTTTTTAACTAAAATTTTAAACCAAAAATGATTTGAATTTGTAATAAAAAAATAATCAAATTTTCAACAGAATAGTTGAATTTTCAACCTAAAAAGTCTAATTCTCAACAAAAGAGATGATTTGTTTATCTAAAATTTTAAACAAAAATGATTTTAATTTCTAATAAAAGAAAAAAATCAACAAAATAGTTGAATTTTCTACCAAAAGTAGTTGAATTCTCAATTAAAAAAGAGTAATTTTCAACCAAATAGTTCAACTTTCAACCAAAGAGACAAAACAATGAAAACAAACAAGTAAAAAAAAATTATTTTTTAACAAAATGGTTCAGCCTTCAACAAAGTAGCTCAATTATTAAAAAAAAAGAATTTCCAAGAATATTATTTATCGAGGCAAATTCCAGCTGCCTTTTAAAAAATTAAAATTTCCTGTCCAGACATATTATTTCCGGCTATTTTGTCTGTATCAACCATAAACAGATGCAGACTTTACAGCACTGTGTCGTAAATCTAGATACTAGCAACTAATAATTCCGCTATAAATCTAATTTGAATTTTCAAGCCATCAATTTATTATACGGATGACACGGAATCTCATTTGAACAGAATGGCGTTCTGCGCTCATGGAAAACCGCAGCACCAGATGCGATGATTTGTGGACATTGGACATCGCAGCGCATCAGTTAATTAACATTTATTCGTTAATTTTCTGTTAAAAAACTTTTTGACAAGTTATAGCGCAAAATTTTCTCAAAATAGGGAACTAGACCACGAAACCTACCTTACCGACTTTGAGAAAATCCTGCAGCTGAAGTGGTTCGTGTCCGTGCTAAGCGAACTTTTTTTGTTGCTCAAAATTCACTCGACTCTTATGTGAACATTTTTAACGCTTTTCGGGTTGACTTAAAAAATGGAAAAAGAGTACAAAGAAATATGCTTTTTGAAAAAGAGGGGAATAGGGGCAAGGCTGTGAAGCCTGCAAGTTTCACTTTAATTTGAATTTGTTTCAAAACAGAAAGTTCGTGACATTAAAGAGTGAAGAAGAAATTGTGCAAAGAGACTTCCATTTGCTGGGAATCCTATTAAAACATTCCATGTTTTCTTTCTTTTTCTTCTGCAATGTTTTTACTTTTTCTTATTTTAAGTTGCGATGTCCTTTCAAGCTCTCTTCTCTTCATTCTTGGATAGTCACTCCCCCGGGTATTTTACTTGAGAGTCGGAGTATAAAAGATGCACCTATGCCAAGCTATTCTTCTTTACTCAGGGCAAAGTAAACCATCTCTCTAGATAATAGTATATTTATAATACTATAAGACAAGCGCTTTTTTGAGCTCAGGCAGTTTTTAAATTAAATTTAATCCATTTGCTCCCCACCTCTGTACCTTCCCTTTCCTCCACACCACACCCCTTCCATTACTCTCAGCATCATTTCCCCGCCTTTCCCCACCTCCTCTTCTTCCGCAGTCCCCCCTCCCACTCCTCCTCCTCCACCACCACCTCCTCCTACTCCACCACCTCCTTCTACTTCACGACCTCCTCCTATTTCACCACCTCCTCCTACTCCACAACCTCCTTTTACTCCACCACATCCTCCTACTCCACCGCCACTCCTCCTCGTCCTCCTCCACCACTACCACTTGCTAATCCACCACCTCCTTCTACTCCACCACGTTCTCCTACTTCACCACCTCCGCCTACTCCACAACCTTTTTCTACTCCACCACCTCCTCCTACTCCACCGCCACTCCTCCTCTTCCTCCTCCACCACTACCACCTGCTACTCCACCACCTCCTTCTACTCCACCACCTTCTCCTACTCCACCACCTTCACCTACTCCACCACCTCCTCCTCCAACGCCAGCTCTTCTTACTCCACCACCACCTTCTTCTCCTCTTCCACCACCACCTTCTTCTCCTCTTCCACCACCACCTCCTCCTACTCCACCGCTACCTCCTCCTCCTCCTCCTCATCCACCTCCTCCTTCACTGTCTTCTTCTCCTTCTGAATTTCAATTGCTCTGATCCTATCCGATCTTAGATTATTACCCCCTCCCCTTTCTTGCCCTAGCAAATCCTCTCCCTACTCCTCACCTTCCCTCTCTACTCCTATCCCTAATATCAATCTAATCTAATTCCTTTACTACTTCCCACCCAGTACTTACCCTACCAATTCTTGTTTAAATAAAAAAATTAATATTTAACCAAACAGATGAATTTTCAACTAACACTATGGAATTTTCGATTGTAATAGGTTAAATTTTCAGTTGAAAAAATTCATTTCAACAAAAAAAACTAACTTTAAAAAAAATAGTTACATTTTCAAACAAAGTGATGAATTTTCAAATAAAATAGTGGATATTTAACAGAAAAAGTTGAATTTTCAACTAGAAAGATGATTTTGTAACTGAAATGATGAATCTTTAACTAGAGTAATTAAATTTTTGGTCAAAAAAATTAATTTTCAACCAAGACGATTAATTTCTAGGAAATAATTAAATTTTTAGTTAAGAAATAATTGTTCAATCAAAGAAATGTATTTTTAACTAAAATTATGGAATATTTAACTGGAATAATAGATACATTTTCACTTCAAATAAAAATAATTTTCAACCAAAAAACATCCAAAGGAAAAGCAAAGTTTTAAAAAGCTCATTTTTCATCCAAAGAAATGAA
The DNA here is from genome assembly GCA_932178445.1 of Andricus quercusramuli. Classification (NCBI taxonomy): domain Eukaryota; kingdom Metazoa; phylum Arthropoda; class Insecta; order Hymenoptera; family Cynipidae; genus Andricus; species Andricus quercusramuli. Next base: position 106,481 of record CAKNXH010000344.1, on the reverse strand, counting down.
TTTTTAATTAAAACGATGAATCTTGAAAAAAAAATTAAATTATTTTTAACAAATGAGTTCAACTTCCAACTAAATGTTTTCATTTTCAACCTAAAAGATGAATTTTCAACTAAGATGATGATATTTGACTAGAATACTTGAATTTTGAACCGAAAAGAATTTTTAAAGAAGAAGATTAACTTTCAAAGAAAAATATAGTTTCTACAAAAAATTGATTAAAAAAAAGTGCGTGAATGTTCAACGCAATAGTTGAATTTTCAATTAGGAAAGACAAATTTTCATCCAAATTGTTAAATTTTGAACCAGAAAAAATTAATTTTCAACTAAAAATGGAAGTTACATTTTCAGTTAAAGAAATTAATTTTCAACTAAATTGATGAATTTTCAACTGGAATAGTTGAATTTTATGCCGAAGAGATTAATTTTTAATCATGAAGATTAGTTTTCTACAAAAAAGACGAATTTTTCAAAAAGAACATAAATTTTCAAACAAATAGTAGAATTTTCACCAAGAAAAGATAAATTGATTTTCAGCAGGCGGAGAAGCAGGAGGATACGATAGGACGTTAGATGGTAGAAAGGAGAAGTTGGGAGTGGAGGAAGAGGAAGAGGAGGAAGAGGAGGAAGGGGAGGAGGAAGAACAGAAGGAAGAGAAGGAAGAGGAGGAGGAAGAGCAGAAAGAAGAGGAGGAGCAGGAGGATACGAAAGGATGGTAGATGGTTGAAAGAATGATAAAGAGTAAATTTTAATGAATTAATAGGCATAAACTCTTTTTTGTAGGCGTATGTCGCCCACTTTGATGACGATGATAAGGATGATGAGGAGGATGAGCATGATAATGAGGAGTTGGAGATGGAGGTGGAGGAGGTGGATATGAAGGAGGTGGAGAAGGAGCAGTTTTAGGTGGATCAGGAGTTGTAGGAGGAGAAAGTGGAGAAGGTGGAGCAGGAGGATAACAAAAGACGGTGGATGGTAGAAAGAATGATAAAGAGTGAATTTTAATGAATTAATTGGCATGGATGTGAAGGAGGAAGAGGAGTTGGAGGAAGAGGAGGTGCAGGAGGATACGAAAGGACGGTAGATCGTGGAAAGGATAATAGAGAGTGGATTTTAATGACTTAATAGGTTGAAGTTGAAGGTGAAGGAGATAAAGGTGGAGGAGGAGAAGGATGAGTTGGAGGTGGAGGAAAAGGAAGACGAGGTGAAGGTGAAGAAGGTGGAGGAGGTGGAACGGTTGGAGGAGGAGGAGCAAGATGATACGAAAGAACGGTAGATGGTAGAAAGAATGATGAAGAGTGGATTCTAATGACTTAGTAGGCTGCGGAACCCTTTTTTGTAGGCATATGTCACCTAATTTGACAAATTTGAAGGAAATAAAGAAGGGTGTAAAACAAAAATGAAGGAAAATGGATAGATGAAGAGGAAGAGGATGACGATGAGGAGAAGTTGATTGCGGAGGTGGAGAAGGTGAAGGAGGATACGAAAGGATGGTAGATGGTAGAAATAATGATAAAAAGTTGATTTTAACGAATTAATAGGCATGAAACCCTTTTTTATAGGCGTATGTCGCCTACTTTGATGACGATGAGAAGGATCACGATGATAAGGATGATGAGGATGAGCATGATAATGAGGAGTTGGAGGTGGATATGAAGGAGGTGGAGAAGGAGCAGTTGGAGGTGGAAGAGGAATTGTGGGTGGAGGGAGAGGAGGAGCAGAAGGATAAGAACGGACGGTAGATGAAAGGAAGAATGATAAAGAGTGGATTTTAATGACTTAATAGGCTTGGGTGTGGAGGCGGAAGAGGAGGTAGAGAAAGAGGAGGAGCAGGAGGATACGAAAGGACGGTATATGGTAGAAAGAATGATAAAGAGTGGATTTTAATGCCTTAATAGGTTGGAGTTGAAGGTGAAGGAGATAGAGGTGGAGGAAATGAAGGATGAGTTGGAGGTGGAGGAAGAGGAAGAGGAGGTAAAGGTGGAGAAGAAGGAAATCTACAATATCGATCAAAGTTATCTCCTCTAATATAGAAAATCTTCAACGTCTTCTCAGACTAGATGGAGCTATAAATTTAAAAAAATTAAATTAAATTTGTTCAGAAAAGAGCTTAGTGATGGAGCACCTGACCGGCAATCAGTTGACCTGGCGTTCGAATCCCATCGGAGCGAAGGACATTTTTTTTCCCAATAAATTTAATTTAAAAATAGGATAACATCATTTTTTTTCAAGAAAAGAAAAAGAATTTTCAGTGCATATTATGAAAAACGCAACCACTGTTTCCAACTTTAAAACGGCAGTATTCTCACTTGGCAAGGATATTCAAGCGAAATACCAAAGCTGGTAAGCGCGCGGGTTAAAATTCAACCACTGGATCGCCCATTTGGGGCGACAGAATTTGCCTCTTACCGAAAATCGTTTGCGTAAAAGGGCAACGAGAGGATTCCCCGGACGCAATAAAATAATCCTCTGGCTTCCGGTATCCTGGCGAGACAGAGAATTCCTGAAAATCTGCAATTTTCCACTGAGCCTCGATGCTTCCAATTCAATTTGTGTTCGATAACCACCTTTTTTCAAAAATTGCATATAAATATGGATTTTACGAAAGTGGAGACTGAGCCATTGGCAAAAAAAAGGAAGACGTGTAAATTGAAAAAAACTTCCTATATTACATTTTTAATGATTAGAAGATAATCTTTATTTAGACGAGGAGAATAATGTTAAATTTTCAACAAAAAGAGATAAATTTTCAACAAAAAATTTAATAGTTTTTACTACAACGAAAAAAGATTGAAATTTTTAATTAAAAAGAGTCGAATTCAACCAAGAAAGACTTTTTGAAACAATAGTGGAACCCTCACGCATTCTACAAAAAAGATTATAATAATCTGAAAAAAATATAGTTTCTAAAAATGATGGAATTTTATTGAATAGAAGCTTATTTTTTTAGAAAGAGAATAAAAATAAGCCACAGCCTCTCCGTCTGGCCATACAAGGTTTGTTCTACTCTCACTCCTGACGCATTCTACAGAAAAGATTATAATAATCAAAAAAAATTACAGTTTTTAAATATTATGGAATTTCATTGAATGGAAGCTTTTTCGTTTAGAAAGAGAATGAAAATAAGCCACAGCATATCCGTCTGACCATACAAGGTTTGTTCTACTCACAATCCTGACGCATTCTACAAAAAAGTTTATAATAATCCAAAAAAATTATAGTTTTTAAAAATTATGGAATTTTATTGAATGGAAGCTTATCTTTTTTAGAAAGAGAATGAAAATAAGCCACAGCCTATCCGTCTGACCATACGAAGTTTGTTCTACTTACGCTCCTGACGCATTCTATAGAAAAGATTATAATGATAAAAAAAAATTAGAGTTTTTGAAATTATGGGATTTTACTGAATGGAAGCTGATCTTTTTTAGAAAGAGAATCAAAATAAGCCGCAGCCTATCCGTCTGGCCATGCAAGGTTTGTTCTACTCACACTCCTGCGGCATTCTACAGAAAAGATTATAATAATAAAAAATAAAAAATAGTTTCTGAAAATTATGGAATTTTATTGAATGGAAGCTTATTTTTTCAGAAAGGAAATGAAAATAAGCCACAGCCTATCCGTCTGGCCATGCAAGGTTTTTTCTACTCACAGTCCTGACGCATTCTACAGGAAAGATTATAATAATCAAAAAAAGTTATAGTTTTTAAAAATTATGGAATTTTATTGAATGGAAGCTTTTTCTTTTAGAAAGAAAATGAAAATAAGCCACAGCCTCTACGTCTGGCCATACAAGGTTTGTTCTACTCTCACTCCTGACGCATTCTACAGAAAAGATTACAATAATAAAAAAAAATTACAGTTTTTAAATATTATGGAATTTCATTGAATGGAAGCTTTTTCGTTTAGAAAGAGAATGAAAATAAGCCACAGCCTATCCGTCTGACCATACAAGGTTTGTTATACTCACAACCCTGACGCATTCTACAGAAAAGTTTATAATAATCCAAAAAAATTATAGTTTTTAAAAATTATGGAATTTTATTGAATGGAAGCTTATCTTTTTTAGAAAGAGAATGAAAATAAGCCACAGACTATCCGTACGACCATACAAGGTATGTTCTACTCACACTCCTGTCGCATTCTACAGAAAAGGTTATAATAATAAAAAATAAAAAATAGTTTCTAAAAATTATGGAATTTTATTGAATGGAAGCTTATTTTTTCAGAAAGAGAATGAAAATAAGCCACAGCCTATCCGTCTGGCCATACAAGGTTTTTTCTACTCGCAGTCCTGACGCATTCTACAGGAAAGATTATAATAATCAAAAAAAGTTATAGTTTTTAAAAATTATGGAATTTTATTGAATGGAAGCTTTTTCTTTTAGAAAGAGAATGAAAATAAGCCACAGCAATTTCTGAGTGATTTCCAATTTTCTCGGGTGGTTGTGTTTTCAGAATCACGGAATCGCAAAACCGCTGCGGTCAGCATACGTGTGCAATTTATCATGTCAGATGATGTATTCACTTGCTAGAATTACGCGAATTTTTAACTAAAATGGTTTATTTAAAAAAAAATTGGTTATTTTTCAACAAAATAGTAAATTTTGTAACCAAGAACATTAATTTTCAACCAAGAAGAGGAATTTTCAACAAAACCTTCTGAATTTTCAAACAAAAAGGATACTTTTCAACAAAATTGTTTTTTTTTTCTAAAAAAAAATGTAAATTGTTATCCAAATATCCTCTTCAAAAAATAAAAAATAAAATTACGGGGATGTACCGCTTAATCTTTATCGTACAAGCGGCGTTAGCTTAACTTTAACGATTGTAACGTCGAGATGTGGGTTTCATCGGCCATTAGAGGGTATAACTTTTAGAGGTACTTCGTAATTATGCGGGTTACTATCTAAGGCTATCAAAAAAAATAATGTTAAAACAAAATGATAAAAAATAGTATTGTTTAAGAAATCTCTATAATCGTCAGAGAATAACAAAAAGTTTAACGTCTTTTCAGACTAGATGGAGATATGAATCAAAAATTATTTTTAGTTAATTTGTTCCTGAAAGAAAATCTTTCGATCCACTGGGAATCGAACCACCGAACTTCCGACTGCCGGTCGGGAGCTTTCCCATTAAGCTACTAGAGATATCGAGAGAAGAAGGAACGTCTTTTCAGACTAGATGGAAATATTGAATAAAAAATTATTTCAATTAATTTTTTTCTGAAAAAAGATCTCCTTTCGCTCCCAGCGAAAAAAAGTTTCTTCTTTCGGTCTCTCTAGTAGCTAATGGGAAAGCACCCGACCAGTAATCGGAAGTTCCGTGGTTCGATTCCTAGCGGATCGAAACAAGATCTTTTTTCAGAAAAAAATTAATCAAAATAATTTTTAATTCATATTTCCCTCTAGTCTGAAAAGACGTTGAAAATATCTCTCTTTGGCGTCTTTTCTGAAGAATAAAAAATGCATAGGCTAATAAAAGGAAACTTTTCGACTCGAGAAAGGAGCTCAAAAGGTATTTGCGTATCGCTGAGTCAGTGTAGGAACTTTGTCAGTGGAAACCACTGAACATTCCTATGGGACAGGACTTTAGTATGTGACAGCAAAATGTGGTTTCTAAATCTGAGGTGACCCATGTTTACAAACCACCCTGATATTCTGGTCGTACATTCTATCCTGAACAAGTGAACTAGATCACAGAGGTATTTCAAAATTTTTTGCGGGGACAGGGTTTCTGCATAAATCTGCAAATAATTATCTAACAATTACAGGTTTTTTGAGGTACCGACGGATAGAATCGGACCACTAACCGAATATGCTCGTTATTTAGAAATTTGTTGCGGGGACAGGATTTCTACTCAAATCCTAAAAAAAGTCCCTGACAATTCCAGGGCTTTTTAGGTATACTACTCACGGACAGAATCGGACCACTAACCGAATATGCTCGTTATTTCGAAATTTGTTGCGGGGACAGGATTTCTGCTCAAATCCTGCAAAAAATTGTCTAATACGATCTTTTACATACCAATACGATCATCAAATTCTATTTTGAAGTAGAAAATAATCCACTGTTTGAGTCAAATGTACCTGAAACACAAAATAAATGTAAACTTTAGTATTTGGAAAAATAACAATTTTTTTAAAACTGTAAATAATAAACAATAAAAAATCATTAAGAACTTGGAAAGGTTTCAAAAAATTTAAAATAAACGGTATACATTTGAAGATTTCGAACAAAAAATTTAGAAGATTCTAAGCTTCTTGAAAGGGTTAAAAAAAATATTTTTTTAAGATTCCTAGAAAAATAAAAATTATTTTTTATTTCCAAAAATTAATTTAAGACAATATTTCAATAAATTTGGAACTTGTTCAAGTTTTTTTAAAGGTTTCAAAAGAATAAAACAGTTTATTAAGATTCCTAGGAAAATTTAAAATGATTTGTTATTTTAAAACATTAATTTTCAGAGATTATTTAAAAAGATATAAAAAGATTTCCGAAATTGTCAAAAAATAATCTGGAAGATTTGAAGGCAATTTTTTTATTTCGCAAGATTTAAAAAGGTTTAAAAAATATTCAGAAGTTTTGAAAAAAAATTAAAAATAATTAATAATTTAGAAAGATTCCGAAAAATTTTAAACAAAATTAATATTTTTAGGGATGACTGAAAAATTCCGAAAAATAAAATTCCTGATATTGTGAAATTCCCGAATTTGAACATTTTCGAATAACAAATTGCCGAACTGGAAAATTCCCAAATAATAAATTTCTCGATTTAAACAATGACTTTAGAAACTTTCAACTTTAAAAATATTTAATTTTTGTATTTTTCATAAATAAATATTATTTATAAGAGAAATTTTTTTGATCGTTTAAATTCGGGACTTTTGTAATTTGGATATTTTATGATTCGGCAATTTTCTGTCGAGAATTTTCGAATTCGGTAATATTATAAACTGACGGAAATTTTGTTATTCGTGAGTTTTTCAATTCGAGGATTTTACAGTGTCGGGAATTTTATTTTTCGGAATTTTTCAATCGTGCCGATTTTTAAAGAATTTCAAACAAAATTTAGAATAATAAGAACAAATTTCGAAAGATTCTTGGCATAATTTTAAATAATTTTTTAATTAAAAATAAAATAATTTTAAGAATGTATTTGAAAAGATTTCAAAATTTTAATTTTGCCGTTTAGCAGCATTTAATCTCGATAACAAATTAAAAAGCAATGATAAAACTGCATAAGAATCAGAATTTTTTGGGAAAAGTAGATTTGATTAAATGTTGGTTGGTAAAAAAATTTTTTGTGAAAGATTAAAACCAAGGCGAGGACAATGAGATTTTATTCTTTTAGGTCGCAAACCCGCGCCGCGACCGATGATCTGGGAAAGGCAAATAGGTAAAAAACAATTCAAAAGCTAAAAAATAATTACACTTTGCTGAGAAAAGTTGATTTTATAATCTGTTGGTTGGTAAACAAGTGGGTTATGAAAGATGAAAACCAAGGCGAGGACTCTGGGATGCTCTTCTTTTGGGTCGCAAACCCGCGCCGCGACCGATTATCTGGGAAAGGTGAAAAACAATTCAAAGCTACAAAATGATTACATTTTGCTGAGAAAAGTTGATTTTATAACCAGTTGGATGGTAAATAAGTTGGTTATGAAAGACGAAAACGAAGGCGACGACTGTGGGTTACTGTTCTGTTAGGTCGCAAACCCGCGCTGCAACCGATGATTCAGGAAAGGTGCATAGGGGAAAAACAAATCAAAAGCTGCAAAATGATTAGATTTTCCTGAGAAAAGTTGATTTTGTAATCTGCTGGATGGTAAAAAGATTGGTTATGGAAGATGGAAACCAAGGCGAGGACTTTGGGATGCTGTTCTTTTAGGACGCAAACCCGCACCGCAACCGATGATATAGGGAAGGAGAACAGGTAAAAACAATTCAAAAGCTACACAATTATTACATTTTGCTGAGAAAAGTTGATTTTATAATCTGTTGGATGGTAAATAAGTTGGTTATGAAAAATGAAAACCAAGGCGACGACTCTGGGATACTGTTCTTTTAGGTCACAAACCCGCGCCGCGACCAATGATCTGCGAAAGGTAAAAAAAAAAATTCAAAAGCTACAAAATGATTACATTATGCTGAGAAAAGTTGATTTTATAATCTGTTGGATGTTACACAAGTTGGCTATGGAAGATGAAAACCAAGGCGAGGACTCTGGGATGCTGTTCTTTTGGGTCGCAAACCCGCGCCGTGACCGATTATCTGGGAAAGGAGAACAAGTAAAAGAACAATTCAAAAGATACAAAATGATTACATTTTGCTGAGAAGAGTTGATTTTATAATCTGTTGGTTGGTCAAAACAAGTTGGTTATGGAAGCTGAAAACCAAGGCGAGGACTCTGGGATGCTGTTCATCAGGTCGCAAGCACGCGCTGCAACCGATGATCTGGAAAAGGTGAATAGGTGAACAAAAATTCAAAAGCTACAATTATCACACTTTGTTGAAAAAAGTTGATTTTATTATCTGTTGATTGGTGAACCAGTTGGTTATGGAAGATGGAAACCAAGGCGAGGACTTTAGGATGCTGTTCTGTTAGGTCGCAAACCCGCGCTGTAACCGATGATTCAGAATGGTAAAAAGGTTGGTTATGGAAGATGAAAATCAAGGCAAGGACTCTGGTATGCTGTTCTTTTAGGTCGCAAGCCCGCGCTGCGAACGATTATCTGGGAAAGGTGAATAGGTAAAAAACAATTCCAAAGCTACAAAATGACTACATTTTGCTAAGAAAAGTTGATTTTATAATCAGTTGGATGGTAAACAAGTTGCTTAAGAAAGATAAAAACCAAGGCGAGGACTCTGAGATGCTGTTCATTTACGTCGCAAACCCACGCCGCGACCGATGATCTAGGGAAGGTAAAAAAACAATTCAAAAGCTAAAAAATGATTACATTTTGCTGAGAAAAGTTGATTTTGTAATCTGTTGGATAGTAAACAAGTTGATTATGAAATATGAAAACCAAGGTGATGACTCTGGGATACTTTTCTTTTAGGTCGCAAACGCGCGCTGCAACCGATGATTCAGGAAATGTGCATAGGTGGAAAACAAATCAAAAGCTGAAAAATGATTACATTTTCCAGAGAACAGTTGATTTTATAATTTGTTGGATGGTAAACAAGTTGCTTATGGGAGATGAAAACCAAGGCGAGGACTTTGGGATACAGTTCTTTTGGGTCGCAAACACGTGCTGCAACCGATGCATCGGTCACGGCGCGGTCTTTCCTGGATCATCGCACCAGAAAAGGTGCATAGGTTAAAAACAATTGAAAGCCCTAAAAAATGGTCAGTTTTTATTGAGAAAAGTTGATTTTATTATCTGTTGGTTCGTAAACAATTCAAGTCCTCACACCTAATCGCAGAGAGGATACTCCTGGATAGGAGTATACAAAGTTCAGCATCGCCGCTTGCTTCCTAGAAGCAATAATTATTAAATACGAAATTGAGTTTGCATAATTCAATTGGAACGTCATCATCGGTGAGTAAGTTGGTTATGGGAAGATGGGGACCAAGGCGAGCACACTGCTAGATGCTGCTCCTTCAGGTCGGTTGGAAAGGGGTGCTGTTCCTTCCGCGCCGCGGCCTATAAGCTACGAAAGGTGCATAGGTAGAAGGGTGGCTCCCGAAGGAGTTGATTTAGCGCCCTGTAAACCAACCTTAATCTCCGTGGAGATTTGCGGCTGTCTGGACGAAATTGGCAACCGAGAAGGAGTTTCGAGGTCTCCGAGACCTCGCCTCGACTGGAAACTGCTAACTCTGCGTCACAGTGTTTACCCGCAATAAACTTTTTGTCACCAATCCGCGAAACTTTCATCGAAACTCCTATCCGGAGATCTTCCTCTCACACTTCCAACTCGAGTTTCCGGTGTATGTCGCAATGTCGATTTCGACCAGAGACGAAATCCACTCATCTCTGTAAGTAGGTACTAGGTGTCCTAGTATTAAAGATTCGTGAGAAACTCCAACTTTTGACTGAAACTTTTTGCTCAGGTGGAATTAACATTTGGACACCCCTTTTTTTAAGCTCACTCGCATTGCTGGAAAACTGTCTTGAAAAAATATTGTTTTACCGAATTTCGAGGATTCGATGAAAGCTATCTCATTGCATTTTAACGAGGTTTCTACGGAGACTGTTTTCGTATTTAGATTCTGAGGCTCTTTCAGCATAATCTATATTCAAATCTAACGAATACATTTTAATGGAAAATTCCTGTTGCTTTCTAGTGTTGCAAAGTCAATACTTTCCCGAAAAATTAAGTGAAAAGGTTGTAGGTTAATTAATACCTCGAAAACCTCACAACCATTGATGTCGAAAACCTGATTGGCTTTTCATTGATAACAAATGGATTCTCAACAAAAAGTGTAATAGTTGATATTTCCGCAAAAAAATTGTAACTATTAATAAAAAACTATTAAATTAAACCAAAAAATACGAATTTTCAACCAAGAAAGATTTTTAAATCAATAAAAACAATCTCATCCAAAAAAGTTGGGTTTTTAAGAAATAAAAACGAATTTCTGAGAAAAAAAATTTGAATTTACAACCCTAAATTTTTGTAAACCCAAACAAATGTTGTACCAAAACAATTGAATTTTCAACTGAAAAAGACGAGTTTTCAAGAAAATAAGTGAATTTTTAACTGAAAAAATCAATTTTCGAGCAAAAATTAAATAGCTACCTTTTTATTAACAAAAATTCATTTTCAACAAAAAAAAAAACAATTTTCAGCAAAATTTGTTACATTTTTAACCAAAGAATTGAACTTTTGAATCGAATTAGGCATCTTGAATGAAAGGAATGACTTTGTAACCAAATAGTTAAATTTTCAACCAAAAAGGTTATATTGCTACCAGAAAAGAAAATTTTTCAACAAAATAGATGAATTTTCAACTAAAATGGAATAGTTTAATTTTAGTTTAGAGAAATAGGTTTTTGACCAAATAAAATAAATTTTCATCAGAATAGTTTAAATTTTCAATCAAAATGATTAAATGTTTTTAAAAAAATTTGACGAAAAAATGAAAAGTTCAATTTTTAGTGAAGAAAATTATTTGTAATAAAAATTAAACTAATTTTCAACCAAAGAAATGGAATTTCAAACCAAAAAGATTCATTTTCTACCAAAAAAGAATCATTTTCAACAAAATACATGAATTTTCAACTAAATATGTGAATTTTTAATGGAATTTTATATTCCTCCCAAATAAGAGCAATTTTTAACAAAGTAGATGAATTTTTAACTGAAAAATATCAATTTGCAAGAAAAAATAAAATAGTTTAAATTTAACTTAAAGAAGTAAGTTTCTAAGCAAATAAAATAAATTTTCAACATAACAAATAGATTTTCTACCAAAAAGATAAAATGACTATCAAGAAAAGTTTTGACGACAAATGCAACAGTCAAATTTTTGATTTAGAAAATTAATTATCAATTAAAAAAACTAATTTTCTACCAAAAAAGAATAATTCTTATCAAAATATGTGAATTTTCAACCAAATATTAAAATTTGTAATGGAATTTTATATTCCTACCAAAAAATACAACTTTTCAATAAAATAGATGAATTTTCAACTAGAAAATATAAATTTTCAACAAAAAATATAATAGTTTAATTTTATGTTAAAGAAATAAGTTTTTAACTAAATAAAATAGATTTTCAATACAACCAATAGATTTTCTACCAAAAAGATTAAATGTCTATAAGAATTTTTTTTTCGATAAAACATTTAGTTAAATTTGTATTTAAAAAAATTAATTTTCAATAAAAACACTAATTTTCAACCAAAAAAATAAACATTCAATAAAAAAAATAATAATTTCCTACCAAAAAATAATTGTTATCAAAATCTATTAATTTCAAACTAAATATTTTAATTTTTAATGGAATTTTTAACCTAATAGTTGAAGTTTCAACCAGAAAGATAAATTAATCACCAAGAAGATTTATATTCTACCACAAAACACTAAAAATCAATGTTTTTTAATATTGATTATTAATTTTATAAATTGTAAAAAAATGTCTCTAGGGTCCGGGATCCGAAACCAAACAAACTTGATATAGTTCAATTTTCAGTTCAAAAATTAATATTTATTAAAAAAAAAATTTGAACCAAAAACATTAATTTTCTACCAAAGATATTAATTTTTAATAAAATATGTGAACTTTCTACCAAACAGTGGAATTTTAAACTGAAGAAGATAAATGTTCAACCAAACATGGAATAGTTAAATTTTTAGTTAAAAAAATAATTTAAGAAATGTTAACAAAATACTTAAGTTTTGAACAAAAAAAAAAGATTATTCAACTAAAATCTGTATTATCATCAGAGAATAACAGAAATTTTCAACGTCTTTTCAGACCAGATAAAAATATGAATTAAAACTTATTTTAATTAATTGTTTTCCTAAAAAAAAGATCTTTCGCTCCGCTCGGAATCGAACCTCAGATCTTTTTTCAGGAAAAAAATTAATTGAAATCATATTTCCATCTAGTCTGAAAAGACGTTAGGAATTTCTGTTATTCTCTGACGATAATACAGATTCCTTGAAAAAACTGTGATTAACCACCTGTAGGTTTGATAAAACTGTAAATTAAATTAAAACTTGTAAATTTCATTTACCTCTAGTAGCTTAATGAGAAAGCACCCGACCAGCAATCGTAAGTTCTGAGGTTCGATTCCCAGCGGAGCAAAAGGAGAAGATATTTTTTAAGAAAAAAAAAATTAAAATACTTTTTAATACGCTTAAGATTTCCTTGCTTTTTTTTTCTATTATTTCAGATAAAATAGATACCACAAAGAAACAAAATGTGATTATCTTAATATCAAAGAAAATAAAAAAGGAAGAAAAAAGCTGAGTTTGCAAGCAGTGATAATGCGAAACCATTAACTTTCATCAAATACAATCCACTTTCAGGTACCATAAACTAAGAAAAGCTTCTAGAGAAGATCATTTTAGCACTTATATTTATATATTCCCACTCAATAACCATTATTTTCTGGATGGCAAACCACAGGCTTATTTGAAGGTAAACTAATCCGCCATTTCTATCAAAATGCAACAAAATGATAGGCTTTGAAACATAGCTGTTTTCCAATATATCAAGCGTGTTGGTTCAATAAAACAAGGAAATTTGGTATGTCCAATAAATAATAATGAACTCTGGAAATCGAATTCCGATGCGAGAGCACGTTCTCATCATAACGATAAAGTTAGCAGGAACAGATCCAGCTTCTGATACCAGTATTATCCTCAATATTTCAATAATTGTCTCGGATTACAATTAGGCAACCATTAACTTTCATCAAATTGAATCTACTTCAAGATTCGATAAAATAAGCTTCTAGAATAAAGCTTCTAGAACAGAGCTTCTAGAATAAATCTTCTAGAACATAGCTTCTAGAATAAATCTTCTAGAACGGAGCTTCTAGAATAAAGCTTCTAAAATAAATCTTCTAGAATAACTCTTCTGGGATAAAGCTTCTAAAATAAAGTTTCTAGAATAGAGCTTCTAGAATGAATCTTGAAGAATAAAGCTTCTAGAATAAAGCTTCCGGAGAAGATAATTTTAGCATTTCTATTTATATGTTCACACTCAATAATAATATATTCTGCAGAGAATCGCAGGCTCATTTGGAAGTGAGCTAATCCGTTAATTTCTATCAAAATGCATCAATATAATACGATTTTAAACATAGCTGCTGGTGCTGGGTGTTGGTTCAATAAAACAAGGAAATTTGGTATATCCAATAAATAATAATTAACTCTGAAAATCGAATTCCGATCTGAAAGCACGTTCTCATCATGACGATAAAATCAACAGGAATAGATCCAGCCTTTAACACCAGTATTATTATCAATATTTCGATTATAGTTTCGGAATACGATTATAGGCTATCGACACTAATAGTGCGGGAAAAATAACTGAAATGAATAATTTTATTTTGATATAAAAAAATGCCAAACAAACAACAACGGTTGAATTTTTATATGAAAAACACCAACTTTCTAGCAAAAATAAAAAAGCTACATTTTTAATTGATAAAACTTGTTTGAAAAAAAAGGATTTTCAAACAAATTTTTTAACTTTTAATGACATTTTTAACCAAAATGTTAATTTTCTACCGAAAAAAACAAATTTTCAACAAAATAGATGAATTTTTAATTAAAAAAGACCAATTTTCAAGAAAAAGTAGAAAAATATATTTACAGCGAAATAATTGAATTTTTAAACAAACAAATGAATTTTCTACAGAAAAGATTAAACGTTTCTGAAAAAAAATTTTCGAAAAAAGATATAGTGAAATTTTTAGATGAACAATTAATGTTCAATTTGAAAAAAACTAATTTTGATCCAAAAAAATTAATTTTCAATCAAATAGTTGAATTTTCAACTGAAGAAGATAAATGTTCAACTAAACATGGAATAGTTAAATTTTCAGTTGAAAAAATAATTTTAAAAAATGTTTAAAAATAGATGAATTTTGAAAAAAAAAGATTTTTTAACGAAAATGATGAATTATGAAAAAAATTAATTTTTAACAAAGTAGTTCCACTAAGTAGATTTTTTTCTAGATATTTAAAATTTACATTTGTGAAAGTAGGTATTCCTTTCTTTGAATTTAGAAGCAATGATTTATTTATAAAAAGCAAAATGAAATTATTTATTTATTTTTCACTCTAAAGGATCCTAAAACCTAAATTTTTTAAATTTAAACGCTCAATAAATAAATAATAGTTAAACTCTTACATAAAAAAACCTTTTAAAACTTTTTCAGGAATATTGAGAAAATTGTTGTATTATCTTGAAATAGAGAAAATAAATGAAATAAATAAAAATTTGAACCGAATTTTGAATTTTGAATTTTCAACTAAAAAAGATATATTTTCATCAAAAAATAGATTGTAAGCTAGAGAAATAAGTTTTTAACCAAAAAAAAAAAAATAAATTTCCAACGAAATAGTCAAATTTTCAACCAAACAGATGAATTTTCAACTAAAAAGATCAAATGTCCATAAAAAAAATTTCTTCTAAGATGAAATAGTTACCAGAATTAATTTTCAATAAAAAAAAATATTTTCAACCAAGAAAATGAAATTTCAAGAAAAAATTAATTTTCGAACAAAAAGAATAATTTTTTACAAAAAAAGTGAATCTAAACAAAATATTTTAATTTTTAATGTAGTTTTCAACCTAATAATTTAATTTTCAATTAGAAAAAATTTACAAAAACAAAAAAATTAATTATTTACCAAAGAGATTAAATGCCTGCAAGAAAAAAACATTTTCGACAAAAAATTTAGTTGAATTTTTAGTTAAAAAAACTAATTTTGAATTTGAAAAAAAATTAATTTCATACCAAAAAATAATAATTTTTAAAAAAATACATGGATATTCAACCAAATGTTCTAATTTTTATTGAGATTTTCAAATAAAAAAATAATTTTTCAACAGAAAATAGAATAATTAAATTTTCAGTTGGAGAAATGAGTTTTCAAGCAAATAAAATAAATTTTTAATGAAACAGTTAAATTTTCAACCAAACAAATGAATTTTCTATCAGAAAGCTTAAATGTCTATAAAAGAAATTAATTTCTAATAAAAACATTAATTTTCAATGAAAGAAAAATTAAATTTCAATAAAAAACTAAATAAAGGGTATTTAGTGCGCGATGCTCTAATCTTCTAAATCCCCTAAAATATTTAAAAATATAAGCTCTTGAAAATGCCTTAGAAGTTTAAAAAATAGTTTAAAATTTCGAAAATCCTTTCAAATTGTTGAAATGAATTGAACAGTGATTAACCCATGACCCAGTTTTCTACAAAAGTGGTTCGTGTCCGTGCTAAGTTTCTAGAAACATTCTTGATGACGTCATCAAGTATGTTTCTAGAAACTTAGCATGAAAACTAAAAGTGGTTTATGCCCGCACTAAAATTCTAGAAACATTCTTTATGACGTCATCAAGAATGTTTCTAGAAACTCAGCACGGAAACGAAAAGCGTTTTGTGCCCGTGCTAGGAAAGTGTAATCGGTTAAAGAATTAATCACCTAAAGTGTCCAGATTATTAAAAATTTTGCGATTGCAAACGATCACTCGTTGGCTCATTTAACCGTACTTGTTTGAAATTTTTCAAACAATTTGTTGAAGCACACATCATCCGTTCTAAGTTTTCTAGAAAAGCGGTTTATGTCCGTGCTAAGTTTCTAGAACATTCTTCGTGACGTCATCAAGACTGTTTCAAGAAACTTAGCACGGAAACGAAAAGTGCTGGATGTCCGTGCTAAGTTTCCAGAACATCCTTGATGACGTCACCAAGAATGTTTCTAGAAACTTAGCACGGACACGAACCACTATCATAGAAAACTTAGCAAGGACACGAACCGCTACAGAATAGAAGCTTCTTGATGACGGTAAGGTAGAAATCTATAATTAGAAGATTTTTGACCGTTAAACAAAAAATTCTGTTATAAACTTTTTTTCTTTTTTATGTTAGGAGATCTAAATTTAAGAGACGGCGATCTTTCGGTTCCGATTTCCTGCACTCACTTTATATTTAATCTTCAGTTTCGATGTTGCAAAATATACTTTTCCTTTAGGGACTCCACCAGTGAAGTAATCTCACTGCTTTCCTTTTAGTTTTTCTCTTCCAATGAATGGTTCTTAAGAGAGTGAATGGGTGTGCAAGTGCCCGAGTGTCCCCAATGGTCCGGGAAATAAAAAAAAAAAAAAAAAAAAAAAACGTTGAAGTACGACTCCCAGAACGATGAGAATTGCTGTTGAAGGAGGATTCAGAAGTGATTCTTTTGGGTGGAATTACAAACGTTAATTCTACTATTCGATAGCTGACCCTATTCAGGAACATTTCTCGGACATTAAAAGATAGCTTCAATTATTTATTTATTAGAGAGTTTAATTATAAATAAGGGTGGCGATTGGGTGGATAATTTCAAATTCCCGGTCATTTCCCAGGTTTTTCCAGTCAAGTTTTTCAATTTTCCCGGGCAAGTAAAAGTCACATTCATATTTCCCGCAAAAAAACATTTATTTTAATTCGTGACGTTCTTTCTGAACATCAATTAATTAAATTTTTATATTTAAGGCCTAATTTTCAATAGAAACCCTGATTTTAAAAAATTTACTTTCAATAAAAAAAAATAATTTTCAATGAAGAAAAATAAGAATTTTCTACCAAAATCTTCAGTCAAAATTTTGAGAATAAACTTAAATTTTCCGCTAAAAAATTTCCATTTTTTTTAAATGATGGAGTAGCTAAACTTTCAGTTGAAAAAATTACTCTTCAACAAAAAAACGGATTTTTAAGAAAATAGTTGAATTATCAAACAAAGTGATGAATTTTCAAATCAAATTAAGAATCTTCAACTGGAATATTTAAATTTTAAACCAAAAATATGGACTTTTAAAGAAGATTAATTTCCAAATGAAAAGATTAATTTTCTACCAAAAATATAATTTTACAAAAAAATACATGGTTTTTTAATTAAATAGTTGCATTTTTGATTCAAGACAAATTTTCAAGTAAATGATTAAATATTGAAATAAAAAAATAATAATTTTCAAACCAAAAATGGAATTAAAAAATTTATAAAATTTTCAGTTAAAAAAAATTACTTTCAACAAAAAAAAACGATCTTTCAAAAAAATAGTTCCATTTTCAAACAAAGTGATAAATTTTGAAATAAAATTGTAATAATTTTACTGAAATAGTTGAATTATAAACCAGAAAGATGAGTTTTCAACTGAAATTAATCTTTAACTAAAATAATTGAATTTTTTACCAAAAGGAATAATTTTCAACCAAGAAGATAATTTTTTCCAAAAAAGACAAATTTTCGATTAAAAAATATAACTTTTCAACCAAAAATTGAATGATTACATTTTTAGTAGAAAAAATGAATGTTCAATCAAAGAGATGAATTTTGAATTAAAATTATGGAATATTCAGCTGGAAAAATATACACATTTTCAGTTAAAAGAAACAAATAATTTTCAACCAAAGACATTAATTTTTAATTAAAACGATGAATCTTCAACAAAGAAAAAAAATAATTTTCAAAACAAAAGTTTAACTTTCAGACAAGTAATTTTATTTCCAACCTAAGATATGCATTTTTAACTAAAATGACAAATATTTAACTGGAATACATGCATTTTTAAGCAAAAAGAAGAATTTTTTAGTGAGAAGATTAACTTTCAATGAAAAAAATAATTTTATAAAAAAAAAAAAACAAGAAAAAAATATTTTTCTACAAAATAAGTGAATTTCCAACAAAGTAATTTGATTTTCAATTAGAAATACAAATTTTCATCCAAGTTCTTGAATTTCAAACTAGAAAAGATCAATTTTCAACTAAAAATGGAACAGTTAAATTTTCAGACAAAGAAATTAATTTTCTGAAAAATCAGAGATCCATAAACTGTAAATAAGTAAATAAATCCGCAAAGCTAATTTTCTAGAACATTCTTGATGACGTCATCAAGGATGATTCTAGAAACTTACCAAAAGTGGTTCATGTCCGTACTAAGTTTCTAGAACATTCTTGATGACGCCATCACGAATGTTTCCAGAAACTTAACTTTTAGGAATCGAAAACTGGTTTATGTACGGGCTAGGTTCCAGGAAAATCCTTGATGACGTCATCAAGAATGTTTTTAGAAACTTAGCACGGACACGAACCACTACAGGTTAGAAATTTCTTGATGACGGTAAGGTAGGAATCTATAATTAGATACGAAATAAAACAGTTTCAACTTGATCATCTTTGAAAATTATTTAACGTGCCATTCCCTAACTTTTGCAAGATTTTTTTTTAAATCTCCGGCTGTTTCCTGACTTTCCAGGCTTTCCCTGACCTACAGTCTCATCATCAGCATCAATTATTTCAAAAATTGTAAAACTTAGTACAGCAACGTATACAGAAGCTTAGATAGAAATGCAGTTTCTTTCACGGTACTTGGACAAGACAAACTGCCTTTGCTAGAATGAAGTGTCCCGTGTAAACCGTCTAGATTCTAGAAAGACGAATATCTCGATCGCCTCAATCGAAGACAGCGACGCGCAATAAATCTTTGATATATAACGCTTGCCTGGAGACTTTGGAGAATTTGATTCACCTTGTCAAAAATTTGGACAACACCATTCATCCAACTTTCAAACTTGAAGATTGCATTTGTTCTTGAAACTAAAGAAACCAACCAAAGTTTCTGAGACAAGAAAACAAATTCTCCAAGGAATCTGTATTATCATCAGAGAATGAGAGAAATTTTTAACGTCTTTTCAGACTAGAGCTTCCGATTAATCGGAAGTTCTGTGGTTCGATTCCCAGCGGAGAAAAAGCAGACGATCTTTTTTCAGGAAAAATATTTTCCTTTCATGTTTCAAAAAAAAGATTATAATTTGAAATCAAAAACAGACGAAGTCAAACAAAAAAAGAAAAATTTTCAACATTCGTTGAATTTTCAACTACGGAGATTAATTTTCTGCCAAAAAGAACGATTTTTCAACAAAATGAATGAATTTTTATTCAGATACATGAATTTTCAGCTAAAAACGATCAATTTTCAACAAAAAATAGAATAGTTAAATTTTGAGTTAAAAAAATTAATTTCAAACAAAAAAAGCGAATTTTTAAACAAAATAGTTAAATTCAGTAATATAAAGCCACTTTTGCAAATAAAGAATAATTGTTATTTAATTTTATATTGCAATTAAAAAACAATTAAGCACTCGAAAAAATTCCTGGACCCAAAAAATTCCCTGACAATTCCAGGTTTTTCCAGGTATATACAAATTTCCTGGCAATTCCTAGTTTTCCAGGTTTTTCAGGTCCTAAAATACAAAGTGAATCAATGATAGTTTTTTTTTTTTGAAACAATTTTAATGGATTCAATGCTGTGGTATTGTTGTGGGTGCCGTGAATGGTCCTTTGGTTCTGGCAGCAGCATTAAGAAGGCGTGGTTGGGGGTGGTTATGGCAGACTATCATCCCCTGATACAGTTTTAACCCATCAGCAGCATTGTCACAGGACTTGCCAATATCAATTGAATTGATTCCACTCTTTGTAGAATATTTTTAAATATTTTGGTTTGTGGACTTTTCTAGTATATTTTGAAATTTTGGAAAATTTTCGATTATTCTAGAACTTTGTAACATTCTAGAACTTTGTAACACTCTAGAAACTTATTGAGTAATCTGTAATATCCTTGAACGTTATAAAATGGTCTGAAGTTAATCTAGTATATTGTGCAAATTCGGGAAATTTTCGATTATTCTAGAACTTTGTAACACTCTAGGAGCTTGTTAAGTCTTCTGCAATATCTTTGAACGTTATAAAATCATCTGAAGTTAATCTAGTATATTTTGTAATTTCGGGAAATTTTAGATTATTATAGAACTTTGTAACATTCAAGAACTTTGTAACACTCTAGAAACTTATTGAGTCTTCTGCGACATCTTTGAACGTTATAAAACGGTCTGATGTTAATCTAGTATATTTCGTAATTTCGGGAAATTTTAGATTATTCTAGAACTTTTTAACACTCTAGGAGCTTTTTAAGTCTTCTGCCAGATCTTTGAACGTTATAAAATCATCCGAAGTTAATCTAGTATATTTCGTAATTTCGAGAAATTTTAGATTATTCTAGAACTTTGTGACACTAGGAACTTGTTGAGTCTTCTGCAACGTCTTTGAACGTTATAAAATGATCTGAAGTTAATCTAGTATATTTTGTAATTTCAAAAAATTTTCGATTACTCTAGAACTTTGTACCACTCTA
>CAKNXH010000344.1:58336-74145 GCA_932178445.1 Andricus quercusramuli | reverse complement strand
TGCGCAAGGCCCGGAACGTGCGCAAGGCCCAGAACTTGCGCAAGGCCTGGAACTTGCGCAAGGCCCGGAACGTGCGCAAGGCCCGGGACTTGCGCAAGGCCCAGAACTTGCGCAAGGCCCAAAACTTGCGTAAGATCTCGTCCTAAAGCAGGCGTGAGGACGAGTCGTGCACTGTCCCAATTATCATGATAATTCTCTTATAAAAAATTCACATGAATGCAATCAGAAACAGATGTAATACTACAAAAGGAACCTTTGTAGCGATAAAGGATGATGATTATCAGGAAAATCTCTTTTTTTTTTCTTTTTTTTTCTATAGCTACTATGCGAAACGAGTACTAATCTCCTTTAGGCTTTTGCTGCTTCCAAAGTACCTTTGCTCTTTGCACCGAAACAATGGCGCTCTATACCCGTTTGCTCATGAAATACACATAGAGATTGGAAATGAAACGAGAACCTGTTGCCACCGACCGGCTTCCAGAATGACGAGGAAATTGGATTTTTCAAAGCAGTTTACGCTGCAAGGCAGAGTCAGGTCGAGAGACGTGACTTTTAAATAAATAGCAATTACCCCTAACGAGCACGCAGACACGTCAACTTGACAAGAAAAGTGTGTTACTTTCAAAATGTATTTTTTTTATAGAAAAGAATTTAAAAGAAAGTTCAGAGAAAATTTGTTTCGTGAAGCGCAAAATTAGTTGTAGGGTTTTTACAGAAATCCGGTTTCGAAATGAGGCTTCTGAATTGGTGAAAGTTCGTGTTTCACCAGAAATTGCTGAATAAGCTGCGATGAATGGTTCAAAGATTTGCAGGTCCGTTCACTTAGTAGGGTCAGGTTAAGGCCGAAAATGTTTTGAATTGCGGAATCAAAAAAAGCACTTAGAACCCTTTTTCTTATCGTATCAATAACAAGTTTCAAGGGCCAAAATGTTTTAAAAACAGTGGAAACTGAGAGATTTTTTTTTCACAAAAAAAGGAGAATTTTGACTAAGAACAATAAATTTTAAACGAAAACTTAAATATATAAATCTTCAGTTACAAAAAAAAACGTTTCCAACCAGAGATTAATTTTTAATTAAAATGATGAAATATTCAATTGAATTAGTTGAATTCTTAGATAAAAAAAATAATTTTCAACAAAAAAAAAAGAATTTTCAACGAAATAATTTAAATTTTCAGTTAAAAAAATTATTTTCAACCATAGAAACGAATTTTCAACAAAATAGTTACATTTTCAATTTAATAAGTTCATTTTCAACAACAAAAAAGTTCATTCTCAACAAAATAGTTACATTTTCAACCAAAAAGATGAATTTCCAACCCAAAAGATGAATTTTCAACCAAGAAGATTAATTTTTCACAAAAAAACGAATCTTTAACAAAATACATGAATTTCAACTAAAAACAACGAATTTTCAACAAAAACTTGAATATTTGAATTTTCAGATAAAAAAAAAAAGATTTTTAATTAAAAAAAAAATTTCAAGAAAGTAATTTAAATTTTCAGTTTAAAAAATCAATTTTTATCCAAAGAAACAAATTTTCAACGAAATAGTGATATTTTCAATTAAAAAATGTATTTTTCAACCAAAAAAATGAATTGTCAAACAAATAAAAAGAATTTTCAACGCGGTATTTACATTTTCAGTTAAAAGAAATCAGCTTTCAACCAAAGAAAAATAAGACTCAACAAAAAAGTAACACTTTCAATTTAAAAAGTTTATTTAGAATACAAAAAATTAATTATCAACAAAATAGTTAAATTTTAAACCAAAAAGGATGAATTTTGAACCGAAAAGATGAATTTCCTACCAAGATGATTAATTTTTCGCAAAAAAAACGAATCCTCAACAAAATACATGAATTTCAACTAAAAAAAAAAATAAATTTTCAACCAAAAATTAAATATCTAAATTTTCAGTTGAAAAAATTAATTTTCAACAAAAAAAAAAAGGTTTTACAACAAAGTATTTAAATTTTCAGATAAAACAAGATTTTTAATTGAAAAAAGAAATTTCAACAAAGTAATTTAAATTTTCGGCTAAAAAATCAATTTTCAACCAAAGAAACGAATTTTCAACAAAATAGGGAAATTTTTAATTTAAAAAATTAATTTTCAACAGAAAAAAAACAAATTTTCAAACAAATAACAAAATAGTTTTCAACTTGCTATTTCAATTTTTAGTTTAAAAAATTAATTTTCAACCCAAGAAACAAAATCCCAACAAAACAGTTACATTTTCTATTAGAAAATTTAATTGAAAAAAATTAATTTTCAACTAAATATTTCCATTTTCCGAAAAAGAGGTGAATATTTTAATTATGACGATGAATCTTCAACAAAAAATAATAATTTTTTACAAAAGAGTTTAGGTTTTAAAGAAATAGTTGAATTCTCCGCTACAATAATGAAATATTCAGCTGAATTGGTTCAATTCTCAGTTATAAAAATTAACCCTCAATAAAAAAAAACTCAACAAAGCACTTAAATTTTCAGTTGAAAAAATTAATTTTCAACCAAACAAAGGAATTTTCAACAAATTATTTAAATTTCCAGTTGTAGATTAATTTTCAACCGAAGAAACACATTTTCAACAAAATAATTAAATTTTCAACAAAATAATTAAATTTTCAATAAAAAAATTGATTTTCAACAAAGCAGAATGAATTTTCGAAAAAATAGTAACATTTTCACATGAACAGATACATTTTTCAAGTTTGAAAATCTTTCAATTTTACGAATTTCCAGTTTTGAGAAAAAAATTTGATTGAAACTTTTTTAGATTCAACAGTATTTATAGAAGCAACTCTTAAGATACTTTTATACTTTTAAATAAATCTATAAAATAACTAAAAATTAACAAATTCGTTCTAAGTTTTCTAGAAAAGTGGTTCGTGTCCGTGCTAAGCTTCTAGAACATTCTTGATGACGTCATCAAGAATGTTCCCAGAAACTTAGCGCGGAAACGAAAAATGGTTTATGTCCGTTCCTCCTGGATCAGGGCTTCAATTGAATCTGTCGGCGGAAAAGAAATTAAGAGCCCTATTGCACCAGAAATTGCTGAATGAGATGCGATGAATGGAATGAAGATTCGCAGGTCCGTGTCACTTAGCAGGGAGCCTTAAAGAGGGCACAAATAGATACAAACACAGAGCACAAGGTCAGATACTTTCCCGACAGACCTCATAGTTATTAGTTTGAAATCTAATTCGTGCCCATCTTGTATAGTTAAATTTCAATCAAAGGCATGATTAATGAGTATATTGGCTCCATGGCAGAGTTGTCGCTCATGCCGCTTGTCTCGGTTGATTTGCCCCAACTTTACTCTTAACTCTAAGCTTTAGCACAGTCAATATGATCATATCTAAAATCTGGAACTGGAACATTCCCAAGCTCGAAACCAGGCACTAATGAGCTGAAGCAACAATGGCGAGAGCTAGCGTCGACAGGGTTTATCACTCTATGTGTACTGTATATTCGGTTCGGTTTGAATGCATGATCGGTGAAATAGGAAGTGGAGAGAGTAAACTGAACTGTTACCTTTGTGCAGTGCTCTAAACCGCTGAATGTACGCATTAATTGCTACTTTGATAAATTCTAAACATCAGAAGGATCAACTATCTGTGATATTCAGCACTTGATTCATTATTCATCTCTGAGTTTACATAATTCACAAACAGTCAGAGTTTTTACAATATCATGAATATGTCTGCCTTGAAAAGTTTCTAGAACATTCTTGATGACGTCATCAAGAATGTTTCCAGAAACTTAGCATGGACACGAAAAGTGGTTCATGTCCGTGCTAAGTTTTAGAACATTCTTGATGACGTCATCAAGAATGTGTCTAGAAACTTAGCACGAACACGAAAAGTAGTTTATGTCCGTGCTGAGTTTTTGGAACATTCTTGATGACGTCATCAAGAATGTTTCTAGAAACTTAGCATCGAAAAGAAAAGTGGTTTATGTCCGTGCTAAGTTTTTAGAATATTCTTGATGGCGTCATCAAGAATGTGTCTAGAAACTTAGCACGGAAACGAAAAGCTAAACGCAAACTTTTTTGTTAATTCATAACGCTCATTCTAAACACATTTCAACTGCTAACATAACGGAGCAAAAAATTGCAAAATAAAATAATTTGTAAACAAATATTTAAATTTCGCATTAAAAAATATCAATTTTCAACGAAAAATAACGGATTCTCGAGAAAATAGTTCCATTCTTAACCGAAGTGATGAATTTTTATCTAAAATTACGAATTTTCAACTAAAATAGTTGAATTTTTATACAAAAAGATGTGTTTTAAACTAAACCATGAATCTTCAACTGAAATAGTTAAATTTTTTCACAACAAAAAGTTAATTTTTACTAAAAAAGGTAAATTGTTAAAGAAAACTTGAATAATTAAATTTTAATTTAAACAAAATTAATGTCCAACCAAAAAAGGAACAAATTGACAACAAAATAGTTGAATTTTCAGCCAAAAAAAATTCCTTTTTATCCAAAGAAAAAACAATTTTTTAATCAAATAGCTCATATTTCAACCAAAGAAATGAATTTTTAATTAAAATGATAAATCTTCAAACAAAAATTAATTTTCAGCAAAGAAGTTTAACTTTTAACCAAGTTATTTTACTTTCAATCTTAAAGATAAATTTTCAACTAAAATGATAAAAAATTTAACTTATAAAGAAAAAGATAATTTCCTAAAAAAAATCAATTTTTAACAAAATTTGTAAATTTTCAACGAAATAGTTGAATTTTCAATTAAAAAAGACAACTTTCCATCCAAACTGATGAATTTTCATTTTTAATCATAGAGATTGATTTTCTACAAAAAGACAAATTTTCCGAAAAGTACATAAATTTTCGATCAAATGGTTTAATTTATAAACAAAAAATATCAATTTTCAATGAAAGTGAAATTTTCATCTAAAAAAATATAAATTTGCAACCAAAAATAAAATGTTTGAATTTTTCGTTAGAAATCTAATTCTTAATAAAAAAAACGGATTTTCAGCAAGACTGTTTAATTTTCTACTGTAATAATTGAAGTTTTAGTTGAAAAAATGATTTTCAACAAAGCTGTTACATTTAAAAAACGAGATGAATTTTCAATTTAAATGATGAATCTTCAAACAAAAAAAATAATTTTTAACAAAAGAGATAAACTTTTAACCGCAAGTAGTTGAATTTTTAACTAAAGAAAAATAAATTCGCAACGAACAATCTAACAAAATTTTCTATTATGATTCAGAAAAAAATATTTCTTCACGGAATAAAACGTGATGAATCAATTTTTTTTTTTTTTTTTGAGAGAGAGAAAATGATTTTTTTTATATATTTGAAATATCATTCATTCGATTATCAAACTTAGGTCAGCGAAAAAATGAGCAATCTCGCAAATGAGAAAGCCTGGTTCTAATTGTAGATACCTGCTTTACCGAAATCGAGAAGCTTCTGACCTGTAATTTTCTAGAACATTCTTGATGACGTCGTCAAGAGTGTTTCTAGATACTTAGCACGGAAACGAATATTGGTTTATGTCCGTGCTAAGTTTCTAGAACATTTTTGATGACGTCATTAAGAATGTTTCTAGAAACTTAGCATCGAAACGAAAAATGGTTTATGTCCGTGCTAAGTTTTTAGAACATTCTTGATGACGTCATCAAGAATGTTTCTAGAAACTTAGCATGGAAAAGAAAAGTGGTTTATGTCCGTGCTGAGTTTTTAGAACATTCTGGATGATAATTGTACTGAATATTCTGGATGATGTCATCAAGAATGTTTCCAGAAACTTGGCACGGAAACAAAAAGTGGTTTATGTCCATGCTAAGTTTTTAGAACATTCTTGACGACGTCATCACGAATGTGTCTAGAAACTTAGCATGGAAATGAAAAGTGGTTTATGTCTGTGCTGAGTTTTTAGAACATTCTGGATGACGTCATCAAGAATGTTTCGAGAAACTTAATTTTTAGGAATCGAAAACTGGTTCATGTGCGGGCTAGGTTCCAGGAACATCCTTGATGACGTCATCAAGAATGTTTCTAGAAAATTAGCACGGACGCGAACCACTACAGTTTAGAAGCTCCTTAAAAACGTAAATTGAATCTCTTTTTCTGTGGATGGACTGTTTCTAGGACTTGAATGTTGAATCCATGAGGGATCGGAGTGAATGTTCGTGCTGGTGAACAGTGATCACAATGGAGTGTCCATTGGGGGCAGTGACTGCACTTAACACTCCTGAGGTCTGGGAAGAGCGGGTACTTCGTATAAATACCAACCCTAATGTTTCCGTGGCCTTATCCCAACGACATGCCATTTCCTCAAGTGAAGTTGTTGAGTCTCAATGGACGAAATTGTGTGCAACTGTGCACTTTCGGAACTCCATGTAAACCACAACTACACTACCACAAAAACAGCAATTGGGACGTCCAGAGACTTATCAGTTTATCGAAACTGGCCAGGAGAAATTTTCGGTTTCAGAAGCCAAAATTCGCTCAAAATAGCGTGATTCAATTTATTGTTAACCAAACGGTTAGATTTATAAACAAATGGTTGAATTCTCAAGAAAAAGTGACGAATTTTCAACAAAACAGTTGAACTTTTAAATAAATAATTAAATTTTTTAGGCTTTTGGACGAATTTTTCAGAAGACAGTGGAATTTTCAAGAAAAAACTTGATTTGGAACCAAGAAAGATAAGTTTAATAAAACCTTTGTATTTTTAAAGAAATAAATGAATTTTCATCAAAATAGCAAATTTTCAACAAAACAGTTGAATTTTCGACCAAAAACGATACATTCTTTACCAAATAATTACATTATTAATCAAAAAAATGAATTTCCAACCACAAGGTTAATTTTTCATTAAAAAAAATTAATTTTCAACCAAATAGTTGAATTTTCTACCAAAAAGACGAAATTTCAACGCAGAAGATTAACTTTTTACCAAAAAAATGAAATTTATACCAAGAGCGATGAAGTTCGAAACCAAAAAGCCAAATTTTCTACAAAACAATTGAATTTTGAACAAAAAAGTTGAATCAAGATAAAATAGTTAAAAGAAAATCCAAATTGTTGAATTTTCAACCTGAAAATATGAATTTAAAAAAAAAGTTAATTTTCTACCAAATATTTAAATTTTGAAGTGAATATTTCAATTTTCAATCAAATTGTTGAATTTTCCACCAAAGACGTTAATTTACTACCAAATAGTTACATTATTAAATAAATACTTTATTTTTCAACCAAATAGTTGAATTTTCTACTAAAAAGATTAATCTTCAACTCACAAGATTATCTTTTTTTAAAAAAGGTGAAATTTTTAGCATGAAAGTTGAATTTTCAAACTTAAAAGCCAAATTTTCTACAAAACAATTAAATTTTCGATTTTGAAATATGAATTTTCAACAACAAAAAATTAATTTACAAGCGAATAGTTCAATTTTCAACCAAAATCCTGAATTGTTAACTAATAAAAATAATTATTTTACAAAGCATTTCTTTTTTAAACCAAATGATTTATTTGTTAACCAAATAAGATGAAATAAAAAACAGTTAAATTCAACCCAAAAAGACGAATTTTCAATAGAACAGTTGAGTTGTCAATATAAAAACAAAATAATAAATTAAAAACAAAATAGTTGAGTTTTCAACCAAAATAAATTTAAAATAATAAATAATAAGTTTAAAACAAAATAGTTGATTTTTCAACGAAAGAATTAAATTTCTAACCAAATAGTGGAATTTTGAACCAAACAAGACGCGTTCTAAACCAAAAATATAATAGCAGAATTTTCAACCAAAAAGAATGAACTTTTCCCGAACAATATTTGGATTTTCTTATTGTATTATATTAATTCAGTTCCCATTTCAGCAAAAAAAAAACAGAAAAGGGGGCAAAAAGGGGAAGTTTCTTGAAAACAGGGGAGAAAAGAGGAAATCTTTAAAAAAAAGGGCGAAAAGGGGTGAAGGGGAAAAGGGGGAAGAAAGGGGAAAAAGGAGAAAAAAGGGGAATAGTGCAAAGAGTTTGAACTCCCAATTTGGTAAGGAAACTATTTCTTCTAATTGTATAAAATCAGGGTAAGAATTCAACTGATTTCTTGAAAATGCAGTATACTTCGATTTATGGACGGCCCCTTATGTGAAATTGGTTTCTCACAATTGGGAAATATAATTCGGTGATGTTAACGGGTCCCTTCGAGAGGATTCTAGAAACTTAGCAAGATTCTAGAAACTCAGCAAGATTCTAGAAACTTGACAAGTTTCTAGAAACTTGGCAAGATTCTAGAAACTTGGCAAGATTCTAGAAACTCGGCAAGATTCTAGAAAATTGGCAAGATTCTAGAAACTTGGCAAGATTCTAGAAACTTGGCAAGATTCTAGAAGCTTAGCAAGGTTCTAGAAACTTGACAAGATTCTGGAAACTTGGCAAGATCCTAGAAACTTGGCAAGATTCTAGAAACTTGGCAAGGTTCTAGAAACTTAGCAAGATTCTAGAATTTTGGCAAGATTCTAGAAACTTAGCAAGATTCTAGAATTTTTGCAAGATTCTAGAATTTTGGCAAGATTCTAGGAACTTGACAAGATTCTAGAAACTTGGAAAGATTATAGAAACTTGGCAAGATTCTAGAAACTTAACAAGCTTCTAGAAACTTATCACGAACAGTTATTTCCCCCGGAAAAGGGGGAAGAAAGGGAAAAAAGGAGAAAAAAGGGGAATAGTGCAAAGAGTTTGAACTCCCAATTTGGTACCGCACACATTTCTCCTAATTGTATACAATCAGGGGAAAAAATCATAAAGAGTATTTGAGGTTTTCCTGTTGGTTTTCGCCATTCCTGCTGTATTCAAGAGGATCTGATGGAATTACGTGTACCACTTGTGATAATATTGCGCGCACTGGCATGGAGCTTTACTTAGTGGTTACTGTGTACTCTTGAATACTGTCTTCGAGTGCAATTACATTTTCTCCAATATGAGTGTTTTAGGGTATTATGGTGGGTATTGCTAGACAGAACAGTAGGACTATTTCAATCAAGGAAATTGTATTTTCCTTCAAAATCTCTCTTAGACGTATTTTACGGAAGCTATACAAGATTGAAACTAAATGAAATGTGTAGATAGGCGGGGGCTTTTCGGGGTCGCGAAACCTACCTTACCGACCTCGAGAGCATTCTAGAGCTCAAGTGGTTCGTCTCCGTGCTAAGTTTCTAGAATCTTGCCGAGTTTCTAGAATCTTGCTATGTTTCTAGAATATTGCTAAGCTTCTAGAATCTTGCTAAGTTCCTAGAATCTTTCTACGTTTCTAGAATCTTGCCAAGTTTCTAGAATCTTGCTAAGTTTCTAGAATCTTGATAAGTTTCTAGAATGTGGCAACATTCTATAATCTTGCTAAGTTTGTAGAATCTTGATCAGTTTCTTGAATCTTGATACCTTTAAATTAAAAAATTAATTTTCAAAAAGAACAAAACGAGACTAGAATTCAACCAAAGAAGGCGAATTTTTACCAAAATAGTTGAATCCTTAAACAAAAAGATGAATTTTCAAAAAAATACATAAATCTCCCCAATAGTTGAATTTTCAACTTACAACATACAATTTCAACAAAAAATGGAACAGTTACATTTTTATATGAAATAATTCATTTCTAACTAAAAATGAAACAAATTTTCAAAAAAATATTAAAATTTTCGACAAAAGAGGTGAATCTTTGAAAAAGATTTTCAACTAAATAGTCGTATTTTCTATCAAATAAGTTTAATCTTTCATCGAAAATATGAATATTTAACTACAAAGTTAATTTTCCACTAAGGAGTTTCAACTTGTTATCAAATTCTTAAATTTTCAACCAAAAAGACTAACTTTCTACCAAAAAATATCAATTGTAGGCAAAAAATTAATTTATAATAAGAAAGTTAAATTTCCAACTACAATCACGAATCTTCGCGTAAAACAAGAGAAGAATTTTCAACAAAATAGTTAAATTTTGAACCAAAAAAATCATTTTTTCACCAAAAAGTTGAATTTTTATCAAAAAAGACAAATTTTTAACAAAATACATGAATTTACAACGAGAGAAAATGAATTTTAAATAAAAATATCAATTTTCAATAAAAAATGGAATATTTACGTTTTCAGTTGGAAGACTTAATTCTCAGCAAAAAAAGGACAAATAATCAAAAAAATATTCAAATTTTCAATGAAGGAGATGAATTTTAAAATAAAATCATAAATCTTTTAAAAAAACTAATTTTCAACAAAAAAGTTCAGAATTCAACCAAATAGTTGAATTTTCAATTAAAAAGATAATTTTTTTGACCATGAAGATTATTTTATTACCAAAAAGACGAATTTTCAACGAAACAGATGAATTTCCAACTAAGTAGTTAAATTTTCAACTAGGAAAAATGAATTTTTAACAAAATATTCAAATCTACAACCAAAAAGATGAATTTCGAAAAAAAAGGATAAATCTTTTTCAAAAATTAATTTTCAGCAAAAGTGTTCCATGTTCAACTGAATAGTTGAACTTTTATTTCAAAATATCATTTTTTGAACAAAAAGACTAATTCATTACGAAAAAAGACGAATCTTCAAAGAGATAAATAAATTTGCAATCAAATAGTTAAATTTTAAGTTAAAAGTTGGATTTTCTTAGTGAAATATAACAATTTAGTTTGCATTTGAGGAAAAAAAGAAAAAAATCATTTTCTTTAGAATAGGGAAGAAAAGAAAGAAGTTTCATGAAAATAGGGAAAAAAAGAAAACCTCCTTTCATAGCGCTTTATTGACAACCTAGTTTATGAATGCTTCCTAAACAACTTCAAAGTTATTTATCATATCAATTATGCATTTCTCGTAAACATCGCCCTTTCGAGAAGATTCTAGAAACTTAGCGAGATTCTAGAAACTTAGCAAGATTCTAGAAACTTAGCAAGATTCTAGAAACTTAGCGAGATCCTAGAAACTTAGTAAGATCCTAGAAACTTAGCGAGATTCTAGAAACTTAACAAGATTCTAGAAACTTAGCAAGATTCTAGAAACTCAGCAACATTCTAGAAACTTGGAAACATTCTAGAAACTTAGCAACATTCCAGAAACTTAGCAACATTCTAGAATTTTTGCAAGATTCTAGAAACTTGGCAACATTCTAGAAACTTATCAAGATTCTAGAAACTTGGCAACATTCTAGAAACTTATCAAGATTCTAGAAACTTGGCAACATTCTAGCAACTTAGCATGATTCTAGAATTTTGGCAAGAATCTAGAAACTTGGCAACATTCTAGCAACTTATCAAGATTCTAGAAACTTATCAAGATTCTAGAAACTTAGCAAGATCCTAGAAACTTAGCGAGATTCTAGAAACTTAACAAGATTCTAGAAACTTAGCCAGATTCTAGAAACTTAGCAACATTCTAGAAACTTAGCAAGATTCTAGAAACTTAGCAACAATCTAGAAACTTATCAAGATTCTAGAAACTTATCAAGATTCTAGAAACTTAGAAAGATTCTAGAAACTTATGAAGGTTCTAGAAACTTAGCAAGATTCTAGAAACTTAGCAAGATTCTAGAAACTTAGCAAGATTCTAGAAACTTATGAAGGTTCTAGAAACTTATCCAGATTCTAGAAACTTAGCAAGATTGTAGAAACTTAGCAACATTCTAGAAACTTAGCAAAGATTCTAGGAACTTAGCACGGACACGAACCACTCGAACGTCTCGAGGTCGGTAAGGTAGGGATTTCAATCCGGAAACGCCCTCGCCTATCTACTGCTGAAGTAACAGTATCTACTAAAAGCTGCATTCGAAACTATTATATTAGCTCCGTATTTTCATATTATGGGTTTCGAGGAATACGAGAAGGTTCCAGTCGTAACATTGATTTTCTGCAAATTGCGTATACAAATAAACTGACTTGTATTTGGATATCTATACGGAGAGATAGTCTTAACCGAGTAATATATTTATGGATGAGATGTACACACTGCATATTTATGAAACAGTCTGATGTATCAAATTGGAGAAGTTTAGTCTCGAGTTTAGTGGATATATTCTATTCCGAACCCATTAAACCACCCTCAGGGAATTGAGAGGAATATAAAAATCGAGTTACAAAATTGCGAATTAGTTCTGATGAATTTTTACACCAATTTTTTAATTGAACTTTTCTTAAAATCGTTTACTTTTTAGAGGATACTTCAATTTGGGAAAAAGCCAGAAATCACAAAGAGCCAGGTCAGGAGAGTATGGGTGCTGCAGAAATTGCTGCATGAGTTGCGATAAATGGACTAAAGATTCGCAGATCAGTGCCACTCAGTAGGATCAGGTTAGGGCCTAAAATGTTTGAAATTGTGGAGTCAAAAAAGCAACTTCGAAAACTTTTTTTCAACCGTACCAATAACAAGCTTTAAGGGCCAAAATCTTCTAAAAACAGGGTAAATGAGATTTTTTTACAAAAATAGGAGAATGAATGATTAAAAAAAGGAATGTGGGTATTATTTAAATTCCTAGCATTGTCAGGACAGAATGGGGGCTGTCGAATTGATGTATGGCCGTGCTTCACCAGAAATTGCTGAATAAGCTGCGATGAATGGACTTGAGATTTTTCAGGTCAGTGTCAGTAGGACCAGGTTTTGGACTAAAATTTTCTCAATTGTGGACTCATAAGAAGCAATTATGAACATTTTTATTGAAGGTATCAATTTAAATTCCTAAGATTTCAAGAAAAAATATTGAATATTCAACAAAATAGACGAATTCTGCACCAAAAAGCTGTATTTTCTACCAAAAAGATGAATTTTCGACCAAGAAGAATAATTTTCAACCAAGAAGATTAATTTTCTGCAAAATGACGGATCTTCAACAAATTAAATAAATTTCAACTAGAAACAATAAATTTAAAACACAAATTGAATATTTGAATTTTCAGTTAAAAAAATACTTTTTTCAGCTAAAGATCAATTTTTAAGTGAAATGATGAAATATTCAACTGGATTAGTTCAATTTTTAGTTGAAAAAATTAATGTTCAACAAAAAAAAAGAATGTTCAACAAAGTATTTAAATTTTCAGGCAAAAAAATTATTTTTCGAGTGTAAAAAAAATAAAAAAATAAAAATTTCAAAAAAATTCTTACATTTTTAAACAATGAGATATTTTAAACAAATAGTTTCATGAAGAAAAATAATTTTCAACAAAATATTCAAACCAATTTAAAAAAAAAAGAATTTCTAATAAAGTAATTTAAATTTACAGTTACAAAAAATTAATTTCCATCAAAATAATGAAATTTTCATTTAAAAAAATTAATTCCCAACAACAACGAAAAAAAGAATTTTCAACAAAATAGTTACACTTTTAAACAAAGAGATGAATCTCTTAATTATAATAATAAATCTTAAAAAAATAATTTTCACAAGAGAATTTAAGATTTAAATAAATAGTTGAATTCTCCACTAACATAATGAAATATTCAATTGGATTGGTTCAATTTTCAGTTGAAAAAACTAATTAAAAAAAAAAAAGAATTTGCAACAAATTATTTAAATTTTCAGTGGAAAAGATTGATTTTCAAGAAATTAATTTAAATTTTCAGTTTGAGAAAATAAATTTTTAACCAAAGAAACGAATTCTCAACAAAATAATGAAATTTTCAATTGAAAAAAAAATAATTTTCAAGTAAAAAAACGAATATTCAAACAAATAAAAAGAATTTCCAACGTGGTATTTCAAATTTCAGTTTAAAAAATTAATTTTCCACCCAAGAAATACAGAACACTTACATTTTCAATTAAGAAAATTAATTTTCAAAACAAAAATTTAATTTTCAAATAAAAAGATGAATTTTCAACCGAAAAGATGAAGTTTCAACCAAGAAGATTAATTTTCCGCAAAAAAATGAATCTTCAATAAAATACATAAATATCGACTAAAAACGTTCAATTTTCAACCAAAAATGAAATATATAAATTTCCAGTTGAAAAAATTAACTTTCAGCAAAAAAAAAAGAATTTTCGACAAAGCACTCAAATTTTCAGATAAAAGAACGGATTTTTAATTCAAAAACGAAAAAAAAATCAACAAATTAGTTTAAGTTTCCAGTTTAACAAATCAATTTTCAAACCGGAGAAACGAATTTTTAACAAAAATTTCAATTTTTAGTAAAAAAAAATAATTTTCAACAAAAAAAAAAAGAATTTTCAACAAAGTATTTAAATTTCCAATTAAAAAAATAATTTTCAACCAAAGAAACAAATTTTCAACAAAAGAATTGAATTTTAAATGAGAAAATTAATTTAATAAAAAATGAGTTCTCAACAAAATGGTAATATTTTTACGCAAAGAGATAAATTTTTAAAACTTTTAAAATCTTTTAATTTCACGAATTTCCAGTTTTGGGGAAAAATTTATTTAAAACTATTCTGTTTTTAAAAGTGTTTTAAGAAGCAACTCTTGAAATCCTTAGATTTTAAAATAAATCTATAAGATATCTTAGAATTAAAATAAATTATTTTTAATTACATTTTATATCAGTTGCGTCTAAAAATAAAAAATAAATACAATATAAATTTGTATTCTTTTCACAAAAAGACACTATTTTACCATTTCTTGTTATTAAGGTTGGTTTAAAGGCCTAAGCTCGGAACTTAAATTGTCTGAAATTTTTTGATGTTTAGGGGTAGTTTTCCACCAATTGAGCACATTTAAAAAAAATTTGACGTCCACTATCATTTTATTGTCATACTTGATGCTTTTACTAAGCTCGTTACATGGCCTTAAGGCCATCCTAATGCACAGCCTGATGACATTCTTGATGACGTCATCAAGAATGTTCCTAGAAACTTAGCACAGAATCGAAAAGTGGTTTGTGTCCGTTTCGGTCCTGAATCAGGGCATCAATTGAAGCTGTCGCCAGAACAGAAATTAATTAACGGGTCCTGTACCGGTTTTTTATTACACCAGGTGCTACCAGGTTCCTCGCTGAAAGAGATGCATCGCCCGGAGCTGGAACTCTCGTAATGACCGGATTTTGCAGTGCAAAATTAGTCGCCACGCGACTAAAGTCTTCGCCAGATGACCATCCGATGCCATAATTCACGAAGCGAGTACTGGCCAGTTCCTTCGTAATTTGTGGGGTGCGCGATGCGTGCTCGAGCTGGTGGCGGCGAACAAACCATTTTTCAGAAACTCGAGCCAAATTAACGTCGTAAACAATTTTGTCGACAAAGCGAAATATGGATCTGCGCGGAAAATGAGCCACGACCTGCCTGTCTGCCCGGGTAGTTAAGAACGGCATTATTGAAAGCGCTTAACAAAGGGAATTATGCAAACGGCAATGAGCGGAACCTATTGTCAACTGTCAAATGGAATCAGGAATCACTCATGTACCCCATTTGGATGAAAGAGCAGATTCAACACCAAATTTGTAATTTAGAATGATAGTCAATATTTCGAAAGTATTATGTTGCAAATCCTTTTAGAGATTTTTCCTGGGCGCTAACGATACGGTTTGGTGAATCCGAGTTGAGATGACGTCTTCATTTTGCATAAGAAGCAAGGGTTCATTGGATCATAGATTAAAAGCAAGGGATCACATTACCTTTCTGCTATTCGCATTTCGCGCATAATGAAAACCTTCGAGTAGATGGCAGAAATGTCGATAAGTTTCCTTTCTGAAAGGACGTATCCAATCTATAAGCATTTCCCTCAGTGGACGAACTGGTATTAAAGCAGACCTCACTCGATCTGAATATTAAACCACAATTGGATTTTGTCTTGGGGAAAACGGAGAAAAATGGGTAGTCAGTTT
>CAKNXH010000344.1:28440-58326 GCA_932178445.1 Andricus quercusramuli | reverse complement strand
TTGGCCATCCTAGAGCGTAGGTTTGGAGATCCTAGATTATAGGTTTGACCATCCTAGAGCGCAGGTTCGGCCATCGTAGATTATAAATTTGGCCACCCTCGATTATGAGGAACTGAAGTAGGGATGGGAGAGGAAGTGGGGACATCATATAAGAGGAGAGGTGTGGTAGGGAGAAAGGGAGTAAGCAATTTGCGTATTTTTCAGGTAATCCTGCAACTTCAGAACTAAGTACGTTGAGGATTGCAGTGCATTATGGTAAACTAAATGCAGAAAGGGATGGAGAAGAGGAAAAAGGGTGGGGATGTGGAGTGGCTTTGCGTCTCCTAATAAACTAGGCGTTCCTACTTGAGAACACGTGGAACATGGAATTCGCCCTCGGTGTTTTGTGTCTCCTCTCTGACACGACGACAGCGAGTTAGCATACGTTTCTCAAATGCCACAAGGACAGAAACAGGACCAAAAACGACGCGAAAGCTCGCTTAAGCGGCTTTCCTTTGCAACCAATGTATCATGTTTTATTCTCTAAAGGCCGGTTTTGAGGTGTTTTCTCTCAAGGCGTCTACATAACTGTTCACGTCATTTTAATGGGGACTTTTATTCGTTTTAAGCTTTTACAGCTTCCTGCAGTTGCAGATTTATGCTTCCGAGAGTAGCTATAAAGCTGGAAAACTTGATAATTTCTTATCCTTTGATTGTTTAGGGTAGGAACAAAAATTCAATTTTTCCCTGACCAGAATTTTAATGTTGAAAGACTTTTAACATAGAATTGATTCATTTCAACCAAGAAAGATTTTAAATTAAAAATATAATCATCAGAAGGAAGCAACTGAAAAAAGAAATAGAAATGTAATTTATGAATGAACCACTAATGGCAATTTTCAATCTGCATAAAATTGACAATAAAAAAATCTCAATTGCAAAATGTCATCTGATATAATCAATGTTCTTTTCTCCGTTTTTCCCATTTCTTTTACTCCTAGATTTGCATAAATCCACGGAAGTACCCGGAACAAATTTTTTATACCACCCGACTTATATTAGGTGAGAAAGTTGGAGACGGGATTCACTAAAATGATCCTTGCTGAATATAATTCTTCGTAATCGATAAATGAGATTTCCTCGAGACAGATGCTGACTTTAGTGAAATCCGAACTGAAATTTATTTGAATCTAGAACCTTTTTTTTTCACTCACGGATGTTCCACTGTCATTCAATTGCGATCATCTGATCGGAAACGAGAATTACCTGAAACAAAAAAGGAAATTTGAAATTAATAAATTAATTTTTTTAATCGATTAATTACTTTAAACAAATCCTTGAACTTTCGAACAAACTAGTTAAATTTTTAACCCAAAAAAACAAATTTTTAGCAAAACCGTTGAACTTTAAGAACAACAAAATAATTTTTCACAGTATTGTTGAATTTTCTTCAAAGGAGATTAATTTTTAACTAAAAATATAAATTTTCAATCGAGAATATTAATTTTCTACCAAGAAAGACGAATTTGAAAATAATACATCAATTTTTAACCAAACAGCTGAATTTTTAAATAAAAATATAAATTTTCATTGTAAAAAAAAAATTTCACTAGTTGAATTTTCAACTGAAAAAGACAAACCTACAATCAAAAATGTATAAGTTAAATTTTTAGTTAAAAAAGTTAATTTTCAACCAATAAAACCAAATTTTCAACAAAATAGTTAAATTCTCAAAGAAGAAATTACTTTCTAACAAAATTCTTAAATTTCCTGCGAATAAGATTAATTTTTCACCATAAAGTTTAATTTTTTACCAAAATCGTGAATTTTCAACAAGGAAGATTTATTTTCTACAGAAAAAGGCGAATTTTTATATTTACTTGAAAATTCGTGGATTCAGTTAAAATTTCGTCCTTTTTTTTGGTAGAAAATTAATCTTCCTGTTTTTTTTGGATTCCTTAAAAATTCAACAATTTGGTTCAGAATTAACTTTTCTGTTGAAAATTCATATTTTTCGATTTGAAATTCAACTGTTTTTTGGAAAATTCTTCTTTTTTTTTTTGAAAATTTGACAATTTGATTTAAAATAAAACTATTTTGTACAAAAAAAATAACAACTAAAAACTAATCCGACAAGATTTGGGCTAACATCATACACATTTTTTAAACTATTCAGTTATAAATTTATTTAATTTGTTAAAAATTCTGTTTTCTTGCAGAAAATTAATTTTAGTTAAAAAAAATGTGTTGTACTTTAAATTAATTATTTAAATGAATATTCAACAATTTTTATAAAATAAAAATTATTTGCTACATAATTAAATAGTTGGAAGATAATTAAATTTTTCGAATCCAAATTAATTCTCCTTAATGAAAATTTAACTACATTTTCGTCAAAAATATATAAATCAAAATTCAATTCAAAATTGTACTTAAAAATGCGTTTTTTTATCTGGAATAATTTTTTTCAACTAAAAATTTAACTATTTTGTTAAAATTCAACTATTTTACAGAAAATACAACTGTTTCAATAAAAAATTATCAATTTCGTTTAAAATTCGAATTTTTGTAGAAAATCAATTTCTGGGTTAAAAATGCAACTGTTTGCTAGAAAATTGATCTTTTCATCTTGAAAATTAGACTCCTTGTTTGAAAATCGAAAAACTTTTTTGAAAGTTCATTTTTTTTAAGATTCATAATTTGAGTCCAAAATTCCCTTTTTTTCTTGTTTATAATTGATTTTTTCAAATAAAAATTTACATGTTTTTTTGAAAATTCGTCATTTTGGCTTTCAAATTAAAAAATTCGGTATAATATAAAAAATATTTGGTACAAAAATAAACCTTTTCTGTAGAAAAAATAGTTTTTTAATTAAAAAATAATTATTACTTCATTTCTGAAAAAAATACCGAACAAAAATTAATTTAATAAATTTTGGACTAACATCAGATACATTTTTGAAACTATCCACTTATAAATTTATTTAATTTGATGAAATTTTTTTTTTGCAAAAACTTAATCTTCTTAATTGAAAATTCACCCATTTGGTTCAAAATTCTTATTATTTGATTCAAAATTTTAGTTATAAATTCTTTTTTTTTTACAGCAAATTAATTTTTTTAACGAAAATCCAAGAATTTTTATAAAATAAAAATGTTTTTTTATCTGGAATAATTGTTTTCAAATAAAAATTCAAAAATTTTGTTGAAAATTCAACTATTTTATAGAAAATTCGACTTTTTTTGTAAAAAATCAACTTCTAGGTTCAAAATGCAACTGTTTGTTAGAAAATTTATCTTTGTAGGTTAATAATATTCTTAAAAAACTTCGTGTTTGAAAATCAAACAAGTTTCTTGAAAAATCATTTTTTTGAAGATTAATAATTTTAGTCCAAAATTCGATTTTTTGTTTGAAATTGATTTTTTTAAATAAAAATTTAGCTGTTTCTTTTTAAGTTCGTCAGTTTGGTTTGGAAATAAAGAAATTTGGTATAATATAAAAACTACTTCATTTTTGAAAAAATAAACTAAACATTAATTTAAGTTAATTTAATTTAATTTAAGTGTTTGGGTGAAAATTTAAATATTTGATTGAAAATTCCACTACTTTGTTGGAAACTCTTCTTTTTAGCTTGAAAATTAAACATTTTGGAAAAAAGAATTTTTTTATTGACTATTCCATATTTGCTTTAAAATTTATACTTTATGAGTAGAAAAATCATTTGTTTGGTAGAAAATTAATTTATTTTGTTGAAAATTCTTATTTTTTGACGTAGTAAAAAATCTGCGCCTTGGAAATTTCTTTTGTGAAAAATTTGATCCTGGAGGAAGTGACGGGGAATAATTAAAAGATTCAGGGCGGCGTACACTCTGGTGG
This sequence comes from Andricus quercusramuli, assembly GCA_932178445.1. Lineage (NCBI taxonomy): Eukaryota > Metazoa > Arthropoda > Insecta > Hymenoptera > Cynipidae > Andricus > Andricus quercusramuli. Next base: position 54,471 of record CAKNXH010000344.1, on the reverse strand, counting down.
TGAGTGAACGGCTAAAAGTGATAGTAAGTTAGTCTCCAGACTTTATTAAATATTCATCGAGTTTTTACAAGCAGGGGTAATTTAATGTCGTGGATAGTTTATAGTCGCAAGAAGATGAAAACAGAACGTTTTTACACTTTAGCAAAAAAATAGCCAAGTGCTAGGAACTTTTTAAAGCAATAATTTATCGTAAAATAAATTATATTTTGTAACATTTTTTAAAAAAGTTGAATAGAATTTTTGCAAGCTTTATTGGAAAACGTTTCTTATTAATTAAGAACTTTTCAATCCAAAAAGTCTCTCAAAACGGGGTAAATCGTGTGATTTTTAACGCAGCTAGGGGATTACTAGGGGAATTCTAGGGGAATCAATTCTTTTTAATCAAATTATACTGCATTTTTAACAAAATAATTGAATTTTGTATCGAAGGAGATGGATTTTTAACAGAAAATATAAATTTTCAACAAAAGATTTAAATTTCTGTTAAATTCTTGAATTTCCGAGCCAAAAAGACCAATTTTCGACAAAACAGTTCAATTTCCAACGAAACATGTAACTTTAAACTAAACAGTGGAATTTTCAATCAGATAGTTGAATTTTTACCAAACAGTCGAAATTTCAAGCCAACAAGACGAATTTTCTACCAAAATAGTTGAATTTTCAATTTAAAAAAAAAATAATAATTTTCAACAAAATAGTTGGATTTTTAGACCTAAAAGACAAATTTTCTGAAAAAAGTTCAAATTTTTAATGAAAAAGTTAGTTTTCAACCAAATAATTGTATTTTTACCAAACTGTTGAAATTCCAAGTAAAAAAGATGAATTTTCTACCAAAGTAGGGAAATTTTTAACAAAAAATATCATTTTTAACCAAACCGTGGAATTTTTAACCAAAGGACGAATTTTTGGTACCAAAATAGTTGAATTTTAAACAACATAGTGAATTTTCAACAAAATAGTTGAATTTTAAAGAAAATAGTTAATTTTCAACAAAATAGTTGAATTTTCAGACCAAAAAAAGGAATTTTCTACGAAACAGTTGAATTTTCAATCGAAAAATATGAACTCTCAACAAAAAGGTTATTTTTTGCCAAACAGTTGAATTTTTACCATTCTGATGAAATTTCAAGTCACAAAGACGAATTTTTTACAAAACATTTTAATTTTTTAGCCAATAGTTGAATTTTCCACCAAAGTAATATAATTTTGAGCGAAAAAGTTAATTTTCAACAAAACAGTTGAATTTTCAGGCCAAAAAATACAAATTTTCTGCAAAAAGCTCAATTTTCAACCAAAAAAAAAACTAATTCTTAACTGAACAGTGAAATTTTAAAATAAATAGTTACATTTTTACGAAAATTTTGAAATTTTAAACTGAATAGTTCAACTTTTACAATTTTATTGAAATTTCAAGTCAGAAAGACGAATTTTTTACAAAACATTTTAATTTTTGAGCGAATAGTTGAATTTTCTACCAAAATAATTTAATTTTTAGCGAAAAAGTTCATTTTTAACAAAATAGTTGCATTTTCAGGTCAAAAATATTATTTTTCTGGAAAAAGTTCAATTTTTAAACAAACAGTGAAATTTTCAAATAAATAGTCGAATTTTTACCAAACTGTTGAAATCTCAAGTCCAAAGGACGCATTTTTTACCAAAATAGTTTAATTTTCAACAAAATAGATAATTTTCAATAAAATAATTAATTTTCAACAAAATAGTTGAAATTTCAGGCCAAAATAGGAATTTTTTACAAAAAAGTTAAATTTTCAATTGGAAAACATGAATTCTCAACAAAAAGGTTATTTTTAACCAAACAGTGGAATTTTCAAAACAATAGTTGAATTTTTACCAGTATGATGAAATTTTAAGTCACAAAGACGAATTTTTTACAAAATATTTTAATTTTTTAGCGAATATTTTAATTTTCTACCAAAATAATTTATTTTTTAGCAAAAAAGTTCATTTTCAACAAAATAGTTGAATTTTCAGGCCAAAAACATGAATTTTCTGGAAAAAGTTCAATTTTCAACAAAAAAAGTAATTTAAAAAAAAGTGAAATTTTCAAATAAATAGTTGAATTTTCACCAAACTGTTGAAATCTCAAGTCCAAAGGACGAATTTTTCACCAAAATAGTTGAATTTTAAACATAGTGAATTTTCAACAAAATATTTAATTTTCAACAAAATAGTTGAATTTTCAGGCCGAAATAGGAATTTTCTACAAAAAAGTTGAATTTTTAATAAAATAGTTGGATTTTCAGGTCAAAAGACGGATTTTCTCCAAAATAGTTTAATTTTCAATCGGAAAATATGAATTCTCAACAAAAAGGTTATTTTTGAAGAAAAATTTAAATTTTCAAACAAATAGTTGAATTTTGACCATTCTGTTGAAATTTCAAGTCACAAAGACAAATTTTTTACAAAACATTTTAAATTTTAAGCAAGTAGTTGAATTTTCTACCAAAATAATTTAATTTTTAGCAAGAAGTTAATTTTCAACAAAATAGTTGAATTTTCAGATCAAGAACATAAATTTTCTAGAAAAAGTTCAATTAAAAAAAAAACTAATTTAAAAAAAATAAATAAAAATTTTCAAATGAATAGTTGAATTTTTACCAAAGTTTTGAACTATCAAGTTCAAAGGACGATTTTTTTACCAAAATAGTTGAATTTTAAACATAGTGAATTTTCAACAAAATAGTTGGATTTTCAGGCCAAAATAGGAATTTTCTACAAAAAAGTTGAATTTTTACTAAAATAGTTGGATTTTCAGGCCAAAAAGACGAATATTCTGAAAAAAGTTACATTTTTAACAAAAAGCTAATTTTTAACGAAACAGTGAGATTTCGAAATACTCGAATTTTTACAACACTTTTGAAATTTTAAACTATATAGTTGAAGTTTCTTTTAGAAACAATTAATTTTTAAACCAAAAAATACCTAATTTGCAACCAACAAAGATTTTTCAGGAAAGATAATAAATTTCAATCAAATTGTGGAATTTTCAAGCCAAAATGGCAAATTTTCTACAAAACAGTTTAATTTTCAATTCAAAAATATGACTTTTCAACAAAAAAGTTAATTTTCAATAAAATAGATAAATTTTCAACCCAAAAAGATAAATTTCTAACAAAAATTGTTGAATTTTCCACAAAAGAATTAAATAATAAAAATTTTACGGCGATTACAGTTGTCGACCGTCCTCGCTGGTTACGCCGACGGAAAGTCGACGCAGACACTCTTTGACGTTTTCAGTTATATCTCGGGACCCCACAGAGATTTTTTAAGTTAAATTAACTTTAATTAAAAATAAGACTTTAAAGCTTCTCTAGTATAAATTTCAGATTTTTGGTACCACTTTCCTAGATGATGTCATGAGTTGAAGTCAAAGTAAAAAATTCGAAAAATTCTTTAATTTGTTTTTCAACTTCACAGGCGGTATGTTCTTTTCAAATAGTGTATACTTGAAGAGAAAGGGGGAAAAGGGGAAAGTTTTTGAGAATAGGGGAAAAAGGGGAAAAGAGGGAAATTGGAGAAAAGAGGGAAATAGGGGAAAAAAGTGTAAAATCTGTAATTAAACTTTGAAATTGGATAGAATCTTCCTACAAGTTGATAGAACGGTAATTGAAATGAAAATCAAAGAGAAGTTGAATTTATCTGTAAATAGAACATTGAGAAAGAGGTACGTATAATTATTATATGCAAGTCGGTCGGAAACTTGCAGAGGCTTTCAGAGCCACTCCGATTTCTGGTAGATAACAGGTGTTCCTATCTTCCTTAGTTTTCCGTCCTTGCACAATCGAGTTCCGCAATTTCGTTGTTAAGTTTCTCACAAGCTGGATAACTTGGGGTGAAATGTAATTTCCTTGGACTGGGTATTTGACTTATTACTATACTATACTATAAGAAAATTACGATCAACTTTCATGAATCTCAACACAGATTCGTTTATATAACAAGTCCCCTCTCAAAATACTTCTCATGCTTAACCCGACGAGGAAACAACTCTAGTAATCCAGTATAATTCGAGTAATCCAGTGTAATTCACTTGAAATCTGATCATAAGTTTATCAAACATAATCGTTATAGTCTCATCTTCAATTTAAGCCCAGAAAACTTAAAAAATCTTCATGGGTTCCCAAGATATGACGACAAATGTTCAAGCGTCTCTGCGTGACCTTGAACTTTTTGGAAAAACTTCTCACGTGATATCTCCTCTATAAAAAGTCAGAAAAATCTCTACGAGGGGTCAATCGACGTGGATTTTCATGAGCTTTCTAACCATTTTAATAAAAAATTCCTGGTTTTACGTCCGTCCGAGTTATCTTTTGTCAAAATCATAAAGGGCCTTGATGGGGTCCAAAATCGCCGGAAAATGGGTCACGTAGTTTATGGAAGCCCCCTAAGGGAGATATGCAAATATTTATACACAAAGTGAATCGCGCGAGCAATTCGCCTATTTATAGTTCCGAAATCTGGAACCTCGACGGCCACGCCTTCTCATACATATTCGGACCTGAGTTTATGGAGCCTAGTTTATAGTATAGTATCCACGATTCTCTATTCTATATTACGCGTGCTATTAATTTTCCTTGTTGGCTGTCCTGATATCGTGCCATCGTGGTGGAAATGTAATACACGTCTTCGCAAATGATAACGTCCTTGAAGGGCGCCAGCAGACTGTCCGATGTAAATTACACCCCAAGCAGCATTAAACTCTAAATCATAAACCGATCGATAGAATACCCAGACTCGACGAACATCGACTACAAATTTTCCATCTGCGAACGTTTGCCATAAGCGTCAGGTAAAATGTGCAATATTTCGCACTGATTCGTTAAAGGATTAATGGATTATTGCCTCCCTCGTTCGTTTTCAGTATCAACGCCAAATTGCTCTAAATTGCGATCTATATCATACGGGAATGTATCTAATTTCGCGGATCAGTTATTAAAAACGTTCTCTGATTGAGTTATGTTTGCTTCCAATTTTCAAATTTTCGACTCCTCACTAAGTTTTCATTTTTTTCGACCGATAATATAAGCGGCTAGAGCGAACGGTACTGAAAATCACTGATGACTTTGACAGAGGATAACTCGGGCAGAAGTAAAGCCAGACATTTTTTATTCAAACGGTTAGAAAGCTTATGAAATTCCACGTCGATTGACTCCTCGTAGAGATATTTCTGACTTTTTATAGATGAGATATCACGTGAGAAGTTTCTCTAAAAAGTTCAAGGTCACGCAGATACGCTTGAACATGTTTTGTCATATCTTGGGAACCCGTGAAGATTTTTTATGTTTTCTGGGCTTAAATTGAAGATGAGACTTTAAAGATCACTAAAGTGACCGTGACCATTGCCAGCGTATATTACGTCTGGCTTAACCATCTTAAACCACAGTGCCGACATAGGACCACTCTCCGCTTCATTATACAATTTTTTTAAAGTTACATTATGGGCGGTAAATAGAGTATCATAGGGACAAAATCTTGAAAACAGGTTACTTTAGGGACCTTAACTGAATGTAGGGCAGGTTTAGCGAAATTTTGTTTTCAAATTCCCGGCAAATAGTCGGGTTTGATGCTTTTCATAGAGATAAAACTTTCTCTATTGAATGCGCAAAGTTGGAGAACATTTTTCGTGAAATGAAATTTTCTTACGCATTTGCTACTCACATCGCAAGTCTTCATATCGAGGAGAGAGAAGTTTCCTTCGATAAATGTACTCGTCATAGCTTTTCGGCACTTACTTCCGGCGGTGCGATGAGAAAATCCCCGCCGGCTGGGATTTATGAGGTGCCTCTGGCGCCACTCGCAAAACTCTCTACAGGAAATTAAGTTGCAAATATGCGAAATCAAAAAATAGATCTCGAATTATTTGGAATAAAAAGAAGATATTGTGAGATATCTAAAAATTGAGATGGATTTTTGAAATTGTGGAATATTCAACTGGATCAGTTAATTTTCAATTAAAAAAACTATTTTTCATTTAATAATAAATCAACTCATTGTTAACTTGGAGGTACGTTTGCTAATAATTTATAGTCCTTGATGCATGTTCAGCCATGCGCGAGAACAATTGTAAAGCTTAATTAATTTTAAATATGTCCAATTTTTGATTACTTCCAACTTTTAATTAGGGTTTTAAAAAAGCAGTAGATTATCGGAAAAATATAGCGTCGGAATTTGTCGCTAATAAAATGAAAGCATTTTTCCCATCCCACAGATATTTTTGTCACTTTGACATCTAACTTTCATGCGAACCGATGAAACCTGGCAAATATCCCTGTGGTGGCTACCACAGAGGTTAATCCTCTCGGTTTTTTTTTATAATTTCTACAATGATATTTACTACCACAAAATAAAAACCATCGGTTGACATACGTTGTAAACCGGCTTCCCCTATCAACAGCGATCGGTAAAAATATTTAACTGTTTTATCCCAAGTTTTATAGAAACATTTGTTTGTAGGTGTCAATTTTGTTTCGATACTTCCAACCAGGCGTTCCGCTACTTCAAACTAGTCGTTCCGCTTTAAACCCCCATCTGCCAGGCATTGCTCTCTAAAACGGATTACACATTTGAAATTGATTCTGTATAAAAATTAGGTTTGCTTTTGGAAATAATAGGGTTGTCTAGTATGGTAGTATACCAACGAAATGCAACACCTTCTAATTAAATCTTACCTGGACAATATCAATTAATAGTAGCTTATCATATAACGTGTTTGGAAGAAGATACAGCAATAGAACAAACCAACTAAACAGGTGGATTCTATCAAAAGAAAATGGAATAGTATACCAACAACATCCAACATTTTCTAATTGAATCTTACCTGCTCAATATCAATTGATAGTAGCTAATCATACCACATGGTTGGAAGAAGATACAACAATAGAACAAAACAACTATAATGATGAGTCCTTTCAAAAAAAATGAACCAGTGTACCAACAAAATTAAAAATCTTCTGACTGAATCATACCTGATCAAAAGCAATTAATATTAGCTAATCACACAACATGGTTGGAAGAAGATAAAAAAAACGGAACAAACCAACTATACAGGGGGGTTCTGCCAAAGAAATGGACCTTTATACCAACAAAATCTATCATCTTCTAAATAGACGTAAGACTTTCATCTAGGACCGTGTCAACCATGTTCAAATCAATTATTGATACAGATGGGTTCTTTAAGGATCAGTATACAAGCAAAATCCAACATCTTCCAATCAAATTCCTACCTGGTCAACATCAATTATTTATTATTAGCCAATCATACAACATGGTTGGAAGAAGATACAATGGAACAAACCAACTATATAGATGGGTTCTTTCAAAATAAAATTGACTAGTATAACAACAAAATCTAACATCCTCTAATTGAATCTTACCGGGTCAACATCAATTAATATTAGCTTATCGGTTGTTGGATTTTGTTTGTATACTGATCTATGTTGACAAGGTGAATATTTAATTAGAAGCTGATTGCTTTTGATGCTATATGGTCCACGTTGAGCAGGTACGAATTTAAGTAGAATATATTGGATTTTGTTTGGACGTTTGTATACTAAATCAGTATACCAACAAAATCCAACATCCTCTAATCAAATTTTTGCTTAGCTAACAGAAGCTAATCATACAAAACGGTTCGAAGAAGATACAAGTTGGAACAAAGCAACTAGATAGGCGAGTTCTTCCAAAGGAATGACCAACAAAATCCAACATCTTATAATTCAATTATTTCCTGGTCAACATTAATCAACATCAGCTAATCATACAATACGGTTGAAGGAAGATAAAACAATGGAACAAACCAAACTATACAGATGGGTTCTTCATGGAGCAATATACCAACAAAATCCAAAATCGTTTAATTAAATTATCTCCTAGCCATTATCAGCTAATCATACAAACGGTTGGAAGAAGATACAACAGTGGAAAAAACCAACTCTGCAGATGGGTTCTTCATGGACCAGTATACCAACAAAATCCAACACCTTCTAATTAAATTCTTACCTAGCCAACATCAGCTAATCATACAAAACGGTTGGAAGAAGATACAACAATGGAACAAGCCAACTATACAGGTGAGTTCTTTCAAAGGAAAATGACCAGGATACCAACAAAATCCAACATCTTCTAATCAATTTCTAACATGGTCAACATCAAATATTATCAGCTAATCATACAACACTGTTGGAAGAAGATACAACAGTGGAACAAACAAACTATGAAGATGGGTTCTTCATGGATCAGCATACCAACAAAATCCAACATCGTTTAATTAAATTCTCACCTAGCCACCATCAACTAATCATACAACACGGTTAGAAGGACCAGTATACCAACAAAATCCAACATCCAAATAAACTTAAGACTTTCATCTACGACCATGTCCAACCATGTCCAGCTCAAGTCGAAATACTTTTACTCGACTGAACAGCCAATAAATTAACTTCCAACTCGATTAGCGTTTCGCGAACGTTTAAAACAGACATTAGAAGAAAATCTTTTTAAAATGTATACACTTTTCCACGGCTCTTGGTTTCACTGAGTAATAAATAACACGTGTTTCACAAATATCGTGAATCAAATTCTTGACAAAAAATACCTTCGGGACATAAATCCTCAACTCTCGCAGGAGAAAATGGTTCGATCTGCTCGATTTGCAATGAGAATCGAATTCTCTCTTTCGATTTTACATGTTACGCGTTCCTGAATGTGAATAAAGAGACGCCCGGGTACGATCGTTTTATTTCTCATTCCCCTTTTTTTTGTGCATGAACCGAGTGGTCTATCTGGCCTGGGCAAGAGGTCACATCTAATATTTTTACCGGCTTATCCAATCAGATGCATGTACAATTTCCCCAGACATTTGGAGAGGAACAAATTGGATTAGAATTTTGATGAGATGATTTTATTCTCTCTGCTAAACCATGGTGTCCACTCAAATACTGGAAAAAGAATTCCATGAAAATTCCAGGTTTTTTCAGGTATCTCAAGATTTTTTCCAGGTATAATTATTCACAGTACGGAGCCGTTCGTGTATTAAGTATTAATGTTTTATAAAACAGTTGCATCAACAAACAAATTCAACCAAAAAGTTTGATTTTTTTACCATAAAATTTAATAATTTCTGCTAACTTCCCCTCCTGGAAAAAGTAACGAAAAAAAAAAACAGTTCAACCGTTTACCCAAAAACTACTTGAATGTGTGCCAGGAAAATTTTTTGTCTTGTTTCTTGTGACGAGTCACGAGATGAAGGCAGAGTCACGAGATGATGGTGGAATCTCTCATACTGGGATGCACATGCTGTAAATCAGAGCAGATGAGCAGATACGAAATGTCAGTGGCCATTGTCCGAGGATGCGTTCAGCGGGGTGCACAGTGCGATAGTGGGACACAAGTTGACCCCTATCATGGTGTAGACTGTACAGATTATAAACACGTTTGCATATGTACGAGACACCCTAAAACAGTTTCCGAACTTACTTGGATACGTACAGTATCGACCTGTATGAAATTTGTTGCGGGGACAGGATTTCTGCTTAAATCCTAAAAAAACTAACAATTCCAGGGGGTTTCAGGTACACTACACACGGATAGAATGGGACCACTAACCGAATATGCTTGTTATTTCGAATTTTGTTGCGGGGACAGGATTTCTACTCAAAACCTGAACAAAATTCCCTGACGATTCCAGGGTTGAGTCAACGATAATTTTTAATAGGTCGTGCGATTAGTGGTCCCATACTATCCGTCGCTAGTACCATTTTCACTATGAAGAAACGCGCTTTGTCTTTATTTTTTCATTTCATTCGGAACTTAGCGAATAAGGCGATTCAAAATCAACCTTTTTAGGTTTCTAGGAGGGAAAGTAGGAGAAGCGAGGGGGAACGGGGGGGGGGAGGGAAAGTAGGTGAAGGGAAAGGGTGGTAGGGAAAGTTGGGGGAAGGGAACTAGGGTAAATTAATTGAAGGAAGGGAGGGAATGGAATGAAAATTAGGGGAGAAGTATGAAAAGCGATGGGAAAGTAAGTATGAAAAGGGAGAGAAAATGAAAAGAGGGGAGTAGGAGAAGCGAGAGATGGGAAATTGTGAGAAATGAAAAGAGGAAATGTGAGAAGAAATGAGTGGAGACAACTAGAGAAGGAGGGAGGACAACTAGAGAAAATGGTTGGAGGAAAAAGTAGAGGAATCGAGAAGTCAGAGGAAGGGAGGAAAGGGTAAGTAGAGGATGTGAGGAAAGGGTCCGTAGAGGAAGTGAGGAAAAGGTAAGTAGAGAAAATGAGGTGAAATTAGAGAGGGAAAGTAGGAAAAACTATTGAAGGTGAGAAAGGAGAGTAAGGGAAGTGAAGGGAGTAGTAGTAGGGTAGTGCGGATAAGTAGGGGAGGGAAAGTAATGACTGAAGAGACGAAGTAGGGAAAGGGAAGTGAAGGGAAGTGAAAGGAAGTGAGGAAAGGGTCAGTAGAGGAAGAGATGAATGGACACGTAGAGGAAATGAGGAAAAGGTAAATAGAGGAAGTGAGGAAAAGGTAAATAGAGGAAGTGAGGAAAAGGTAAATAGAGGAAGTGTGGAAAAGGTAAACAGAGGAAGCGAGGGTTGATTATGGAGAAAAAGTAGGGAAAACGATTGAAGAAGAGAGGAAGGTAAGTGAGAGAAGTGAAGGGAGGGCTAGTAGTATGGCAGTGCGGGTGAGTAGGGGAAGTTAAGTGATGACTGGAGAAGGAAGCACAGAAAGGGAAGTCTTAGCTGGAAAAGGGAAGTAGGGGGAGAAGAGTGTTAGTGTTAGAGTGTTAGTGTTAGGAAAATAGATTACCGTTTCAGTAGGCTACGAAACCCTTCTTCGTCTGCGAGCGGTCTCTACTTTGACTTACTTTTTCCTCTCTGGTATAAAAAACATATTATGTTGGAAGATCAAAAAAAGTTTGTCAACGTCTCTTTGTCGAAATGAATCACTCGATGGTTGCGAACTGGTGGATGAAGAAGGGAGGGGAAGTAGGAGATGTAAGAGAAGTGGAATTATGAGAAATTAGGAGACGTAATGTGAGGAAATGAGCGGAGATGAATTAGAGGAAGTGAGGGGATGTGAACTAGAGGATGAGGGAGGAGGAAAAAGTAGAGGAATTGGGGAGAAGTGAGAGGAAAAAGTAGAGGAATTGGGGAGAAGTGAGAGGAAAAAGTAGAGGAATTGAGGAGAAGTGAGAGGAAGTGAGAAAAGGGTAAGTAGAGAAAGTGACGAAAGGGTAAGTAGAGGAAGTGAGGAAAAGGTAAGTAGAGGAAATGAGGGAAAATTAGGGAGAAAAAGTAAGGAAAATGGAATTGAGAAAAGAGAGTGATGGAAGGGAAAGGATGGCTAGTAGTAGGGTAGAGGGGATAAGTAGAGGAGGAAAAGTAATGACTAGAGAAGGGAAGTAGGGAAAGGGAAGTGTTGGCCAGAAAAGGGAAGTAGGGGAAGGGGAGCGGCATTTGACTAAATTTTTCCTCTCTGATTGTTATAAAAAAACATATTGTTGTGTTGAAAGATAAAAAAAAAAGATTTTCCACGTCTCTTTGACGAAATGGGTCACTCGATGGTTGCGAACTGGTGGATTTTCCGGTTTCCATCGATTCAGCGTCATGCAGGTGATCTTCTCGATTCCTCCGGGATTCTCGTTTACACATATACGAATCTAATCGGCCGCGAAATTTCTCTTCCAGCAATTTCGTCGCTTCGCGCGTTATCGCCGTGCTGGTATCCACATCTCGTACCAGCGAGCGACAGGGAATTCGTGGAAATAAATGGAAATCGAAAGAGCAGAATGAAATTTACTGCGTCTGGTTGAAAATAGTGACTGGGAAAAAGAATCATTTCCCCTTTTTGACATGGAATACATTTTCCCTCGACACGTAGTCCCGCGTATTTAACTAATTATTTTTCATTCTACAGATTTCGATAAATTCATTATAAAAAAATGGAAATATATGAATTAAATTTTTCATGAGAATGGAGATAAAAAATATAAAGCATGATAAAGAATCGAAATATAATCTGGCGCAGTTATTTTTTGAATGACTTAGTTGGTTACGCTGGTTACGCCGACAGAAAGTTGTCGCAGACACGCTTTAACATTTTTAGTAATATCTCGGGAACCCGTGAAGATTTTTTAAGATTTCTCGATCTAAATTAAAAATGATGTTCAAAAGAATGCGTCCTGTGAATTTCAAACGTTTTTTTTACAACTTTATTAGTTTTTAACACGATTTTAAATCGATCTACAAAATTCGAGAAAATTATGAATTCTTCACACGTGATATATCCTCTTCAAAAAGTCAGAAATATCTCTACTGGAGGTCATTTGACGTGGAATTTCCTAAGCCTTAGATTCGTTTTACTAAAAAGAAATTGAAATTTATGATTTCATTCCTTCCAAGAGAATGAAGGTAAAAAATCTAGCATGTGATAATAAAGAAATTTAAAAGAAAAGTGGAAGCATTTCACTGAAGCGCAAATTTAAAGATGATGTCGCAGAAGAGAAGTTGCAAAGTCGGATAATGTGAAAGTTATGGCTTGACTCGGAGTTGTACATATGGCACTAACAACCCTTTAAGCCAAAGACTTGTTTTCAAGGATTCCTTCCGGCGACAGCACTCCATAAGTTTTATTTCGAACGGGTGCAGCGGAAACGAAACTTCAAGACGAGAGGAAACTTTGCCAATTTTTCATTCTCAGTTTGCATGCTTAATGTCTTAATTCATTTTTCTCACTTTTGCCTCAATCCAAGACTCACAAATCAAATTTTTTTGTGCGCATATTTCATTTAAATTTGTTGCTGTTGCAATTTATCAGCTGGGCATCTTTTGAACAATGATGGAAGATTAATTTTCCAGCGTGATCACAGGTCAGGGAAAGCCTGAAAATCAGGGGAAAGTCAGGGAGTTTGAAAACAAATTCCTCGAATTGTGTACCTCATATTCAATTCTTGTTATGACCTAGTTAGGTTATAGCAAATATTTGAAATTTACAGGACTCACTCTTGAAAACCTTATCTTTAATTTAAGACCAGAAAGATTAAAAAATCTTCACGGGTTCGCAAGATATGACTAAAAATGTCCAAGCGGGTCTGCGTGACCTTGAACTTTTTAGAAAAACTTCTCACGTGATATCTCATCTATAAAAAGTCAGAAAAATCTCTACGAGGGGTAAGTTGACGTGGAATTTCATAAGCTTTTCGAGCATTTTAATAAAAAATTACTGGCTTTATTTCCAACCGAGTTATCGTCTGTCAAAAACATCTGTGATTTTTAGTACCGTTCGCTCTAGCCGCTTAGATTATCGGTCGGAAAAAATGAAAAATTAGTGACGGAAAACTCAAGGCATTTTGAAAATGAAGTTTTGCGGTTACCCAGCTTTCATTTCTGACTTCAATTACTAGTTTAAATTCCTTTTCATCAGAGCTCGTCTTTCAAATAATAGGGAAAAGCGTTATTTTGCAAAGGGGGCGTCAAATCCTCCTCTCGAGTGTCGCGGCGTTCAGAGATAGGAGGGTCCTCTCAAAGCAGCAAAATATCGACTTCCGAGACCAAACAGCTAGTATAGCACTTGCCACCACACCGGTAGCCCTGGGGCCGCTTCCTATATCCAGGCTTGATAGATGGGTCAACGCAACGGGTTTCTGATAAAGGGCTTTAGAGTAGATCGAAGGAGAATAATGGTCCGGAAGTGACGTGTGTGTCATTAGATTATCCCGGGAACTTTCACACTGGCCGTTCATTGATGCAGAGTTCAAAAACCACCGTCGAAATATTTGACCTCAACTTCAACTCGTATTATGACTCAGGAAAAATGTGTATAAAAAATCTAAAATTTAGAGGACGTAATCTTCAAATTCCTATCTTTAATTCTGGCCAAGAAAACTTAAAAAATCTTCACGGGTTCCCGAGATACGAATAAAAATGTCCAAGCGTGTCTGTCTCGAGTCTCAGTTGGCGTACCCAGCGAGTATTCAACTTTTCACACATTAAGAAATCGATTCAGCTTTGTTTTATCGAACATAATTAATCACTAGAATTTTCTGAAATGTTCTAGATTATTCTAGAATTTCCTGAGCTTCTACGAGATCGATTTTCAAGCGCTCAGTATTTCTTGCTTCGATTAAACTGCGTGTTGTACATGTACGGACAATTCTTTCGAAATGCGACAAAACTCTCTTGCAGCTTTGTATTCATTACGTGCACTCGTCGACTCTTAATCTGAACAAATTGACTTTTATCCTCGGCACTATTATCCTACAAACTCTACACGTACGACGTAATGAGAAAAACTTGTTCCTTGTTAAAGTCTTCTACTAATATTGCCGCGGGAAAAGCTGACTTTAAATTGCAATTCTGGAAAATACAAAGCTTGCAACCAATTTACTTGTATAAAGGTTGGATAGGTGTATCGAAGACATTTTTCAAAGAAAAAAAAATCTTCACGAGTTCTCGAGATATGACTAAAAACAGCCCTTCCGAGAAGACACGCCCTTTTTCGAACACACGCCCTTCCGAGAAGACACGCCCTTTTTCGAACATACGCCCTTCCTAGAAGACACGCCCTTCTTAGAAGACACGCCCTTCCTGTGCGAAAAATAAAAAAATCCTTAGGATTAAAAAAGTCTAAAATTTTCATAAAAATTGACAGTGAGACCGTTCGACAGCACTATCGCCGACTGAAACTCGACGCAGACACGCTTGGACATTTCAAGTCATATCTCGGGAACCCCTGAAGATTATTCAAATTATTTCAGCTCAAATTGAAGATAGGATATTAAAGAAAATATTTGGTAAGATTCATATTTTTGCCACAACTTTCCTAAGCCATAGCATGAGTTGAAATCCAGGTACAAGATTCCGGGTGTTAGGCGTCAAAATTCGAAGGAACAAAAAATTCCAATGCAATTTTGAAACACCTTACTGCAGCAGTCTCCGTGTCGCAGAAAACTTGAATCCAAATCTATTCTATACCGTTTCATTGTTGGCCCGATTTTGGTTGTACGAAGTGTAGACCTGGTTCTATGTCGTTAAAATTCGCAACAAAAGGCTGATGTGATTACGCGCGACAAAAGCGAGGATTTGAAGAGAGGACATTTCTTCCGAGCTAACAACCTCTTATCGACGGAGATATCTCACTTAATTTTTAATGGTCTCGAGACGAGATCATGATTCAGAAGGCAAGCTATTTAAATGTGACCGGGTCGCATTGCGCATCGCACTTTACGACCATCGCGAGGTGTAAGAGAGTTATCATTCGTTCCGCGTCCGTGAACGAATTCGCGATGTAGTTACAACTTTCTGGGCTTAGTTTGTATTCAAACTATCGGGTAACAGATACTCAGGAAATATGTTCAAATTTATTCATTAAGAGCGTAAGATAAATTAATGGACCTCGACTTTAAGTCTTGAAGTTGGTTCATGACCTTGGAAAGATGTAGAAAAAATCTGCAATTTATGGGATGCAATCTTAGAAATTTTGGCTTTAATCTTAACCAGTCGAAAGCTTATGAAATTCCACGTCGACTGACCCCTGGTAGAGATTTTTTTGACTTTTTATAGAGGAGATATCACGTGAGAAGTTTTCCTAGAAAGTTCAAGGTCACGAAGACAGGTTTGAACATTTCTAGTCATATCTTGGGAACCCGTGAAGATTTTTTAATCTTTCTGGGCTTAAATTAAAGATTAGGGTTTCAAGAACGAGTCCTATAAATTCCAAATGCTTGCTACAACCTAACTAGGTCATAACAAAAATTGTATATGAGGTACGAAATTCGAGGAAATTATTATTTTGTTAAAAAACTACTCGTGTCATATATTCTTTTCAAAAAGTCAGAAATATCTCTACTAGATGTCATTTGTCGTAGAATTTCAAAACTTTCTAATCACTTTTGCAAAAATTAAAATTGTTACTTGAGAGGACTCACAGTACACCTTTATTGCGCCAAACTATACGGCCAGTAGTCTTCAAAAAATGGAAACTCACCTGAAACAAAAAATAAAAGCAAAATTAGATATTTTGAATCCCTTTTCAAAATTCAAGTTTTGTTTGGCCTGATACTTCAAGAACGTATGGTCTATAAGGATTAAAAGAAATTTCTCCATTTATAAAGTAGCAAGGCTTTGACAATTTCTTTGAGGCCATTTTTCAAAGCTTTCTTTCCACATCATATATCTCCTCTTCACTCGAAAGTATTGAAGCGAATCTTGGAAATTAGTTTTATATTTTTGTAGCGAAAAGAGATACCAGCAAACTAAACTAATTACTAGACTTCCGCGAGTTGATGATGGTGCATCGGCTTCGGAAAGTTTTTAGATGAAATTACGGTCACAAACCATTGATGGAAAGAACGAGACTTCTTGCGACTTCTTCAACTTCATCAACCGAGTCAGGCTCTAATTTCATCTTCTCAGCTCTTATTCGCACAAAGGCGGCCTTTAAATGTCCTCTGTGCTTTTCCCTTTTTCTTTTCCTGAAAGCTCTTCTTCATAAACTTTCGTCTGTCGATTTCACCTTGAGCTGGTTGGCGACCGTTGAAATTTAAAGACCAAAATTCTAATCTTGTAAGATTTCTAATAAAGAACCTTTTCTCAATGGAATTAAACAATTTTAAGATTGTGTTTATAAATTTTTTATTTAATATTCTCAGAGCTGCCACAGTTTAAGCTACTTGAAAAAACACACGCCCTTCTTTAAGCTCACGCCCTTCATACAAGACACGCCCTTTAAACAACTCACTTCCTTCCTACAAGACACGCCCTTCTTACAACATAGGCCCTTCTTACAACATAAGCCCTTCCTCCAAGATGCGCCCTTCCTACAAGATGTGGCCTTTCTACAAAATACGCCTTTATAGAACACACGGCCTTCCTACAACACACGCCCTGCCTAAAAGAAACGCCCTTTTTTCAAGACACGCCCTTCTTACAACAGACGCCTTTCCTCCAACACACGCCCTTCTTGCATAACACGCCCTTCCTACAATACACGCCCTTCTTAGAAGGCACGCCTTTCTATAAGACACGCCTTTTTATAGGTCACGACCTTCTTATAAGACACGCCTTTTCATAAGCCACGCCCTTCTTATAAGACACGCCTTTTTATAAGACAAGCCTTTTTATAAGCCACGCCCTTCTTACAAAAAACGTTGTTCCTTCTGATAGTGAGTAATGAAAATATTAATGAAAACAAATATTCCATGATTTTTCCTTCATTTCGAGGTTTTCCATGAATTTTTTCCCCGCTCTTCAAGATCACTAGATTCTTCATAAATTTTCGTCTGTCGAGTTTATTTTGAACAATTTTGAATGTGAATTTATGTCAATCAACAAACAACGTAGCAGGTGATTAATATCGACTTTGATTTCATGTCAACGAAGATTAATTAACGAATCAAAGTGGCTCCAAGCTGCGACTAAAGTTGCCTTATGAATTCAAACTCTTCGAAGTTTCAACAAGAAGAGTTTGTAGACCACTTGCGACTTCAGAAACTATCGCGATCAAAGTCTTGTTAGGCTCTGTATAACACGAGAAAGTAGTAATCAATTTAGGACGTGATTTACTTTCGCCAAACAAATCATTTCCTTTGAATTCAAATTTAATTACTCAATTATTTCATAAAATTAATTTGTTTTTTAACAAAATAGTTGAATTTCAAAGCTGAGAAGTTGATTTTTTTAGAAAACAGGTGACTTTTGAATCTGAAAAGATGATTTTTCAACAAAATCTCAGACAAAAAATTTAATATTTGATTTTTTAACTAAAAAAATACGAATGTTCAAAAAATAGCGAGATTTTTTTTCTAAATTCCTGATTTTTTTCTAAATCCTTGATTTTTTTCTAAATTCCTGATTTCTAGGTTTTGCCCGACCTTAGGGTACCCTAAATTTATAGGATACCAAAAAAAGGTTCATGGTCATTGGTAAATTGGAACATAGTCACTTCTACACATACGAGAGAAATTCTCTCGTATATGAGAAGTGAGAAGGAGCCTTTCCGCTTTAAACGAATCACTCCTGTGGGAATTCCACTACAATAGACCCTGGAAATTGATCCAAACCAGTAATAACGGAACATATTTCAAATTTCCCGCCACATACTCTACTTATAATTGGTACTGGCATATTTTTGCTGCGGTTTCAAGTAGTACGAATATAATTAGTTTCTGGACAAAGCCCCAAATAATTTATTACAATTTCTACTAAGTGTACTCTAAACATACACATTAAGATTTTAATGTCCCAATTAGGTAGATCCTAGAATAACAGCGGAACTTGATATTGATGTCTGGGATTAAATTTCCAGGGCTCGAACTCACTTTAGAGATAAAAAAATAATTTTTCAAGAAACAAGGTCTCATTGAAATATACTAAAAAGAAATAATAGGGGAGAGTCGTCCTATGTCGGCACTGTGGGCGTCCTATGTCGGTACTGTGGGCTAAGCCGGCACTCTCGCGTTTCTTAAAGATTGCGCGCTTGCCGGTTTAAACATTTTGTCGTTTTTGAAAAAATAGTTACATTTTCAAAGAAAGTGAAGAATTTTCAAATAAGATTGTAAATATTTAACTGGAATAGTTGAATTTTAAACCAGAAAGATGAAGTTTCAACTGAAATGATGAATCTTTAACTAGAACAATTTGATTTTTGACCAAAAAGATTAATTTTCAACCAAGGAGATTAATTTCTACCAAAAAAGACGAATTTTCAACTATGAAATATAATTTTTCAACTAATAATTGAATAATTAAATTTTTAGTAAAAAAATTAATGTTCAACCAAAAACATTAATTTTTAACTAAAATTATGGAATATTCAACTGGAATAATAGTTGCATTTCTAGTTTGAAAAAAAAAATAATTTTCAACCAAAAAACATCCAAAGAAAAAACAAGTTTTAATTAAACGATGAATCTTCAAACAAAACAAAAAAATTTTCAACAAAGGGGTTTAATTTTCAATCAAATAATTTTATTTCAAACCTAACAGATGAATTTTCAACTAAAAGAAGAATGTTTAAAGAAGAAGACTGACTTTCAAAGAAAAGGATAATTTTCTACCAAAAAAATTGATTTTTTAACAAAATACGTGAACTTTTAACGGAATAGAAGAATTTTCAATTGAGAAAGACAATTTTTCATCCAGATTCTTGAATCTTGAACAAGAAAAGATCAATGTTCAGCTAAAAATGCAACAGTTACATTTTCAGTCAAAAAATAAAGGTTTAATTCAGATTAATTTTCTAAAAAAAGGACGAATTTTTCACAAAATATATACATTTTCAAACAAATAGTTTAATTTCTAAATGCAAAATATCAATTTTCAACCAAATAGCTGAATTTTCACCAAAAAAAGATAAACTGACTTTCAATAAATTAGACAAAAATGGAATAGTTAAATTTTCAGTTAAAAAAATTAATTTATCACAAAAAAAATTCCACCAAAGTGATGAATTTTTGACAAAATTTAATAAAACCTTCAACTAACCAACTTCAACTTTTAACCAAGCGGTTTTATTTTCAACCAAAAAGATAAATTTTAAAACAAGAAGATTAATTTTCTACCAAAAAAGACGATTTTCCAAAAAAATACATGATGCTTTAACTAAAAAAGATGAATTTTCAACCAAACCTGGAATACTTCAAATTTCAGTTTGAAAAAAATAATTAATTTTTAACCAAAATAATGAACTTTCAACTGAAAAAATGAATCTTCAACTGGAATAGTTAATTTTTGATTTAAACAAATTGATTTGGAAACAAGAAGATTATTTTTCTACCAAAAAGACAATTTTTCAACCAAATACATGATTTTTAAAACTGAAAAGACCATTTTTAAACAAATAGTTGAATTTTGAACAAAAAAAATCAATTTAGAACCAACAATAGAATAGTCAAATTTTCAGTTGCAAAAATTATTTTTGAAATAAATTGATGTTTTTTGAAATAAAATAATGAATCTTCAACTGTGTTGGAGGAAGGATATCAAATTTTAGACTTTTTTAATTCTAAAGATTTTTCCATTTTTTTGTTGTAGGAAGGGCGTGTGTTGGAAGAAGGGCGTGTCTTCTAAGAAGGGCGTATCTTCCAGTGAGGGCGTGTTTTATAAGAAGGGCGTGTCTTCTAGGAAGGGCGTGTATTGTAGAAAAGGCGTGTGTTGTGAGAACGTCATGTATTAGAGGAAGGGGGTGTCTTGTAGAAAGGGCGTGTTTCGTAGGAAGGGCATGTGCTGTATGGAGGGCGTGTCCTGTAAGGAGGGCGTGTCCTGTAAGGAGGGCGTGTCCTGTAAGGAGGGCGTATCTGACAGGTACTACCAGTACGCCACTAATTCTCAGTGAAATTTCACTGTTTCGAATAAGGAGAACCAACTGCTGTAAACTCTGAATTAAATCCTGACTACATCAAATTTCAGCATCTTGCAGGAATAGAACACAATAAGCAAATCTACTACAATTCGCGTTTGTAAGAAACCAAAGTTAGGGGATTTAGAAACAAGAAGTGATGACTTGCATGACTGATTGATCAGCAACAAGAAAATCCTCATTATCGGAAGAAAAGGAAGGCGTGTGGTATAGGAAGGGCGTGTGTCGCAGGAAAGGCGTATCTTAAAGAAGGGGGTGTGTTGTAGGAAGGGCGTTTCTTGTAAAAAAAGGCGTGTCTTGCAGGTAGAACGAGTACGTCACTGATTCTCAGAGAAATTCCACTGCTTCAAATGAAGAGAACCAACAGCTATAAACTCTGAAATAAATCCTGATTATTTCAAGTTTCAAAATCTTGCAGGAATGGAATAGAATGAGTTACATGATTGATTGAAAAGCGAGGAGAAAATCCTCATTATCGGAAAGAAGGGAGGAAGGACGTGTGTTTCAGGGTGGGAGGGCGTGCGTTGTTGGTAGGTTTAACGATGGGAGTCTCTCCCGAGAGTAGCTGTAACTCCGGCGGAGCAGATCCCATGTCATGGCAGATAGCTCCAACCTGTCACTTCATGACCACACGGTCATTTGTCTGCTTCCGCGCCCCGTGAGATCTTCCTTCGTTCGTCCATTCTAGGTTCACCCCTGTATGCTTTTCAACCCTTCTCGCCTTACTCACCAATCTAAGTGACAGTTGAGGCTATTCTTATCCCTAGAGACCATAATACAATTATCCAGATAATATACTGAAACACCGATATAAAATTTCTTTTCCTCAAACATCCCCCAAATGGAAGATTCACTACATTTTGCAGATAACGATCTTAAAAAGAAAACTGACCCTAATGCACTAAATTTAATGGTAGATGCATTTTTCAGTTTGGCTCAATCAGACTTTGCAGATCAAAATGCTCTCAAATCAGGGGAAGTAAGGTGATATTTCACGAAAATAGGGGACAGGGGAATACAGTTTTTTGAATAAAAATAATGTAGGTACCATTTTGAATTCAATTTGAGACGTCTTAAATTCCTCAGATTTGAAGTTGAAAATATTGCATTTATAACAAAATAGTTGAATTTTCAACACAACACATTTTTCAAAGAAAAAAAATAATAATAACAAACAATTGAATTCAACCAAAAAACACGAATTTTCAACAAAAACGTTAATTGTCAACCAAATAGTTTAATTTTCTACCAAATTGTTGAATTTTCAAGCAAAAAAGATTTGAATTTAAAATCAGAAGCAACTTAACTAAAAGAGAAAAAATTCAACAGAATATTTGAATCATCAGTCAATAAGAGATGAAATTTAAAAAAATGACTGTTCTGAAAAAATAATTTAATTTTTAACTCAAAAATATGAATTTTTAACAAAAAAGTGAATTTTCAAACAAATAGTTCAATTTTCTAGAAAATTGTTGAATTTTCAAACCAAGAAGATTATTTGGCTTCAAAACAGTTTAATTTTCGATCAATATGAATTTTTAACAAAAAAGTTAATTTTCTACTGAAGAGGTTGAATTTTTAAGATAAATTTTCTACAAAACAGTTGACTTTCAAACCAAATGGTTGATTAACCCGAAGCAGACAAATTTTTGAGAATAATGTTAATTTTCAACCAATTGGTCGAACTTTTAATTAAGAGCGATTAAACCTCAACCGCAGTTGCATTTTGAACCAAATATTTGAATTTTAATCCCAAAAAGACACATTTTTTAAAAAGAATTTTTAGAATTTTCAACAAAAAAGTTAATTTTTAACAAAGGAAGATGAATTTTCAACAAAAAAAACAGACTTTTCTTGCATAGAATAGGAATTTCTAATCCAAAAGGATTAATTTTCATTTTTATTTAATTTTATTCGATTTTCAATGTTCTCAATTGAAATGGTACAGTTTTTTATACTTTTGAATTTCAATTTTAAAAGTTTCATTATTATTAAAATCGATACTAAGTATAGCGAACATCTGAGAAAAATGGAAAAAAGTCGATTATTCGCATTTTTTTTCAAAAAGTCGCACAAAGTCGTATTTTTTCAAAAAAGTCGAAAAAGTCGCATGATCCAAGAGCTGGAATAGTGGTCAGTCGGTCAATCACATTGAATGCCATAAAAAAGTCAATTAGGCGCACTTCACTTCGAAAAGACGTATTTTTTTCAAAAAAGTTGAAAAAGTCGCACGACCCGAGCCCTGGAGGAATAGTCAGTCGGTCAATCATATAAAATCGAAAAGTCGCAAAAAGTCGCATTTCTTCAAAAAAGTCCAAAAAGTTTCACTTTCTGAGCCCTGACACATCAGATAGTCGGTTAACCATATTAAATGCCATAAAATGTCGATTGGTCGCACTTTTCTTTAAAACGTTGCAAAAAGTCGCATTTTTTAAAATTTTCAAAAAGTCAGAAAAGTCGCACGATTCGAGCCCTGGAACATTATTCAGTCTATAAATTATATTAAATGCCATCAAAAGTCGATTAGTCTCATTTTTCTTCAAAAAGTCGCAAAGTCGCATTTTTTCAAAAAAGTCGAAAGAGTCGTATGAGCCGAGCCTTGTCTGAGTTAGTCGGTTAAACATATTACATGCCATGAAACAATCGATTAGTCGCATTTTTCTTCAAAAAGTATTATTTTTGAAAAAAGTCGTAAAAGTCGCACGACCAAAACCCTGGAATAGTATTCAGTCGGTTGATCATATTACATGGCATAAAGAAGTCGCAAAAAATCGATTTTTTGTTTCCAAAAAGTTTCATGATCTAACCCTGGAGCATTATTCTATCGGTTAACCATATTAAAATGCCGTAAAAAGTTTATTAGTAGCATTTTTCTTCAAAAAGTCGCAAAAAGTCGCATTTTTTTTAAATTGGCAGAAGGTCGAAAGGGTCGCATTATCCAAGCCTTGCAACAGTAGTAGTTGGTTAATCATATAACATGCGATAACAAATTCAATTAGTCGCATTTTTCTTCGAAAAGCAGTATTTAAAAAAAAGCCGAAAAAGTCGCACGACCCGAGCCCTGGAATAGTAGTCAGTTGGTTAATCATATCACATGGCATAAAAAAGTCGCGAAAGTCGCATTTTTTCAAAAATGTCCAAAGAGTTGCGCATTCCGAGCCCCGAAACGTTAGTCAGTCGTTCAACCATATAAAATGCCATAAAAAGGCGATTAGTCGCATATTTCTTTGAAACGTCGCAAAAAGACGCAAACAGTTGCATTTTTTCAAAAAAGTAGCAAAAAGTCGAGAAAGCCGCACGATTCGAGCCCTGGTACATTAGTCAGTCGGTTAACCATATTAAATGCCATAAAAAGTCGATCAGTCCATTTTTCTTTAAAAAGTCGCATTTTTTTTTTAAATTCGCAAAAAGTCGAAAAAGTCGCACGATCCGATTCTTGGAACATTAGTCAGTCTGTTTACCATATTAAATGACATAATTAGTCGCATTTTTCTTCAAAAAGTCGTATTTTTTTTAATTCACAAAAAGTCGCACGAGCCGAGTTCTGGAACATTAGTCAGTCAGCTAACCATATTAAATGCCATACAAAGTCGATCAATCGCATTTTTCTTCAAAAAGTCGCATTTTTTTTTAATTCGCAAAAAGTCGAAAAAGTCGCACGACCCAAACCCTGGAATAGTAGTCAGTCGGTTCCCCATATTCTCGGAATAATGCGAGGATTTAACAAGATTCGCATAATTAGTGCATGCCGCATAATTATTCCGTTAATTCGGGTTGGGGTATAATCGTCGTTCTCGTTGTCATCGGGTATTCTTTACGGTAAATGGGGCGACCAGTGGGAAGTAATTTGCTAGTTTGAAATATGCCATGAACTCTGCGTTTCGAGCAAACTTCTGCGTTCACAGTTTCGTTACCATACCGCGAAACCTACTTTCATAATTAGCGTAATCTACAATTAAGCTAACTTTTATCTACTCTTTCTATATCGATAGTTATTTGAAGTCCGAAGTAAAATAAACTATATATCAGACTTTACAGTCTAAAATGCTCATAAAAAAGGGGAAATAGGGTGTTTTCATTTTGAAAATATAAAAAAAGTTGAATTTTCAAGAAAAAGGGATGAATTTTCAAGAAAATAGTTACATTTCCATCAAAAAAGATGAATTTTCAACCAAGAAGGTTAATTTTTCGAAAAAAAACGTATCTTCAACAAAAAACATCGATTTCAACTAAAAACAATAAATCAACCAAAAATTAACAGTTAAATTTTAAACAAAAAATTTCATTCATTTTCAACCAGATATTTGAATTTTATGCAAAAAATAGTTCAACCTTCAATCTAAAAAGACGAATTTTCAACAAAACAGTTAAATTTCTCACCAAAAATAATGACTTCTCAATAAAATTGTTTAACGCTAAAAAAATATTTGAATTTCAACAAAATTTTAAAAAAGCTGTTTAATTTTGAATAGTTGAATTTTCAAGCCAAAAAAATTAAATCGTCAATTAAAAATTGTTGAATTTAACCGAAATATGAAATAAAAAAATATATGAATTTTCATCCAGGCAGTATAATTATCTATAAAAATAGTTGGTCCTTTGATCCACAAAGACGAATTTTCAACAAAACAGTTAAATTTCTCACCAAAAATGATGACTTTTCAATAAAATTGTTTAACGCTCAAAAAATATTTGAATTTTCAACTAAATAGTTGAATTTCTATAAAAATGGTTGGACTTTCAATCCAGAAATACAAATTTTCAACAAAATTTTTAAAAAGCTGTTTAATTTTGAATAGTTGAATTTTCAAGCCAAAAAAATTAAATTGTCAATTAAAAATTGTTGAATTTAACCGAAATATGAATTTAAAAATTATATGGATTTTCATCCAAGCTGTATAATTATTTATAAAGATAGGTGGACTTTCGATTTTAAAGCCAAAAAGGCGTATTTTTGAGAAGAAAATAAACATGCAATCAGGAAAAATAAAAAAGATTATTTTCATCCAAAAAAGGTAACATTTCTACAAAAAAAAAAATTAAATTTTCAACTAAAGAATTAAATTTCCTACAAAAATAATAGGGGTTTCAATAAAAAATACGAATTAAAAAAAAAAAGTTGAATTTTTACCCCAGAATGGTGAATTCTCAATAAAGAATATAGAAGCATACATTTTAACCAAAAAATACTTAAATTATAAATAAAAAACAATTAATTCCAACGAGAAACTAAATTTTTAAAATAAAATAGTTGAATTTTCTACAAACAGAGATTAATTTTTAACAAAAAAATTGAGTTTTTAATTAAATAAAGTAGAAAAATTTAGAAAAACGTAGACTTTAAATCCGGAGAAGACTGACGAAGTTTCTATCAAATAGACAAACGATAAATAAAAAATAGCTGAATTTTCATTAAGTAATTTCTAATACATTGTTAAATTCTCAACTAACAAAGATGAACGACAAGACTGACGAATTTTCTCTCAAATAGACAAATGATAAATAAAAAATGCTTGAATTTTCAATAAATAATTTTCAATAAATAGTTGCATTTTCAATGAATAAGTTTCAATTCATTGTTGAATTTTCAATAAATAGTTCAATTTTCCATAAATAATTTTCAATAAATAGTTGAATTTTCAGTGCATAATTTTCAATA
>CAKNXH010000344.1:9781-20263 GCA_932178445.1 Andricus quercusramuli | reverse complement strand
CAAAAAACAGTTAAATTTGCAATAAAAAGATAAATGCTCAAGGAAAAATATAATCACCGATATTTCAACCAAAAAATGAATTCTCAAAAAAATAATATAAATTTTTAACCAAAGAATTGGATTTTAAACTAAATTGGTAAATCTGATCACAACAAAATTAATTTTTAAAAAAAAGTTCAATTTTTAACAAATATAAAAACAAAAAGACTTATTTTTTTATAAAACAATTAAATTTTAAACTTTAATTTTCAACGAAAAAGATGAATTTTTAACTAAAATTATGAATCTTTAATCAAGAGCAAAAATTTTCCACAAATAAAGATTTTTCGGTCAAGAGGGGAAACAAATTTCATCAAAAGTGTTGAATTTTCAACAAAATAATCAAATTTTTAAACCAATATTTAAAATTTTACACCAAATATTTGAATTTTCAACCAAAAATGAAATAGTTACATTGTTTGAAAAAAAATAATTTTCAAAAAAAAAAATTAGTTTTCAACAAAGGTAGTTAAACTTTTAACCAACGAGATGAATTTTCAACTAAAATGATGAATCTTCAACTGGAATAGTTAAATTTTTAGTTAATAAAATTAATTTTTAAACACAAATTTTTTTAGAGATGATTTTTTAACTAAAATGATGAATCTTCAACAAAGAATTATTTTTTGACAAAGTGGTTCAACCGAGTAATTGAATTTTTGACCAAAAAAGTTGAAATTTCTACCAAAAAGGCAATTTTTGAAGGAAATACTAAAACTTTTAAATACAAATAGAAAAAACAGCAGAAATTAGAATTTAAAAAAATTTCAAATCAATTATCCCTTTACTCAGAAAAAATTATAATTGAATCAAAACAAAACTTTTTTCTTGGACAGAAAAAATAATAAAATAATAAATGAATAATAATTCATAAAATTCTTGAATCTATCCATACAAAATTCACCTTGTCCGTAAAATTGGAATGAATTTAGAGGCATTTAAGGGAAATGAGAAGAATTCGATGAAATTCAGAAAAATTCAAAATGAATTTAAAAAAAATTCAAATCAATTTTAAAAAATCCAAATGAATTTAAAAGCATTTGAAAATGTAAAAAAAACTTAATTGGATTCAGTAAGTTTAAAAAACGAGCTCAGAAAAATGAAATGGAATTAAAAAGAATTTGATGAAATGCCTAAGAATTCAAGGTGAGTTTAAAAGAAATTAGGATGAATTAAAAAAAAAACTTTTGAAAATTTAAAAAAATCTATTGAATTAAACAGAATTCAGTACATTTAGAAGAATTTAAGGGAATTTAAAAAATTCAAGAGAATTCCAAAGAATTGAAATGAATTTAGGGTGAATTCCAAAAAGAAAATTCAAATCACTTCAAATCTTTGAAACTACTAATTTCTAGATAAAAAAGTGAATAATAATTAATTAATAATTGAATAATTTTTAAATTAATAATTAAAATAGTTCAAGTCGGATTCAAAAGAATTCCAAGGAATTAAAAATGAATGTAATCGAAAAATTTCCATTGATTTCAGTAAAATTTAAGTGAATTTAGAGGATTTCAAGGGAAATGTGAAGAATTCGATGAAATTCATAACAAAGTAAGCTGAATTTTAAAAAAACACAATCAAGTGAATTCAAAACAATTCAATAAAAAAACAATTGTAAAATATGAAAAACTTGATTGAATTGAGTAAGTTTGAGATAATTTAAGAAAAATTGTAGAGGACTTGAATTTACTGGTTGAATCAATAATTTGGCTTCACTGGTATCTTCAGTAATGCTCTTTTAGTCATGTGACTTACTGGTCCACCCAGTAAATTTCAGACAATCACAGGGTCACCAGTGATAATTCAAAGTACTGATTCAACCAGTGATAATTTCACTGGTTTACTCAGTGAAATTCCGTCACTGGTTTATTCAGTTAGGT
This sequence comes from Andricus quercusramuli, assembly GCA_932178445.1. Classification (NCBI taxonomy): domain Eukaryota; kingdom Metazoa; phylum Arthropoda; class Insecta; order Hymenoptera; family Cynipidae; genus Andricus; species Andricus quercusramuli. The sequence goes on along the minus strand of CAKNXH010000344.1, from coordinate 18,341 downwards.
TCACTGGTTACACAGTATCAGCAGGCCGCGTGGAGCTCTATATCAGTATATCACTGGTTGAATCAATCATTCAGCTTCACTGGTATCTTCAGTAACGCTCTTTTAATTGAGTCACTTACTGGTTCACCCAGTAAATTTCGGAAAATCACTGGTTCACCAGTGACAATTCAAGGTACTAATTCAACCAGTGAAAATTTCACTGGTTCACTCAGTGGAATTCCCTCACTGGTATAATAAATGGAATTTCTTTACCGGTTTAATCAGTTAGGTTCAATGGTTACTCAGTACCAGTAGGCCTCGTGGAGCTCTATATCAGTATATCACTGGTTGAATCAATCATTTGGCGATTCACTTACTGGTTCATCTAGTCAATGACGGAAAATCACTGGTTCACCAGTGATAATTCGAAGTACTGATTCAACCAGTAAAAATTTCACTCGTTCAGTTTAAGAGAGTAGGTAATCTTGAAAATAGGGTACTTTAGGGGCTTGAACTGAATATTATAATACCATAACAATTTTAATATTCAAATGACATTTAATATTTGAAGAACTATTAGTACGAGAGGCTTTAAAGCGACGAATGCTGATGTAGATGATTAAATGGGGTTTCATCATGATTATTGACGAGCACTCTGGCTAGTGGATTAATAGTGATCAATGAAGGTAATATCACAGAAAGCGAATGTCGCATAGAGCTTGTAAATGTGGTCACCTGGTATTCAGTGCGAGAATGTTAGTGGATAATCAACATTTTCTCTCTCCGAAGTCTACAAATACTGCATTTTTGTAAATGAAAAAAATTTCTGGTTTTATTATGAAAATGAATTAACAACCTACTTTTGGATTTTAATTACCAAATTTTACGTAATTTTAACTGAAATTTCAGTAGTTTTCTACTGAAAAACCAGTAGAAAATTAATGGAATTTCGGTAAGAATCAGTGACGTACTTCTGGCTATTTAAATCAGAGAAAAAGCACTGGAAGAGTGAGGGCCATTTTTATCTAGGTATCCAATAGTAAGCTTACTGAATTTTCACTGAAATTTCAGTATGTTTCTACTGGGAAAACAGTAGAAAATGATTGGAATTTCAGTGAAAATCAGTGACATGGAATAAGTACTCTCTAAATTTCACTGAACAGTGACAGAAAAATTTACGTAATTTTAACTGAAATTTCAGTTGTTTTTCTACTGAAAAAACAGTAGAAAATGAATGGAATTTCAGTAAGAATCAGTGACGTACTTCTGGCTATTTAAATCGGAGAAAGAGCACTGGAAGAGTGACGGCCATTTCTATCTAGTCAGCCAATAGTAATCATACTGAATTTTCACTGAAATTTCAGTAAGTTTCTACTGGGAAAGCAGTAGAAAATTAATGGAATTTCAGTGAAAATCAGAGACATAGAATAAGTACTCTCTAAATTTTACTGAACAGTAACAGAAGAACTTACTTCATTTTAACTGAAATTTCAGTAAGTTTCCACTGGGAAACCAGTATAAAATGAATGGAATTTCGGTAAGAATCAGTGACGTACTTCTAGCAATTTAAATCACAAGAAATGCACTGGAAGAGTGAGAGCCATTTTGATCTAGTGATCCAATAGTAAACCTACTGAATTTTCACTGAAACTTCAGTAAGTTTCTACTGCGAGAACAGTAGATAAAGAATGGAATTCCGGTAACAATCAGTGAAGAATTTCTGTCTATTAAAATCAGAGAAAATTCACTGAGAGAGTAAGAGTCATTATTATCTGTTTTTCCATTGAATGTTCACTGAAACTTCAGTAAGTTTCTACTGAGAAACCAGTAGAATATGAATGAAATTTCAGTAAGAATCAGAGACTATTCAACAAAATTCGAGACACTTTAATCTACTTTTCCATAAGAAAACTTACTTAATTTTCACTGAAACTTCAGTAAGTTTCTACTAGGAAACCAGTAGAAAATAAATATAATTTCAGTGAGAATCAGCTACGTATTTCTGTCTACTAAAATCAGAGGAAATGCACTGGTAGAGTGAGAGTCATTTTTATCTGGTTTTCCATTACATCTTCACTGAAACTTCAGTAAGTTTCTACTGGGAAACCAGTAGAAAATGAATGGAATTTCAGTAAAAATCAGAGACTACTCAATAAAATTCGAGACACTTCTATCTAGTTTTCCATAAGAAAACTTACTTAATTTACACTTAAACTTCAGTAGGTTTATACTGGGAAAGCAGTAGCAAATGAATGGAATTTCAGTAAGAATCAGTGACGTACTTCTGGCTATTTAAATCAGTTAAAATGTTCTGGTTACCAGTAATTATTCATTGAAATTCAAGTTTCTTTTATTATTTTTTTTTTTTTAATAGAAAACTTACTGAATTTTCATTGAAACTTCAATACGTTTCTACTGGGAAACCAGTAGAAAATGAATGGAGTTTCAGTAAGAATCAGTGACGCAATTTCGGCTATTTAAATCAGAGAAAATTCACTGGGAGAATGAGTCATTTTTATCTGTTTTCTTTCGATATAAAACTTACTGAAATCTCACTGAAACTTCAGTAAGCTTCTACTGAGAAACCAGTAAAGAATGAATGGAATTTCAGTGCAAATCATTAACGTATTGCCGGCTATTTATATCAGTGAAAATTCACTGGGAACCAGTGGCGATTCACTGAACTTCCAGTAACTTTCCACTAGTTTTCCAGTAGAAACTTTCTTGAAAGAATTTTTGTTTCAAAATTCAACTATTTGGTTAAAAGTTAATACATTTTCTTGAAAATTGAATAATTTTATTAAAAAGTAATCTTTTTTGATAAAAAAATTCGCGTGACTTTATTATAGATGGAGTAATCCACTATAGTTTTGTAAAATGACTGAAATTTCAGTGAAATTCCACTGATTCAAATTTATAATAGAAAAAACAATAAGAATTTAGAATCAGCAATTAAGATCAAATTAATTCCACGTTCCTCCACGAAGCGTGCTTGAAGAGAAACAATCCCGTTTCTGCAACTAGTTCACGAACTACCACAAACCGGAAATTCCGTATCGATAATGAAACTAATTCGTGTATCGTATCCCTTTGGAGTACTTTGTTCCGTCCAATATCCCAGTCCTCTGATCTTTCAAATGGTCCGCTTTATCGGAAACTTTTAGTTTGATAACATGAAGGTAAAAACGTCGCTGATTAACCCATGACTGAAAACCACTTTTACTATTTCCCATAATAAAACATATGTTTTATAAAATGTTTTAAATAATTTAAAAAATAATATTTTATGCACTTAATTATTCTGAAGTGTTTTATTGAATTAATTTTGCATTCAGTGTGATCTAGGAAATATTATGACTATGTGAAGCTCTCCACCTGGGGTGATTGCTAGAGAGATTGATCAGCAACCTGGGTCGAAGCAGTCACGCTTACCCCGAAAGGAATTTGGCTTAATGATATAATAATAAGGGCTACCACAGCCTAATTTACTTGATTGAAGTGAAAAATGATATATTTAAACGGGAAATTAGCCTCTTGAATTATAGTTTAACTATTTGGTAGAAAAAATATTCTGATAACAATTAGTCTGTTTCGGTATAAAATCAATTTTTCGAAATTCGTTTTATTTTCATTAAAAATTGATTTTTCCTAGTTGAAAATTCAACTATTTGATTGAAAATTCATGTATTTTCTATTTAAAAAATCGTATTTTTTATAGAAAATTAATACTCTTGGTTTAAACTTCAATCACACTGAAACCTGGATTTAAGACGCTTCTAGACTTTCACTCCTCGGCATTTTGGTGAAGCGGGTACCGCATGACCCAAAGAAAAGCGATGCTCAGTCACGCGTGACCAGAACAGAAATGGTTCGCACGGCCCTGAATGTTTAAGTTTGGATTCCCTGGATTTATGATCAAGGCCACTCCAAGCCCTGCCCGAGACCGTACTTAAATCCAGATTCCAGTGTATTTTATAGTAAATATTAGTATTTTATTGGGCAATTTTTTTTAAAATTAAGAGCAAAGCTTGATAAAGTATTAAGCTTGAATAAAATCAAGGATTCGCATTAAAATTCGCGTGACACGACACAAAATTTGTGGGTGCAAATCGATTAAAAATTTTAAGAGCACTAACGTTTCGGCTTTTACGTTTAACGCGCCATAAACGGCCACGTTAAACTCAAGAATTGCCAGTGCGCATTATCGAAGCTGTATTTCAACATAATTAAAGTTCTTATATCTTTCAGACGTAAATCCATAAACGTTAAATTTTACTAGGCAAGAAATAAAACAATATTTCATTGTATTAGTTTATGACCCGAATCATCTGATGAATACATTTGTAACTGGTTCAAATCGTATAAAATGAATGATAGAACATTAAGAGACAGCATTAACCTAATTTTTTTAGGAGAGTAATTTCATCAATAATTGGAAGTCATTATAGCAGCATTTATAGTTTCAGTTCGCCAAGAATTTTAACCTTGTAACATTTTCAACATAAATTTTTTTATAAAAGGCACAGAACAATTAGAGATCAAAGTTCAAAATCAAAATATTTTTTGCTCGACCTAAAAATATGACTTTTATACCACGAAAGATGAATTTTTAATCCAAAAAGACCAATTTTCGACAAAGCGGTTGAATTTTTTACCAAAAATATAAATTTCCTGTTCAGTATGGCCGTGCGGTCTCACAGACCGCACGGTCTTTTGATATGTGGGCCCCTCCCCCAAACGGCCGAATTTTCAACAAAAAAAGATAAATTTCAAAAAGATAAATTTATAAAAGATAAATATTTTTCTACCAAAATGGATGGAATTTCAACAAAAATGTTTAGTTTTCAAGATAAAAAGCCGAATTTTTTAGAAAACTGTTCCTTTTAAACTCGAAAGGACGAAAATTTAACAAATAATTTAATTTTCAACCAAGAAAGATGAATTTTCAACAAAATGGTACAATTTTTTATAAAAAAGATTAAATTTTAGCCAAAAACAGTTGCATTTTCAACCAGACAGTTAAATTTTTAAACCTTAAGAATAATTTTTTAGAATACAGTTTAATTTTCGATCAGAAAAGGTGAATTTTCAGCAACAAAAAAATGAAATTCCTACAAAAATATATGAATTTTAAAAACTAAAAGACAAATTTTTAACCCAGAAGATTAATTTTCTAAAACAAAAAATATTTAGGATATTTAGATTTTAAGTTAAGAAAATTAATTCTTACCCCAAAAAACGAGTTTTTAAAAAACTAGTTAAATTTTCAGTCAAAGAGATAAATTTTCAACCAAAAATGGAAAAGTTAAATTTTCAGTTGATAAATTTAATTTTCAACCAAAAAAGCTTTTTCTTTAAATGAAAAAAGTTGAATTCAACCAAAAAAACTAAAATGATTAATTTTCCAAACGAAAAGACGAATTTTCAACAAATGAAGATTTTTCAATCAAGGAAAAAAAACTTGATCCGAATGGTCAATTTTTGAAAGCAAAAGACAAATTTTCTGTAAAGCAGTCGGATTTTTAAATAAAAAATATGAATTTTCAACAAAAAAGTTAATTTTTCAACTGAAAAGTTGAATTTTTAACCAGAAAGTGGTAATTTCAATTAAAAAATATAAGCTTTCAAGAAAAAAAACGAATTTTCAACCAAAGAGATGAATTTTCAACTAAATTGAATAACCTTTAACAAAAATTGACTTTTTAAAAATCAATTAGTTCAATTCTCAATCAAAAAGGACAAATTTTCAACAAAATAGTTTAATTTTCTACCAAAAATAATTAATTTTCAACCAAACAGTTTGCATTTTCATACAAAAAGGATGACATTTCTACTAAAACCGATAAATTTTGAAACCAAAAGGAGGAATAAAAAAAGTTGAATTTTCAACACCAAAATATAAATTTTAAAAAAAATATTAATTTTCTACAAAAATAGTTGATTTTTCAACCCAAAAAGAAGAATTTTTAACAAAATAGTTTAATCTTCCACGAAATAAGATTAATTTTCAACCAAAAAATTGCATTTTTATTCAAAAAGAATAAAATTGGTAAAGTTTGAAATAAAAAAGACAAATTTTCAAGAAAAAGTAGTTAAATTTTCAAAACTAAAATATGACTTTTTAAGAAAAAATTAATTTTTTACCAAAGCATATGAATTTTTAACCCAAAAAGACGAGTTTCCAAAAAAATAGTTGAATTTTTCATACCAAATTTGAATTTTCAACCAAAATTCAAGTTTCTATTAAACTGGTTGACTTTTCAACTTAAAAAGGACGAATTGAAGAAAAAAATTTGAATTTTCAACACCAAAATAAAATTTTTTAACAAAACATTAATTTTTAACGAAACATTAATTTTCTACGAAAATAGTTGATTTTTCAACCCAAAAAGACGAATTTTCAACCACTACTAAAATAGATAGAAACAGAAAGGACAAATTAAAAAAAAATTGTTGAATTTTTAACAACAAAATATGAATTTTCAACAAAAAGTTAATTCTCTACTAAAATAGTTGAATCTGCAACCTAAAAAGACGAATTATCAATAAAAAGGACGACTTTGTAACAAAACTGTTTACTTTATAAACAAATAATTCCAATTTTTAACCAAAAATATAATCGTCAGGAGGCAGCTGCAAAAAAATAAAATAAAAATGGAAATACAGATATTTTTCAAGTTAAAATTAATTCTCCACAATGAAAATTCAATTACACAATTTTCTGTTGATAATTGATAAATTTTTGATTAAAAATCAATAATAATTATAAATTTTTTTCTGTGTAAAAATTTAACTATTCAGTTAAAAATTGTTAGAAACGAAAAAATATAAACTAAAAATAATTCAACTATTTGGGTACTTAATGTAATTTGTCGAGAATTCGTCTTTCTGGTAGAAAATTCAACTATTTGGTTAAAAATTGATGTATTTTGTTGAAAATTCTCTTTTTTCGGTTAAGGATGACTTTTTAACAAAATTGTTGACTTTATAACCAAATAATTCAATTTTTAACTAAAAATATAACCTTCAGGAGGAAACAGTTGCAAAAAAAAATCAAATAAAAATAGAAATACAGGTCGAATAAACCGGTACGTTAAACAATTTAAAAAAAAAAATAATTTTTTATCCTTAACAGTAATTTAAAGCGCCTCTAAGAGAAATTCCCTTCCTTTTTCAAGGAATTTATCTAGATGCATTATTTAAGTACCAAAAAAGTTTTAAACGCAAAATAGGAATTTCCCGTTTATGAAAATCCGATAGGACATTGAATCTTCCGGAATGTTTTTTGTGACGAGGGTTGACTACCTGCTAGGAATAATTGGACAGGAACTTAGAATCTTCTTTGGATCCCCTTGGCATTAACGAGGTGCTTAATGTTCAATCAGAAAACGTGATTCATAGGCTTTTTTTTTTTTTTTTTGAAAAATTTATGTGGCTTTCGCCAACTCACGGCACTCTGCGAGAGGGACTGAGGACTTTAGTTTGCAACCAAGAAATATCTTTCGTTCATTACTTCATTCAATACTGCCAACTTCCTCCTTGGCTGCCTTCCAATTCCGGAAAAATCCACAGAGGAATCTGGAAATCTTAAAACTGCTGCGGCAATCTATATTAAATTATAGAGATTTCCAAGATTTCATTCAGATCTCCGGGAGTTCCGAGATTTCCGACCTTGCTCGCGATCACAACTCACGTGTAAATCTTAAAACTGTGAATGCGGCAATCTGAATTGAGTTCTTACTGGGATTTCCAAGATTTCGCTGAAATTTCCGGGAGTTCCGAGATTTCCGACCTTGCAATCAGAAATCACGTGGAAATCCTAAAACTGTGAATGCGGCAATCTGTACTGAATTCTTATAGAAATTTCCAAGATTTCGTTGAGATTGTCGGGATTTCCGAGATTTCCGAACTTGCTCGCGATCAGAACTCACGTGGATCTTAAAACTACGAATGCGGCAATTTGAATTGAGTTCTTATTGGGATTTTCAAGATTTCGTTCAGATTGCAGGAATTTCCGAGATTTCCGAACTTGCTCGCGATCAGATGTCACGTGGATCTTAAAACTGTGAATGCGGCAATCTGAATTGAGTTCTTATTAGGATTTCCAAGATTTCGTTCAGATCACCGGGAGTTCCGAGATTTCCGAACTTGCTTGCGATCACAATATCGTGGAAATCTCTAAACTGTGACTGCGACAATCTGTACTGAATTCTCTTATAGATTTCCAGGATATAGCTGCGATTGCCGGGAGTTCCGAGATTTCCGAACCTGCTCGCGATCAGAACTCACGTGAAAATCTTAAAACTGTGAATTCGACAATTGAATTATAGAGATTTCCAAGATTTTGCTGAGATTGCCGCGAGTTCCGAGATTTCCGATCTTGCAATCCGAACTCACGTGGAAATCTTAAAACTGTGAATGCGGCAATCTGTGCTGAATTTTTATAGAGATTTCCAAGATTTCGTTGAGATTTCCGGGAGTTCCGAGATTTCCGACCTTCCAATCAGAAATCACGTGGAAATCTTAAAACTGTGAATGCGGCAATCTGTACTGAATTCTTATAGAGATTTCCAAGATTTCG
>CAKNXH010000343.1:307654-348665 GCA_932178445.1 Andricus quercusramuli | reverse complement strand
TCATGTATTTTGTTAAAAATTAGTATTTTTTGGTAGAAAATTCTTTTTTTGTTTGTTGAAGATCCATCGTTTTAGACGAAAATTCATGTTTTGGGTTGGAGATTCATAATTGTAGTTAAAAATTCATTTCTTTGGTTAAAAATGTAACTATTTGGTTGAAAATCAAAACTTTCTGGTTGGAAATTTATCTGTTCTGGTTGAGGATTCAACTGTTTTTCGCCGTTGCTGAAAATTGATTTTTCTGAATGAAAATTTGACTATTCTATTTTTAGTTGAAAACTGATCTTTTTTAGTTGAAGATTCGTGTATTGTCTCCAAAGTTTGTCTTTTTTGTTAGAAAATTCATCTATAAAATTGAAAATTCAACTATTTGGTAAAAAAATCATTTTTTAGATGAAGATTCATTATTTTAGTTAAAAATTCATTTCTACAACTAAAAGTTTAACTATTTGGTTGAAAATTCATTTTTGTTGTTAGTCGCAAATGAATTTTTGTAATGAATATTTCATTGTTGCTTGAAAATTGATATTTTTTTAGTTGAAAATTAATGTATTTTTTTAAAATAGGTCTTTTTGGTAGAAAACTCATTTGAAAAAATTGAATATTCGTTTTTTCCAAGTTGGAAATTAAATTGACATTTCTTCAGTTGAGCATTCAACTATTTTGTGGAAAAGTCCTTTTTTCTTGGTTGAAAATTATTTGTTTTAGCTGAAAATTTAAATATTCCATTTTTCGTTCAAAAATTGATCTTTTTGAGTTGAGAACTCAGGTATTTTTTATATTTTATTTTCTGTAAAATAAGATTATTATAGGACCATGCCAACGTGTACCGAAATTTCGGTCCGAATTCCAGGGGAAAGGGAAAGATGTATTTTTTTTGCAAGAAATATTTGGTATAAAATCAAGTTTTTTGTTGGAAAATAATTTATTCTGCTTCAAATTTCAACAATTTTATTGAAAATTTATTTATTTTGGTTAACATTAGTCTTTTTTAGTAGAACACTTATCTTCTTGGTACAAAATCAGTCTTCTTGGTTGAAAATTGTTTTTTTGAAACAGGAACTGGTGTAAGTGTTCAAGGTTTATAGCAAAAAAAAAAAAAAAATTCCGGGAGTCTTGTTCGTGGAGGTGACTTAGTATAAATATTGGCTTCTTATGCTTTCAATAAAGCTCAGCATCTGACATTGCTTCATTGTCAAAAAAAAAACTTTTTGGCTGCAAAACCTATAAATTCCTGTAGATTCTTGTAGTTGCAAATTCTTGTAGGAAATTAAAACTACAATAAAATACAACCATATACAAAAAAAAATTTGAAAGTACAAAATTTTTCTCAACAATAGAAAAAAGTCGTACTTTCCTGTAATTTTGGTTATAATTTATTGTACTTATTTGTAGATGCCGGTGAAAATAGTTTCAGTTTCCTGTATTTTTTTATAAAAATTGTTCCACCAGGGTGAATATATGCTCCTACTTGAGAACAACTTGTTTTCAACTTGTTTTCTTGCAATCGTGCTAAAATGTACTTAAAATTTCAGATACGATATTATATTATTAACAATTATTATATATTTACCCATAGAATGAAGGAAAATGGATAAACTGAGGAAAAGAGTGCCAGCGGCGACCTTCATTTTCTAGTGTAGTAGATTCGACACTGATTTGCTGATTACTGATTTACGGCGAAATACGTGAACAACGTAACCAATGAATTTCCTACAAGATGTTTCCATATGTATACTAGGTCCTACGGAACCGCAGATATAACACGTAGCTAATTTTTATTTCCTGATTCCCCTTCTTAGACCCCCCACCAAAAAAAAATTCAATGTGGAATACAGTCGGTCTCTGGTTGCTATCTCGCTAGACCTTCTACATTAAAGCCCCGGTTATTAACAAATATAGTTTCACCGAGATTTCCTGTTCTATTTATTCGTACGCCTACATGTCACAGAACAAACTGCATCATGCTAAAAAGTATATCAGAATATTTTATCAGTTTAAACAATGCTAGATATAATGGTATATATTCATTGTCCTTATAGATGTTATCAGGATATGTTATGATTTCGATTGCTTCTCTATGTTTTCTTGGAAAATATTGTACGTTTTTGCGATGAAGATTGTTGTGTCAAATAAAATGCTATATCCTGTTTCGATATGATGTTTAGCTAGTGCTGACTGCGTGAAATATTTCAGCTTGATTTTACTCTATTGTTTCTTCACAATTTGGCTCACCGCGCTCCCGGTTTCTCCAATATAGACTAGGCAATATAGACTAGCAATAAGAACAAGGGATTTTATATACTTCCGGATCACTGAGAGGTGCCTTTTTATATTTAGGGTTGTTTAGAGGTTTTCCTACTTTCGCAGGTGATTTCAACATGGTTTGGTTGTTGCATTTGTATTGCATTTGCATTTGTTGAGAATTCTTCCTATTTGTTCTGTGATGCCTTGAATGTAGGGTAGGATGGTGGTCGTTTTTCTCGCTCTTTCTGTAGTAGGTTGTGTTGACTTGTTTTTTGTGAATGTATTTTCTTATTGCTTTATCAATTTGTTTGTTTTTATTCTAAAGAAGCTGAAGATGTTAGTAGCTTAGCTTGAGAAAACCTGAGCCTACTCAAAGTGTTAGTTTTAGTAAGAAAACTCTCCCCGTAGAGTTCTTTAATAATAGATTTAGTGCTTACACGATCGTGATCTTAAGCTAAACTACCAATATCTTTGGCTTTCTTAAACCTGTTTAGAGACAATTACATCATTCGATAATTTTTACAGTTGAAAAACCATTCAGGAACATCTAAATTCAAATCAATTCTACACAAAACAAGTATGCTTCTCTGGGAAGAAAGAATACAACATAACAAATTTTGTCTTACACATTACCTCCTAAAAACTTTTAAAACTTCGCGTTTTCCTATCAAACATTCTCAATTCTGACATTTGTTCTACATTGGACCGCATATCATTTGACGAAGCCCAACGGATCAAAGATCTTTCGCCTCGAAAACGAAAAATAAAATTTGATAAATTACTTCCAGTGAGTCACGCACCATTAACTAACACACTGAAAAACATCTCTAACCATCCTCTCAACAATGAAATTATTCCAGCCTTATCTAGAGGACACAATTTTGCAGCAGCACCCTCCAAATCTCGAAAGAAGAAATCATCAATCATTTGGAATCCACAATATATACCCTTTCACCCGAAAAAGCGAATGACATACGACGTGAGACGGCCATCATCTTACGCCAAGACCAACTTCCCTTCTCAAACTTAACAAACCAATACAGAGCAGCAATGACAAAGGCAAGACAACAGTCATAATGAATAAAGGAGGCTATAGTAACAAAAGCATGAACCTCAGACCAATCGCGAGCGCCATAAACTCGCCAACTTACAAACTAGCACGCTTGCTCGTTAAAGAACTGAATCCTTTCACAGAAAACTTCATTACACACGTTTAAAACTTTTTTGGCTTCAGCAAAAGAGATACAACAAATTCAAATCCAACCCCAAGACATTCTAGTGAGTTTCGACGTAGTGTCTTTCTTCACGAAAGTACCAATCTCTTATAAAATCGACATTGTTAAATCCTTTGCAAATTTCCCCTTCGGTCTCATATCTTTGATAGAATACTGTCTCAATAAGACTTATTTCTCTTTCAATAACTAATTCTATGAACAAAACTCAGGAGCAGCAATGGGATCTCCAATCTCACCTGTTATAGCCAACATCTTTATGAAACATCTAGAAACAAACATCTTTGAACAATCCAAACTTAAATGGAATTTTGGTGAAAAAACGTTGAAGACGCTTTTGTCATCTTGAAACATGGACTAGATGAACTACACAAGTTCTTCAATTTCATCAATAAATTACACCCTGATATCCAGTTGACCATGGAAATTGAACAAAACCGAAAATTGCCTTTCTTGGACGTACCAGTTCACAAAAGATCTGATAACACATTAGGACATGAAGTTTACAGAAAACCCACCGATACAAACAGATACCTACATGCTTCCTCCCACCACCACTTATCTCAAAAGCAATCGGTCATCAGCTCCCTTGTCTACAGAGCTGTCTCCATGACAGTTAAAGATAACATACAAAAGGAACCACAAAATGTTAAACAAATCCTAATACAGAAAGATTACATGCAAAAAAACGAATTGATGAACCAATAATTAAAAAATACACTAAAAAAAAAAGTCAACACAACCTACTAAAGAACGATAGAGAAAAACGACCACCATCCTACCCTACATTCAAGGTATTACAAAACAAATAGGGAGAATTATCAACAAACACAACATCCAAACCATATTTAAAGCACCTGCGAAAATAGGACAACTTCTAAACATCCTTAAATATAAAAAGAAACCTCTCAGTGATGCGGGAACCGGGGAAAACCGGGAGAGCGGTGAGCCAACGTGTAAACGGAACATGAGAGTAGACAGGCTAAAAAATTTGACGCAATCAGCACTAGCTGAGCATCATATCGAAACAGAACATAGCATTTTTTGACAAAACAACTTTCATAGCAAAAAAATACTAATCCGATTTGGCTTTCTGTCCTTCCGGGTATTTCAAAAAAGACTTGATAAGTCAATCAAGTTCGACCAGTCCCCACCATGGAACGCTCTGGAGAATATATATAAGAACAACGTAACCTGAAACCTCAGTTTCATGTCAGCCCTGAAGATGTGAACTTAAGTTAAATTTCTAAATTTGACTCCTCCCTTACAAAAAATGTATATGAAGAAAGAAACATTGACTATCAGCTTCATGAAGGGGTCGATGAAGGAATAGTGTTTTGCTGCACTCAGACAAGGACTTCAACATCTTGGATGTTCCACTCCAACATCTCGGGAGTTTCAGTTTAACATAAAGATATTTCTCCACAAAGTCCGTGCATCGGGATCCGGGTAAGAATATTTGATCTTGATTTCGTCTTAGATGTCTTCAATGTGTCTTCAAGACCATGATGTCTAGTTCCGTCTCACCGGCTAGCCATTAGATATATATGTCGTAGGCATTAGGCGGAATACGGCATTAGGTCTAATGCCCGGACAATACTCTTAATGTCGGCACGGAAATCTTGCAAACTGGTAGTGAGTGCCATGTGATTGTGAAGCGAAAAGATGCCACTGATCGGTTCATTTATGTGCCTCCAATAGAAGATTATTTTTCGAAGTTAGTTGAAGGGCACGTTCTTACAGGAAATGGAGGACGAGACAAAATGCTATATTATATAAAAAATAAGTGGCGAATCCCAACAGTTGTTTGTGAGGTATTTATCACATGTTTCCTAGCTTGTAACAGGAAAAAAGCTGTTCTCAGGAAAGGTGTTATTGTAAAGCCTATAGTTTCTGACGGATTTAATTGTCATGGTCAAGTGGATTTGATGGATTTTCAATATTGTCCAGATGGTGAGTACCACTGGCTGATGAATTATCAAGATCACGCAACAAAGTTCTTGCATCTGAGACCACTAAAATCGAAGCACACTGCTAATGTGGCAGAAGAAGTGGCAAACATTTTTTTTACTTCCGGAGCTCCAAGCATTTTGCAAAGCGACAACGGAAGAGAGTTTTTAGCTGCCGTTACAGAGGAATTAGTGTAAATTTGGCCACATTGTAAAATGGTACACGGACGTCCGAGACATTCACAAACTCAAGGAAGCGTTGAACGAGCAAATGCCGATGTCGAAAAGATGTTGACAGCGTGGACGATAGATCTTCAATCGAAAAACTAGTCACGTGGATGCTATGCAGTGCAAATAAAGAAACCACTTTCAGTAAAATACAGAGAAAAATGTGATGTTTCATTGAAATTATTAATTTACTTTACAGACAATCTGATGAACTAACAGTTCATGAAAAGGCTTTCATTATCGAGTCTACTGAAATTGCTGTCGGACCTGAAGAAATACAACTAGATCAGACGGCAGAAGAAGAAGAATCATGTGGAGTCTGCCTACTTCCCCCCTCTTCCAAAAATTTCTCCTCATATTTACAAGTCCTGCTCCCTGCTAGAATCTTTACAATCGTTCTCCCCGTCTCCCTCCTGACAATATACTTAGGCGTGTTCCTTGCCAACCCCAGGGTCCACTTTGCATACCTCTCCTGCGTTCTATTTACCTCTTCACTTTCCTTCCACCCCCACACCTCCACTCCATACAATAGCACACTCATCACTAGCGAATCAAACAGCTTCATTCTCCGTCCAAAATCATCTGCGAATAGCTTCTTTCCCAACCCCCACACCTGCCTCATCACCACATTTGCTCTCCTCACTCCCTCTTTTATGTGACCATCCACTCCCCCATTCCTCCAAAACACGAAGCCCAAGTACACAAACTCTTTCACCTCCTGCACCTCCTTTCCCTTCCACTGCCACTCTCCTCCCTTATCCCTTCCCCTCCTTTCCTGAACACCATAACCTTGGACTTTCCCGCATTCAACTCTAACCCCTTCTTATCCAGGTATCTTCCCAACCTCTTCATCATCTCTTTCAAGGCCTCCTTGCTATTTGCCAGCAACACTATGTCATCTGCATACGCTAGTAACCAAATTCTAACCGCTCCTATCCTGACTCCTCCTACCACCCCAGCCTCCAGCTTACTTTCCATATCCGCAATTAAAATCGCAAACAGCGTTGGGCTCAGAGGACACCCCTGCCTTAACCCCCTATCCATCCAGAATCCCTCCGAAATTCCCTCCCCTCCTCTTACCTCGTCTTTGGTCTCTTCATATATCTCCCTTACCCTCTCAATTAGGCCTTTTTCTACTCCCCTATCCTCCATCTCCTCCCACAACCTCCCCCTATCCACTGACGGGAAAGCGCCTTTGAGATCCACAAAAAACGCGTACACTCTCTTCCCCTTCTTCGCTAATTCTCTATCCACCACGTGCTGCAGAACGTAGATATTGTCGATAGTACTCCTACCCGCCCTAAATCCCGCCTGCGTCTCCGGCAATATTCCTTTCCCCTCGACATCCTTCCGCAGTCTCTTTGCCACAACAATCGCGTATACTTTATATGCCGTATTCATTAGCGTGATCCCTCTATAATTTTCCTGCCTATCTCCATCTCCTTTCTTATACAGTGGCACTATTAACCCTTCTCTCCACCCTCCTGGGAATCCCTCGCCCCTCCATACTTTCTTCTCTACCTCCTTCAGCCTCTCCCTAACCTCTTGTGTACTAAACAGCCATGCTTCATTCTCCACCCCATCCAACCCTGCTGCTTTTGACCTTTTCAACTTCCTTATCTGCTTCTCTATCTCTTCGTCATTCAACTCCTTCATCTTTGCCTCCTCCATTCTTCTACTTCCCCCGTCTGTCTTCCTTGAATCTGAGCCCTGGAATGATTCTTTAAAAAATTCCCTCCATTCCTCACTTCCTAACTTCTCGCCTCCCCCCACCCTCCGCTTCCTAAACCTATTTATTATCTTCCAGACGTCCCCCTCTGTCCTAACATTTGCTAACTCTTCTTCCAGCTCTTTCTCCTTTTCCTGTTCTTTCTTCTTACACATCACTCTAAACCCCTTCCTCATTTCTACGTACTCCTCCCTCCTCGCATTACCTTCTTTCCACTTCTTGTATTTCCTCTTCACCTTCCTTCTCATCTTTCTCCATTCCCTATCCCACCACGGCTTCACCACAATAATTTTTGTTCAAAATAATTATTAAGTCACTCTGAGTGAACAATAGACAAAAGTTTAAAAATTCAGAACAAAACTCAACTATCTAGTATTAATATAGAAGAAGATAGCTATAGACACTAATAATTTATTTGAAGAATAAATAAATAAAGAAAATAAATAAATAAAAAAGTGAACAAAAAGTTGAAAATTTCAGAAAAAACCGTACTTTCTAGCATTATTCGAAGATAATATTATTAACAATAATACTGAATTGTTTGAACAATTGCGTTTGTTAGTAATAAAGATTTGTTACTTCTTTCTAGGCGAAATTTGGACAAAAAGTGGAAAATTAAAAAAAAAACGCGACTTTCTATCACTATTCTAAGAAAAAATTGCTAAAAACAACCAAAATTGTTTAAAAAATAAATTCAAACATCTTGTCATCAGTATAAAATACTGTTTTATGTTTCAGAAACGATTGGCATTTAAAAAACCGCAAAAAAAAATCATAATTACCGCCAAAAACTCACAAAATCCCTTTTTTTACTTATGGTTTTTTGGGACCTTATAAAACAGACTTATGGAGGTGATAGTTGAAAAGTAATATTTTATTCGAATTCTATGACTACTATCGAAGAGAAATGTTGAGTTTCAACTCGATTCAGCTAATATTGAGGATTCTGAATAACATTGACAAAAACGTCTTCTCAGCGAAATCGAAGCAAATCAAAAACTCCCCAGGCAATAAATTTTCCTTCAGGTTTTTGAAAAAGGATGATTGCTCCTCCGGAATAAAGTGATAAGTTTTTAATTTCAACAGCCTTTCACAGAAATCATGCAGAAATTCATCAGTATCCATTACCAGAGTCTTTAGAGTACATCTGTCGGTCTGTAACCAAATTTCAAATCTCACTTCATTAATAGAATGATCATCAAAAGCTTTTGTGATATTATCTTTCAAGTTTGCAGTACCTGGACAGTTTTCACACCCTCCTAAATGACAGGAACTTGAAGAGTTAGGACATACAATAGCATCCAGCTAGTCGTGATAATTTGTGAGCACCATGTGAGTATCCTCTGTTGAATGTTGAATATTTATTTCGTTCATCATCCACTTGACATTCTCATGATGCACGCAAACGCACACATTATGAGTGGCACTGCTTCCTGCTAGAACTCAATTACGAGATCTGAGTTTTGTGAATTTCGAAATACTGATCTTCAGGACTACGTGTTCTAACGTGAATTGAGCATATAACTCGTTGAGATTGCACAGTAGCAAACTTTTCTAAAGATGCGAACGAGTTCCATCCTCATTCTTGATCGACATAAAGTCTTTCATCCCTGGCATCAGTCGACTTATGTCATCGCGTTCATGAAAGGTTTTCACTAGATTTTTGGATTCGAAAGCGTAAGAATTGCATGCTCTGAAACTAATTTTTTGACATTTCTTGCTTTTCGCTCTGATGGACAGCAGCAGCACGACAGGTTGCACGCGATTGGTTGGCGTTATGTGTTCGTGCGCGGACGGCACGTCCCGTGAGACGGCACTTCCAGCGCACTGCAACGGATTGCCTTGTGCGAGCACCTTAAACCTCATCGCCGGCAGGGCACGGGTTAGAATCTCGGTGGATCCGTAAACTGGCTTTGCAAGAACTAATAATAAGAAGTACTATCCACGGGTTTTACTGCGATTTTCCTTGTGTACTACAGACAAATTCAAATTTAGGAAATTAAGTTAACAAGAAAAATACTGTAGGTGAGTACTAGTACTGATATTTTAAAAGACGGGCGCAGCCATTTAGGTGTAGATTCAGTAGAGTCTTTTCTTGGGGGGAATATACAGGCAGAAAGGTGCATCCCTGGCATCATTCGACTTATGTCATCGCGTTCATAAAAGGTTTTCACTAGAGTTTCTGTTTCAGGAGACAATGCTCTTCCTCTTTTCGGATTCGGAAGCGTAAGGATTCCATGCTCTGAAACTAATTTGTTGACATTTCTTGCTTTTCGCTCTGATGTATTGAACACCTGCATCAGTTTTCTTCGTCCCCAAGATTTTGGTGCAAGCGAAAGAAGTTGAAATTGTTCTTGAAGATCTTTAGAGGCATTGCATTTTTCGATGATTTGATCAAGTACTTCAACACCAGCTTTATGATATTTGTTTTCACACTGCAGCTTGGTGTCTAAGACACATAAATGTTCTTCGCTGTCATATAGCTGATCTTCATCATCGTCGGAAATCATTTCATGAGCATCAGTATCTACCTTATCTTTACCAGAAGGCTCTGCAACAGCTCCAAAGTTCAAGCATGGTGCAAAAAGTATCTTTTCCAAATTCAAAAAGAAGTTTTTAGATGATTCATTTTTAAATTGATAAAAATGAAGACTTTGGTTTTTCGGTTATTCAAAAAAATGAGCACCATATAATTATAAATACCAACAAAGTAGAAACACTCGAGGTCGAATTCACAGCTAGTTTATCTTTTCACACATTCATATTTACATGTTTGTACATATTCATGTGTTAAAAAATTAGAAATTAAAAGCTGTGTAAGGCCAATGTGCAATACATACAATAATTGAAACCCGGGTAGAGATAACGTTATACTAATACAGATTTGGTTCGCTCGAATCTTTGTGTAAACTGTAAAATACAAGTTTATGACGAAATAGACCCTGAAATATGTATGGAGCTATTTTGTTAATTACCGGAAATTTAATGTAGAAGGTATAGCGAGATAGCGACCAGAAGCCTTCCATATTCCACGTAGACAATTTTATTTTGCTGAGGGGTCTCGGAGGGAATTCCACAAATAAAAATTGGTTACGTGGTCTCCCAATACACATACGGAAGCATCTCGTAGAAAATTTATCAGTTTGAATCTACTACAATCGAAAATGAAGATCGCAGCTCTCAACTTATTCCTCGGTTTATCCGTTTTCCTTCAGTCCTTTGGTAAATATATAATACATGATCATAATATAATATATTCATAAGGAATTTGTATTATCATCGGAGTTGGTAAAAACTGATCAAAATCGAACCAGATTTCCTCCGATTGCTGGTTCCGATTTCCTGTTTTGAAATACAAAGCCAACATTTATTTAAACACTTATCCTATTTTACCACACATCATTTCATATTGAAGCGTTCGACAACAAAATTTTTCTAACTGATTAGAACCTGAGGTCACTGAAAAAATTAGTCAATATTTTAACAAATTGATTTTTGTGGAAATAAACTTGTTATTTGTGTACTATTTCATCAGGGAAACGTTCAGAAATTACGTAAGGATGATTTTTGAAGTTTCAGACCCCTTCATCCTTATGGTAAAGATTCGGATAGTTTTGTAGCCTCCCTCCCTCTTCTTGAGTAATATTTTATATTTTCACTAAATATATTTACAATATAATCATTACTTTTACTGCCAACGAAATTTCAAAAAATGTGCCAAACGAGATATAAAAAAGACAAACTGTCGGTTTTCTTGGGTTGGTTCGTACGGGTTGGTTTGCTTGGGTTCGTTATGTTGCTTACGTTCGTTTGGGTTGGTATGGTATTTCAGTTACGTTAGTTTGGGTTGGATTGGGTGTCTTAGTTTTTTTGATTCGGGTGCCTTGGTTGTGATTAGATGTGTTGGTTATGTTCGTTTTGGTTCGCTTTGTCGATTGCGTTCATTTGCTTTTGTTGTGTTCGTTGCGTGAATTTGGGTTGGACGAATCGTTGCATTCATTTTGGCTGGTCGTATTGGGTTCATTCATTTGGCTTAGTATTTTTCGTTATGTTCGTTTGAATTTGATTGAAAGTGTGGGTTCACACATCCAAACCAATCAAGCAAACCTAACCAGCACAACCAGATTGACACAATGAAAGTAACTAACAACGCTAACCCAAACGAACGCAACGAATACGACCTACTCAAATGCACGCAACTAACACGACAATGTCAAATGGACGCAATCAACAAAGCAAACCGAAACGAACGTAACCAACACATCTAATTGAAACGAACGTAAGCAATACTAACAAGCCAACCCGAACAAACGTAAGCAGCACAAGCAAATCACACAAATCAAAGAATCAAGGACACCCATATCGAACCCAAACTATTGTAAATGAAATACAACATCCAACCCAAACGAACGTAAGCAACATAACGAACCTAAACAAACCAACCTGTACGAACTAACCCAAACAAACCGAACATTTGTTTTTTTATCAAATTGAATAATAACACACTCGAAGTGAAAAGTGAACAAAAAGTTGAAAATTTCAGAAAAAAACCCGCAATTTCTAGCATTATTCAAGAATAACATTAATAACAGTAATAATAAATTATTTAAACAATTATGTTTGTTAACCATAATTAACTATTACTAATCTTTAATTGAAAATTGGACAAAAAGTGAAAAATTCAAAGAAAAAAAAAAATTCCAATGCATTTTTTTTAGGAATAGCATAAAGTGAGGGTGCTTACATCGGGTGTTAAGTGTGTTCAAAATTTCTGTCATAAAATTAATACATTCTTTACTATACTAATTCATAAAAATGGATTCAATGATTTTCCTTTTGTAATCATTATTTTATCGAGCTAAAATTTTGATATTTTAGAATTCAAACATTAAAATAATGGTAAAATTTCCAAAAATGTTCTGAAAAACCAATTGTTTGGAACAAATTTCTATATGAAATAACTGCGTTAGGTAATTTAATTATTGAGGCAAAGAAATTATTCTTTACTCGAAATAAATTTTTGCTCAGGTATAACAAAATACTTCTTCTCGTTTAAAAAAAGATTTTCAATGAAAAAAAAATCCTGTCTTCAAGTTAGATAAAGAATAAGTAGCCAAGAAATGTCAATCAATCGCATAAACTTTTCTTTAATTATTAGCACACATTTATTTTTTCAAAGATCTTTTTTTGAATAAAGAAACTTTCTGGGTACACAATTATAAGATTTTATTTTTAAAAAGCATCAAATTTTACAATTTATTGTAAAAAAGCATTTTGTTTTGACAGTATTTTATAATAAAATGATGAGCCATTTTTCCAAAATGGTTTACAATTTTTAAAATCTGTTCGCCCCTAGTGCTTTACCAAAAAATGGGAGAGTTCCTCTTTCTCATTGTCTGTAGGGGAGACAAATATATGTTAGCGAATACTTTGCACGCCTTTCCCTATTCAATATTGAATCTCATTTTTGGCAATCTAACCTAGAATAATCAAAATTTTGCCCTGGATTTGAGAAAACGTTCGTTTTGTATTGCCACTGGTCCTTCAAAAATTTGTTACAAAAGCTGCACTACGTGTAATAAAATTCTAACCAGTAGACTGTGCTACAATTTATATTATATCTATTATAAATATTAAAAGTAACCTATTTCTGTTTTTTACAGAATTAATCAGTTCAAAACATGCAGAACCTACCGATTTAATTCACTTATTCCCGCAATCCGACGGAGTCCATTTTCCTGTGATCAAAAAGTTGAAACCTGGAAAAGTCTCGAACATCCCTGCATTCATATGGCTCAATGGTAACCCTATGATTGAACACGCTTACGTTTACGTAAAAAGGGATCATCTCATCTTTGGATCGATGCAATATGAGGTAGATTATATTGAACCACTAGGGAGTTTGTTTCGGCTACCACTGATATTTCCCGTATTCAACAGAACAAATGAAGAGTGGTTTACTCTTCCCTTTCATGAAATATGGAAATTAGGTGTGTCCCGTAGTTTCCAATTTACTCAAGCTCTTGATAAAGCTCATGCTCTTAAAGACGAACAACACCATCCAGCAAACCAAGCAGCACACATTCCAGCAAGCGAATTAGCATACTTTAACACAAAGCTGTACGAAGAAACTATAATAAAAAATAAAAAAAATCACCCTGAGAGAATTGCAGGAATCTACAACGTAGAATATGACCTGGCGTTCAAACATCATGCAGGAGAAACATCACGAGGAGGCTAACACGTACAATTAATCATTTCCAACCGGCATCTGTGGTCTAGTGGTTAAGGTGTTCGCACAAGAAAACCCGTTGCAGTGCGCTGGAGACGTTTCATGGACGTGCCGTCCGCGCACGAACACATAACGCCAACCAATCGCGTGCAACCTGTCGTGCTGCTACTGTCCCTGGCAGCACTTACTCAAGTGCGTTGCGAACTAGTGTAAGTAATGACATGGTTGTGTGCGTCTCCGCTCGGACAGCAGCACTAGCAGCAGCACGACAGGTTACACGCGATTGGTTGGCTATATCTGTTCGTGCGCGGACGGCACGTCCGTGAGACGTCTCTAGCGCACTGCAACGGATTTTCTTGTGCGAAAAACTTTAGCACGCTTGCCTCTGAAGGTCCTTGCACAAGAAAACCCGTTGCAGTACGCTGGAAACGTCTCACGGACGTGAAGCCCGCGCACTAACACTTAACGCCAACCAAACGCGTGCGACCTGCCGTGCTGCTACTGTCCCTGGCAGCACTTACTTAAGTGCGTTGCGAACTAGTGCAAGTAGCGACATACTTGTGTACTTCACCGCTGGGACTGCAGCAGCACGACAGGTTGCACGCGATTGGTTAGCGTTATGTGTTCGTGCGCGGACGGCACGTCCGTGAGACGTCTCCAGCGCACTGCAACGGATTTCCTTGTGCGAGCACCTTAAACCTCACCGCTGGCAGGGCACGGGTTCGAGTCTCGGTGGATCCGTAAACTGGCTTGGCAAGAACTAATAATAAGAAGTACTATACACGGGTTTTACTGCGATTTTCCTTGTGTACTACATACAAATTAAAATTTAGGAAATTGAGTTAACCAGAAAAAAACTGTAGGTGAATGCTAGTACTGATATTTTAAAAGACGGGCGCAGCCATTTAGGTGTATATTCAGTAGAGTCTTTCCTTGGGGAGAATATAAAGGCAGAAAGGTGCACTAAAGTAAATTTTTTCATAACAATTGTTATAGTTCAATCAATTACCGTATTCAATCGCATATAAGCCGCAACTTTTTTTCGTTTTCAATCGCTCGAAATTTGGGTTGCGGCTTATATTCGGGTAAGAAAGTCCTAAATGAGAACAATGTACCCGAATATGTTGGGTATGTTCAGAAATGATCTATGAGTGAATTGGTTTATGACATTGACAATTGATTTAAACACCGAAAATACAGCTAATTAAAGTCAGTTGTTTTAAAAATTTTAAATTCATTAACCTGTTAGAATATTAAATATATTATTGAATAGGAAGACTTGTAATTGCAAGGAGTAAACATTGTTCATGTTAGTAATTAATATTTAAGATATCACATTATATAATCACGCTTTATTTTGATGTATAAAATGTTTAGAAAATAAAAATAGTTGATATTGTAAATGAAATAACGAAATGTTTTTTTCCCGTTTACAATTCTTCCTTAATAAGCAGGAATTTTTGGAAATAAAAATAATTTTAGCAGAGCTGGAACATTTAAATGATTTCTTATCTATAAGAATTAACCAAAAAGTAATTAATCACGGAGGTGCCTAATTCTGTACTATAATACATATCTTCCAATGTTTTCCAACAAAATTCGATTTTTATTCTTCACCGGTTTCTTTGAGTTTTTTAACTTGGTGTTTGACTTAGATGAAAAGAAAAAATTTACTTGCAAATATTATAAAATTATCAAAACCTCTACATATGAAGTGATTATTAAATTTTTAAAGAGGAGATCTAATTTACTTAAGGTTCTATCGACCTTAAGGAACACATTCTCATCCAGACACTCGCGCTTCGCGCTCGATATTTGGTTTGAAAATATTAACAAAATAATTTTACTCTCAAACTAAGAAAGATGAGATTTTTAGTCCCTAAGTTAGTCCTTAAAACCCCGGTTGGCCGCAAATGTTCATTTTCAACATTCTCTTATTTTCCCTAATTTTTCCATGAACAATTTTTAATTTTCCCTGACCATTAATATTCAAATACCAGAATCTTAACCTTGTAACACTTTCGATATATAATCCTTTATGAACAGAATGAAAGAATTCCAAATAAAAAAGTAGAAATACAAAATTTATTATCCTTGACAGTAATTCAAACTGTCTCTCAAAGAGATTCCCTGAATTTTAAAAGTCTCTTTTCAAAATCTCTGATCAATTTCCCTGACTTCTACCCGATTTCCAGGTTTTGCATGACATTCCTTTGAATTATATTCGTTTCTATTAAATTGTATTCGAATTTTATCGAATTGCATTCAATTTCCACTGAATTCGATCCATGCCTTTGAATTTTCATTCAATCGTCACAAGACTCAGCTCAAAAGTTGAATCGCAACATTTTGAAGGGCAGCCCTAATTGCCCTTTAACCTAAATTTTAATAAAATACAAGAACATAACAGACAGTAAAACTTGGCAAGTTTCCCAATAAAAATCTGTTATCTTCGAATCATTGTTTGAACTGATAGAATGTGTTGAAACACTTTTATGAACGACGCAATTTATTCTGTGACATGTATGCATACGAAGAAATTGAGTATAGCATCTGTATTTAACTATATATATATATATACGTATATGTACAGCTAACTTGCATATTTTTGGAATCATCTCATAGAAACTTCATCAGCTACGTAGTTAACGTCTTTCGTAACTGCTACCAGAGAAAATGAAGATCACCGCTGGCACCCTGTTCCACGGTTTATCCGTTTTCCTTCATTCTATTGGTAAATATATAATAATCAATAATAATAATTTAAAAAATAGAAACTCGATTGCTGGGTAATATTTCCATCTTTATTAAACTAATGCCAACATATGGAAATGTCGCGTTTGGTTTCATGCATGTTCAAGGCAAACGTTTTTTTTATTTAGTTTCATTATTTCGAACCAATATTCTTGGAACTCTTTAAATTCAAATTATTCAAATTGCTAATTACTAGTGAAATTCTACTAGTTCAATTAGAGAAATGCGAGCCACTAAATTTTAGTAAAATATTACTAATTCGATTAGTTGATATATTTAGTAATTCGTTTGTGGAAAAACTGCTGACTGCTTTATGAAGATATGCTAATTTCTGAAGAATGTATATATTATTTGGGAGAAGCCTATAGAAACAGGAAACGTGGCAAGTAGAAAAAATTAATTAATGATCGTGACTGTGCAACAAAGCCTCATGCTCGGCTTTATTAGAACAGTAAGAAGAACAAATTTATACAACGTCACCTCCACCGAAAATTATGACACCCACCAAATTCTGACGACGCACACATAATATGTGACGCGATCCGAGAAAAGTGACCTACTAGGCAAAAAATCGATTTGAGGATTATGATGGATTTTATAAGTTCTCTAACTGATCTTGCTAGGGGTGCAGTCAGAAATTTTGTATCTGCATTATTTCACAAGATATGAATAATTGAAAAAGAGTCTTTGAAATTTATGTTACAGTTCGAATCAATTCGAATTAATTCGAAACAATTCGAAGCAGCTTTTCAATCCCCTTCAAGCCTCTCAATCCGTCGTTCAATCCCAAATTGAAACCCGATCTCAGAATTTAGTAAATTTTCTGATCTTTACAAATTCTGAAGCAAAAATGGCTTCCGATACTGTTCCAATCGTCACCGAGGCTACATCTTCAAAAGGCAAAACAATCCTTATTTTAAATAATTGTAAATTATTCTTTGCCGTAACTTTGTCTTCTGGGGAAGAGAGATGGCGATGTATTAAGAAAACTTGTAGGGTGTCTTTACGTATGTCGGGCGAATCTTCACGAATGATTAAACCTGACCATTGTAATTTGGTACATAACCACGATCCTGAAAAAGACTACACTTCACAAAGAAATTCTTTATCGACAAGCGCAAAACGGAACGCGCTTGAAGATCCCTGTCAAAGACCCGCGAAAATAATAAACTTATGCGCAGAAGTTCAGCATCAGGATTTGCTAGTGAAAGATGTTAAATCAGTTAAACAAAAAGTATACCGAGCCATTAAAATAACCCAACCTTCATTGCCAAAAAATTTAAAGGATACGCACGAAAAAAATCAGCGATCTAAACTCGTTATCTAAATTCGCCCATGAGTTTCTTTTTCTAAATGACTCAAAATCCAATTTAATTATTGTTCGTCCTTTTTACGCAGCTGTTCACTGTCCATGGTTTTTTCAATGGACATTATATTCCCCTATCGTTTTGCTTACTGAAAGATAAAGCTCAAAAAACTTATTAAGATTGTTTTGCTGCACTTTGCAAATTATGCAAAGAAAATGATTCTAGTTTACATCCGGAAGAAATAGTTGTTGATTTCGAAATAGCAATTCACAATGCTGCAAAAAAAAATATGGCCAGGTGTGCAAATTATTGGTTGTAGGTTCCACTTGTCTCAGTCGTGGTACCGAAAAATTCAAAAGCTCTGTCCCACGTCGGATTCTAATAATATAGATTCTGAAATCAGGCAGTGGTTACGTATTTGCTTTGGATTGATCTTTTTAGGTGATACGGAAGTTAAACATTGTTTCGCGTTCGACTTACTGCCAATAATGCCATATGATCAAAGACTTATAGAATTCAGTTATTATTTAATAGGAACGTACTTGAGTGACACGTCTTTGTATCCACCAAAACTTTGGACGAAAAAAACCTCGGACTTAGCAAGGACGACAAATGCTTGTGAATCGTTCCATTCGGATTTTAATAATTCCTTCAACCATTCGCATCCTGCAATTAATTCTCTAGTTCCAACTCTGCTTGGATTTCAAGTGACAACTGATTATAAGTTGAACAGTATTGGTTCCCCTAACGAATCTCAAAACTCTTATTCAAAGAGAAGGAAAGAAACGA
This sequence comes from Andricus quercusramuli, assembly GCA_932178445.1. NCBI lineage: Eukaryota > Metazoa > Arthropoda > Insecta > Hymenoptera > Cynipidae > Andricus > Andricus quercusramuli. The sequence continues at coordinate 330,198 of CAKNXH010000343.1, read as the reverse complement.
TCGAAAGTAAAATATCTGATTATGATTTGAAGATCATTTCTCGCCTTCAGTTTGTTAGGTCGGTATCTCCTCACTATCTTGTGCATAGAACTAAATAGGTATGATGTAAACTAAACGTCGCATTTTTAATTGAAAAGTAGGCGAGGAAATAAGTGACGTGAAAGGGATTATCTCCATAGGGGACCTAGCTTTGAGGGCCTGGAGCAATTTCGAATCCAGTGAGGGGTAGTGTCGCTGGACACTGGAAGGGAAAGGGTACGCAGGTAGCCGTGAAGAAAAAGGCGACTGCCCTAAAAGTCTGCCTGAGTCGAGTCGATCTCGAACTTGTCTTTAGGCTTAGCCACTTTCTTGTCAAGGTAGAGGAATAAATTCCTGTCTGCCCATAGGACGCTAAGAGACTAATGCACGAGCAAAGACTTACAAAATCTAACTTCGCCGACCAGGGGACACGGTTGACCGTGCTCTGTTCTTCCGATCTTTCTCGGAAAATACTTAGGCCTTGATTGACACGCAAAAGAAAAACTCAGGAAGAGTGGCCTCTTGTAGACCCAAGTGAGAAATTAATTTCTCTCCACTCTTAGAGATTCTTTTCTTTTTGGAGAAGGTTTGAGGACTTAGAAAAATTCCAAGAACCCAAAACTTCTCTGTTTACTCAGAGGGAAGTATGAGACAAGGATACAGAATGTAATCCTCTAGCTCAGCGTTTTCCAAACTTTTTTCGCTCTTTTCAGGGAGGGACAGGGCCGCCACCCTACAATTTTTTCACAATACTGGAAACCAAGGGGGATACTTGACTGCCGGTTATACGGGCGGTTGCATGCTTCGCGCGATCTTTCCATTGTGAGGATTAGAGCCGGTCGAACCAAATTAGACTTTGTTGAAATGTTAGTGAATTAAACTTTAAATAGCTGAATCAATTTCCTGATATAATTTTAAGAAAATAAAAAGAAAGTTGATGAAAATCGGTTAGTATCTTCAATCCCATTTTGGACTCCTTCTAATTTTGCTAGTCTTTTTAATTTTGCTAATTTTGCTTCTGATTCTAATTTTAGATTAACTTAATTACTGCAAATATTAACCGATTTTCATAAAGGTTTTTTTCATTTTCTGGAAATTATATCAGGAAATCGTTTCAGCTAATTAAAATTTCATTAAGCCCTGTCTTTATAATTTCAGTTATTGGAACAGGCCTTAATCTTATGGCAATGAAAGGGTCATCATAGCAGGTACCCGAAAGTAGCCGTCTGCTGACAGCGGGGGGAGGGGCGCTGTCGAGTTGCCGGGCCCAGGGTGTCATCCCCCTACGGCGGTTAAGGCCTTCAATAATTATAATTATATTATAAAAGGGATTATCCGGAATTTGGCTAATTTGCATCAAAACATCACACTTGACTTTATGACCTGTCGCTCAGGCCTCACGGTCCTCGAGAAGCAGGTAGTGCACTATTGTTTTTAGTTTGGGGCGGAAGTAACAAAGCGAGCGACTCTGAGCGAAGGTAGTTTTCGTGATAAAATCTTGAGGTTTTAAATCATAAAATCTTAGAATATTCTGACTAAAAGTTATCTCTTCAGAAAGCTGGCATTTTCTTGTAAGAATTTTCACAATCAGGTAGAGCGATATAATCCCTCATCTGTTTGTAAAACACTCACTACACGATTGCCAGATTGCTTAAATAAATTATATTGGATTATGCAGACTGACTCCCCCGGGGCAACCAGGTTATCACTCAAAAATGCCAATATAATTTAACAATTATTCGTTTGAGAAATTAAAATACTAAATAGTCTCAAACTTAACTTGTATTCGATAATATGAACCGAGTCCCCCAGGTTATTTTTCAAGAATGCAGGTGTAAATCCAGTTAAATAAATAAATTTTTTTATACTATGTGTGGAATTTTCAAGCATTTTTGTAACTGCAGAATTTTCCAGTACCCGAGAAAATTCTTCTCGTATTCACAAAGGTATTGAGAACTTTTTCCGAAAATAAGTGCTTAACGAATTTTACAAAGAGGTGCATTTTCGAGCAGAGCAAGGTCAACCTTGTACCCTGGTCCACCAAATAACTTGCGTGAAATAATACAGAGATTAAAATCGATCTATTTACAGGCACGAGTCAACTTGTCAATCCGGTCGAGAAAATAGAACGGAGATAATCGCCGTTCATATTTTATTCTATTAAAGAACTCACAAGGGTGTGCAAGCTATTAAGGGGATTATTTGAGTGCGAAATTTCATTCTGATATTGACTTGGATAATCCCCTTTTATTTCAAAGATTAAATACGAGAGCAAGAATACAGGCAATAAATTATTTCATCAGCTTAGGCTCATTACAATAATCGCCATAAATTGCTACGAGAAGAGCGGAGTCTACTCGCAACTCTTGTCCAGGTAGAAATTTCTGGTTGAAACTCAAAATGCTACTTTTCTAAAAGCACTGTATTCTTGCTGCGGCTCGGGCCTTACGACCTGGAGCCTTCCACTCGAGGTCGTATATCTGAGTAATTTACTCTCCGATTTCGATGAAATTTTAGCACAATATTTCTGAAATATTATATTTTCAGACAATGCAATAAAAATCGATTTAGTGAAATTTTCAAACTTGACTAACCCTTTAACCCTTTATGATCTCGCTTCGCTCTCGAAGTGATCTTGCGATGCTTGCCCTTTGCCGGGAAGTTCGTAACTGTCGTCAGTGACCCCAACTTTGGCATGTAGAGGTACTGCGCTTGCGCTAGCTATGCATAGAAGAAACACGACGGGAATTATTGTTGCTATGGTAACGGGTTGTCGCGTCGTGTTCCCCTCACGTGTTCTAGCACAAGCGCAGTACGTCTACATGCCAAAGTGGGGGTCACTGACTGTCGTCCCTAGGCTGCGACTGGGACCTCTTCGATTTCCGACCCAGTTCCGCCTCCCACTACTTTAAGATCTTTTTAGTGGGGATTCTTGGTCTTGCGCAATATAAATTCTCCTGTCTGCGGGCAACTCTTTGAATATTTTCTCCTGGGTTCAGGAAGTTGCCTACGGTCAGGCCTTAAATGAAACTCTAGGGTTACAATATATATATATACATAATATATAATATTTCAAATATTTAAAACAAAAGCACATGAAGAATCAAAATATATCTCTCAAAGAAGACTTGACCTCTCTTGATTCAGGAAATTTTGTTTTCATGAGAGCGTGTTCCTGGCCATGATCAGAAGACAGTTCTTCTTCCAATGCATTTGCGACTTCATTGTGATTCTCCTTGCTATAATCATCCGTCTCTTGTTCATCCAAATCCATACAAAAGTCGTTTTCAGTTAATTGGATGTCCTCCAATTTTTCCCCCTTGAATTGCTTTCCTTCTCCTGCGTTCATGAAGAGCAACACCTTGACAACTTTTGCTGTTTGGAAGACATCTTCGGGCAAACTGAAAAAAGTTAATTCACAATAAAGAAAAAAAAGATAGAAAATAGAAAACTTAAGGATTTTGAATCTTGTTAATTGTCAATAACCTTACCGATAGAATTCCATGTGAGTTTTCTCAGTGTGTCTCAGGAACTTAGCCATTTGTTCGATTTCGCTTTTGTCAAAATTCATCAGTCGCAGGATAGTTGCTATTTGTTTCCGGAATGTTGAACTTGTCAAGTATTCTGGATGTTTGGCACCAGATTTTTTGCCAGTCGACGAACAATTGAACATCCGTCCATCCATCTATTTGAAGATCCAGGCCTAGCGAAGAGATATGTATTTGATTTTGGAACGATATCTGTTGTTTTCCGAATGTTGAGTAAAGCATCAACAAACATTTACATCTGCTTCCTGAAAAGGATTGGTACCGTTTTAGTACCTTTCCCGAAAACAACAACTCTCTTGAAACTGAAACACATCGCTTTTTCCAGATTAGTTAAAGAATCAATGCATTCCTGCTGATTTCCTACGTCCAATTTCCTTTCATAAGTTGATATTTCTAAGAATTGCACCTCTCCGATTCTTTTCCTATTGAATACCAATGTAAGTGCAAGCCTGCACTCAGCCAAAATTCTATAATTTTCCACCTGATTTTTGTGTCGATTCAATTTCTGGAAAGCATATTTCACTGAGGACGCTATATGATCATTAAAATCCTTAACATCTTCAGTTAAAGGAATCATTTGTGGCTTCGCGGAACTATTTTCGTTCAAGATTTTATTCGCAATACTTGAAACGTCACTGCACCAGTGTGACTTTAGCATTTCATGCAGACTTTCAACTTCTTCACTCAATGCTTTTATTCGAATGGAATCTCTGATATCAAAAAAGGATCTCTCGTCACTAAAGCTTTTTTGGCTACGCGGCATGAAATTTGCAAGTTTGTCCCCATATGGAGAGCCAACGAAGCTGCTTGGAATTTTTTTGCTTCCCAATCGAACCCGCTTTTAATTTTAACTCCTGTAACTATCTCATTGTAGAAATGTGGTTTTAAAACTTCAACCAAAGATTCGAAACTGACCACACCTTGCAGAGCAAGTTTTATTCTGGCCATTTCCCGCATCTTATTGGAAACTGTCACATTTATTTGAACACGTTTATGCTTGTTCAGATGGTATTCACCATAAAGGCATATAAGGGGGTCGTTTTTCGCTATACAACTAATTTTATCTGGTTTTATGATATTGAGCACATGATTTTTTAATCGGCTTCTACTTAGTTTCCCAAGATTCCGGTTGCTACCAAAAAAGTTTGTGATTCCGACAAATGATTTCGGAAATCGGAAGCATTTCCCGTCCGGGTGGACACTTTTTGTTTGATCTTCTCCGTTAACCTTATTTGGCAAACGGACCGGCTTTAGTTCCTTTTTGTGCTACATAAGCACGAAATTTCCTTTCTTTTTTATGGCTGCGATGGCAGTTCGCCTTACGCCGGATTTCGCCGGAAGAGCTAAGACTTTCTTCACTGATTCTTCGTCTTGATGCTTCCTCTGTAAATGTCTCGCCAAATGTTCCACCTCTTCGTAACAAAAAGGACAGACTAGCTGTTCCATCTGGTTTCTTATCCTTATCCTTGTTATCCGCAAGTTGCTGAAAATGTAACATAATTAAAAAAGTGTGTAAATGAACAGTTTTAAGAAGGACATTTAAAGGACATTCCGTTGATTTCTCACTTTTAGCATCAGCTTCGAAGTCTTCACTGGAAGTTTCATCCGCGCTTTCCACTAAAGCTGCGTACTCGCTTCCTGAAGATACATCTTCGTAAGGTTCTAGTGTGTCAGGATGATCAGTAATAAAATTGTCGACAATTTCTTGCATACTTGAACTTCCTGAAGATACATCCACATTTTCAGCAGATTGTAGATGCACAAATTCATATGGATCACTAGGCTTTTTAGGGGGTTCTCCCTCCACTAAAAGAGATCCGATTTTCTTATTTGGTGTCGCAGAACTGTCATCTATGAAAAGAATTATTTTTAATTCAAGTTAGTGGATTCATTTATTTCTTGACGAATATATTTTTCTAAATATTTGAGCAAAAAAGATGAGTTCTCTACATAAAACAGTTGAATCGTCACCGAAAACATTAATTTTTAACCCAACAGTTGCATTTTTAACAACAACAAAAAAAAAGATTTAATTTCTACAAATATAAAATTAATTTTTGTACCACGTAAAAAAGAAGTTTCAACAAAATAGATAAATTTTCAACTAAAAATGATCAATTTTTAACAGAAAATGAAAAAGGCGATTTTTTAGCCAAAAAATAAGAAATATAGTTATTAAAAATAGATATATTTTTTTATTTCATAGAATAAAAATGATTAATTTAGTTATTTACTATACACATACATGCTGAATTCGTGAATGCTAATGGACCCCAAAAGCCAACTGAAAAAAAAAACTAAAAAAAAATGTTTTTTTTTATTTACCATTCCAAACAATGACCAGCTATCAACAGCATTCGAACAATTAAATTTTTTTTGAAAAGTCATGAGGGATATTCAAATTTTCCATTAGTAATTATTTTTATTTAAAAAGAAGGCAGAAAATGCTGAGAATTAACATTAATACGTAAAAATGTATATTTTTAATTTTTGTGTCATATTTGGGGCATTATGAGTGGTTCAATATGTGGGATTTTCAAGTGCCTGATGGATTGTTATTGAGGGGGAGGGGGGGGGGGTCTTGTCCACTAGAGAAAAAAAAATTCGCAACTTATTACTTATTACAATGGAATAATTTTTCAAATGTGTGATATAGGCCACTGACCATAATTGAGAACCCCGGAATGGAGTTTCATCTGTGCGGCTTCCCACTTGAATTTTCGACAGAAAATTCGAGTGACGGGCCTGTGAAATGAGATGTCTATTTACGGTGTTTTCGAAACGACGAGTTTGCTTACCCCAAATGACTCAAGTCTATTGTCCTAGCTCTCTCCTTTCGCACTCAAGGCCGCCGGTAATGGCCAGAAAAATCCTTGAAAGCCTACGAGCACGTTCCCGGTCACGTACCGGCCGCGTGTTACGCTCCGCTAACAAGCCGGTCTCTTCTGTTCAGTCACGTACGCCGTGTTGTCTTTTCTCTCTCTTTCTAGTTTACGCGCTCTCTCTCTCTCTCTCTCTTTCTTTCATTTTCCCTCGTCTCTTTCTACACTACTTCTCCTTCGCTCAGACACACGGCCCGTGATCTCATTCCGAATAAAAACAATCTTATTTTAAAGTGAAAGTAAAATTAAATGATTCAAATTTAACCTCGGAAAAATATAACAATAATTAGCTTCAATCAGAAGGAGATTCTGGGCAGGGACCGGGACTATAATTTTTATTGCGAACAACGTTTACGTAAATTAACTAAATTCGGGAGTATTAAAAAAGGGAGAAAAACGATACATTAAATTGATACCCTCCCACCCCCCCTCGACTTACTTAACAATGCATTTTAGATCGATATACGTGTATACGGATTTCCATATACACCTTGTAAGCTTGATTTCCAAATTTAATCGTGTGCACCACGGTTAAACACGTCCTGGCCAGGGGGTGGCCCAGGTAGGAAACTTGCTTACTAATAAAGATCATATAATCATATGCAATGGCTATTACTTACCTGCCAGGTTTATTTCCACCTTGCTGTCAATCCCCGGAAATGACCGAGTTCGTGGGCGCCCACGAACAACCCACGAAGCCCGTTTATTCTTTTACTCAGGCGCCAGATAGGGATAACCCTATCCGAGCCCCGTAGGATCCGGTTAATTTACCCTGGCAGGTCGGTCAGCTCGTCTTGTCCAAATTACAAGTGACTCTTTATTTGTTACCTTATCTCATTATTTATACATTAATATAACCACAAAATTCTAACCTAATTTGACCAACGAGCACTTATGTGCGAACTCAAGTTCCTAGGGAACCGTGCCCCCCGACTACTTCATAGCCTTCTTTGCCTTAGGCACTTTTCTTGATTCTACTTGGTCACACCCACGAAAACACCTCCCGTTAGCCTCGTTACTTTATCCTATTATTTAAAAAAAGAAACCCCCAGTAAAACTCCCCGGGCGAACCCCAGCGAAACTCCTAGCATCCTCTAACGGCTGTCGGGGACACCCACGCTAGGCACGACGTCGGCCGGCGTCCATACCGCGTGCTCACGCTCCAAGATTTTCAGGGGCGCTCGCCTCGACTTTTCTCAGCATCGGGTTACCGAGCCGAGCGTGCCTCGTCCTGGTTGGCGTCGTGAGGTTCCCTGACGAACCCGCAAGCTATATTCTGACTGAACTTTACACTGACTCTATTTCGCGAAGCCACAACACTATACGTTGGAACCCGGTGTCAGAGCCGTAAACACTTTATATGAGCGGTATTGAGTTCCACTCACCTTTTAGCCATTCGGCCAATTCCTTTTTGTCGCCCTTGTCCATCTTTTGCTTCCTTGTCTGAATATAAAACCACCTTGGTTTCAGTTTATCGGATCGCGTCTTCCTTCGGTTTTTCCGGACTACCGGGACACGACCGAGCCAAGCCAACAAGTGAAGTCAGAAGCGTGCTTTCCTACGCTTCCTCCCACTGCTTTCCTTCCGACCCGCGCTTTACGTGCACAAAGGTTATTGATTGGCTGGTTGCAGTAGAAACGTCTTGCTTGTCGACCTCGGCCAATGGGTGCCGTCGCGCCATCGCTGCTTGCTTATTGGTTCCGTTGGCCGGGCTGCTTGTTTCCCCATTGGTCTTCACCACCCTAGTTACAACATGGCCGACCTCTAGTAACTTCAGCATGGCTGTCTTATCGTTGCCTTTCCACACAAGGCACTCTAGCCGCGTAGTGCAACAGGGTTGGTTCGGTGCACTACGTATTGTCCCTCCACGTTACGAGTGATGTTTAACGGTGTGGCAGGGCGGGGTTGACTGAGTCCACTCCGTGATAGCTTCGGTGCTGCGAGTGGAGCTTAATAGCGTGGCTTGACAGGGTTGCATCGGGTTGACCCGCTGGTCGCCTTGGTACTGGTACTCGCCGCTGGTATCGGCGCTGCTTGCCTTGTGTCGGCGCCGAAACATGGCCGCTGACCTTACTCTCCCCACCTCTCCGGTGGAGCGTGCCAGCCGGTTATGGTGGTCATGGGTGGTGCTGTACTTTCGGTCCCTGCGCGGGATTGCTGCGCCGTGTCGATTGAGTCCCACCCTTACGTACTGGCTCCATGGTTTCCGGTCGGCTGTCACTGCTATGAATCGTCTGCTCGTTGTTTACGAGCTGTCAACTGTTGAATAGCTCTGACACCGGCCCGATACAAATATTAACCGAAAATACTCAGTGTTCACTGAGTCTTAATACTAAATAGCCGGGAAGGCTGATAAGGAAACAGGCCAGGAATTAAATTATTTAAATTACAATTATGGCTGCCTGTAACACTTAAATCTAGTAAGTATAGTGTTTTCTTAGACTTGCTGCCCTGGCTGGGTGGTGCGAATATTTAACAAAATTACCCTCAGAAAGCCGTCCTTTCCTCCCCTTTGGAGGTTAGGTACGGCTTCGGCGAAACCCCGGAAAGCTGTTCTACATCTTTGCGCGCTTTCTCCGAAAACTTCGTCACAACCTATATCGACTGTATTATAAATATAAGTATTGTTCTATCTTCAGTATTTTTAAGCATGTTTTTTAGGGTAACAATTTAGGATTTAAATTCTTTTCTCTTTTATTTTAGGATGAGACGGCTCTTCGGTTTGCCCTGATGTAAAAAAATAAATTAATAAACTTATATGGATAATAGTTATAAACAAGAAAGCCCGAAAAGTCGTCCAAATTGAGATATACACTTCCCGTTTGCGGGGAAGTGAAATTAGGCTACTTTTAAGCTAGCTCACAAATTTTTATAATTTTAGAGTAATAATTAAAATTGCTTAATTTGTTAATGAGTTTCGTATAAATTGTGTAGTTTAGGTTTAAATGCTCGCCGGCGCGCGAAGGCTCGAGCAGTAGGCAAGGCTGGTTAGTCCCCACCGCTCGGCTGCGACTCCGTTTCCGCGTCGCAGCCAATCGGCGGGCCCGTTCCCGCTCCCACTGCCATCAAGACATCCGTGCCCGGGCTGCCAAGTCTAATAGAGTCCATGTAATGAATAAAATAAAAGTTTATAAATAAAAGTAAAAATTGAAACAAACGTGAAGAAAAAATTAATTAAATATTTGGATGAAAGTCATAGTATAATGCTTTTTATTTTTCGAACTAGTTGATTAATTATTATCGGATTACTGTGTTTCACAATATTAGATTACGAATCAAACGCCAAGTCAACTGGTTGCCGGTCAGGTGCTCTAACTACTGAGCTACTGGAGAGATCGGAAGAAGAGTCCTTTTTTCGAACACGCTTTATTTGCAAGGTATTCTGTTAGATACATGTTTTTACTAGGAATCTGTATTATCTTTAGAGGTGGTAAATATCAATCATTAGAGAAATCCTTCAGACACCTTTTCAGACCAGATGGAGCTATAAATTAAATATTTTTAAAATTAAATTTGTATTCGAAAAAAAGATCTACTCCTTCTCGCTCCGCTGGGAATCGAACGCTAGTCAGAACGGTAATCAGTTGACCTGACGTTCGATTCCCAGCGGAGCGAAAAGGATTAGATCTTAGCTTTCTTAATTTTGGTCATAAAAAATGGCAGCTGGCTCCCGGACTAATACTTTATGTTAGCAAAATACTTTACAGGCGTTTCCCCATTTAATCCATCTATTAGCATTTCCTACTTGTTATATTGTTCTTATGCTGTGTGCAGCTTTTGCACGAAGTCAGGATTTCCTTTTTGGCAATCTAATTGACAAAAAATCAAATTGCTGCACCGGATTTGTAATGAACGTGTCTATTTTGCTGTCTCTGCTAGACCTACATGAGTTCGTGTAGCGAAATCGATAATCATTGGTCATCTAAAAATGTATTGCAAAAGTTGCATTGAGTATAAAATATTTTTAACCAGTGAAATATGCTTTAATTCTCATTACATATATTATAAATATTTAAATGAACCCACTTCTATTTCTTTTTACAGAATTAATAAGCTCACAGCCTGATCGTGCAGGAAACACAACTTTAGCGGACTTATTTCCTAAATCCAACGGTATCCATTTTCCTGAAATCGAGGAATTACCATACGAAAGTGTTAAATCCATCCCTAATTTCACAACACTCAATGGTCACCGGATGGTTGTACCTGCTGCAACTTACTTGAAAAGGGGCCATGTCATCTTTGCATATATGGAGGGAGATAATATTGAGTATCTAGGTCGGTTATTTAATCAACTGCTATTTGCCGTATTTGACACAATAAATAAACAGTGGAAGACTCTGTCCTTTCCTGAAATAAAAAGATTGGGTGTGAGCCGTTATTTGAAACTTGTTCGCGCGCATGATGAGGCTCATGCTATTGTACACCACCCATACAATCAATTAGACCCACAAAAACAAGCAGAAGCACACAACAGAGCAAGCGAAGCATCATACCTCGGGACAGCGAAACATGAAGATACTCAAATAGTACTTCACAAAATCGGTGCTAGAAGCCTTGAAGATGGCGCTCAAGCAGTCAAGGAACTATACTATCATACATATAATCAAGCATACCGACCTCACTCAGGTGGACCATCAGGAGGACGTTGACAAGTACTGTTAATCATTCTGAACCGGCATCTGTGGTCTAGTGGTTAGCATGCTTGCCCCTAAAGGTGTTCGCACAAAAAAATCCGTTGCAGTGCGCTGGAGACGTCTCACGGACCAATTTCGTGCAACCTGTCGTGCTGCTGCAGTCCGAGCGGTGACGTACACAAGTATGTCGCTACTTATACTAATTCGCAACACACTTGAGTACGTGCTGCCACGGACCGCTGCAGCACGGCAGGTTGCACGCGATTGGTTGGCGTTATGTGTTCATACGCGGACGGCACGTCCGTGTGACGTTTCCAGCGCACTGCAACGGATTTTCTTGTGCGAACACATTAAGCCTCACCGTCGGCAGGACGCGGGTTCGAGTCTCGGTGGATCCGTAAACTAATTTTGCAAGAACTAATATAAGAAGTACTATACACGGGTTTTACTGCGATTTTCCTTGTGTACAACCAAAACATTCAAATTAAGTAAAAAAAAAATATTGTAGGTGAATGCTAGTACTGATATTTTGGAAGACGGGCGCAGCCGCTGGGGTGTAGTATATAGAGTCAGAAAGGTTTGCAAAATTTGTCAAAAGACAAAGGCTTTGTAAAGATATCAGCTAACTGTTCTCCTAACATAACGTTAGTTACACTCATAGATTCATTTTCTACGTGTTCTTTGATAAGGTAGTTGCCTTGGTTCTTCTATGATGACATTCAATTCTTGAAGAAATATTCGCAAACAAATTACATCTTGTAAAGCGTCATATACTGAAATGTACTCTACTTTTGTAGTCGATCTTGTGACACACTTCTGTCTACCTATGTGAAGTCCATGTGATTGGACCACCAGCCATAAATGTCACGTAACCTCTAGTTAAACGTCGAGTGTCCAGGTCACCAGCAAAATCTGCATCAGAGTATGCTCAAAGATTAACTTGATTCTTACTGTACTTGATACCAAAATCTTTAGACCCTTGCAAATACTTCATCATGCATTTTAGTGCAATCCAGTGTTCCCAACCAGGATTAGATAAAAAACGACTAACTTAACTAACAGCGCACATAATATCTGGACACGATAATTGCTGAAAAAATTAAGCTACCAACTGCTTCACGAAAAGGAACTTTTCTCGTATCTTTAATTTCATCTTTAGTTACCGGACATTGACCTTTATGTAGAATAACATTCGAATCAGCAGGCGTAGTCCTTGATTTACAATCTTGCATATTAAATTTCTCTAAAATGCGTGTGATGTATCCTTTCTGACCGATAAATATACGTTTTTCTTTCCTATAACGAAGTAATTTCCGCTGCTAATCCCAATTCCGAAATGAGCACCTTATTCTTTCAAAATCTAGTCAATTATATTACTTTTACCACAGATTAAGAAACCATCATCAAAGTACAGCACAAGCAAGACTGAATTTGAAGAAATTTCATCAGATTTCAGAAGATTTTGAAATGTAATGGATTTTATATTCCTCAATTCGAGTTTTAAGTATCCTGCCAGTTGCACCAATATAACTGCAAAAAATCATATCTCTAATTTAAATAAAGAAAAGTAATCAAGAAATTCATTTAGATCAAATAAACTTCTCTTTCACTCAACACGAATTTCTTTGGTTCAATGTCTTTTTTTGAATAGTTCAACTTTTTGGTTTCGTACCTAGGGGAGGGCCGGGAATCAGCCAGTGGGACCATATGAACTTCCACCTGATAAAACACTGCTGAAGGCTGGTGACCTTCTCAGCATGAATCACCGAGCAACTGTGACTCTATCGGTTGCAGTTCGTTCCTAATGCCCTCCTCTCATTAACCGAAGTTTGGTGGGACTGACGTTATAACTAGACTTTTCACCATACAACGAGTCATTACTTAGACATGATTTCGACTCGCAAAATAAATTTTCCAGCATAAAGGTGGTAGTTGATCGTACAATTTAAATAATGAATAATACAAACAATAGATTAGCCTCGGAATGGAGTGAGATTTTGATTGACGAAAACCATGCACACGGTAAATGTAAAGGCCAAGTTTCAGGTGATGAATAGTGACTGGGTATTTGAAATACAAAAGGGGTGAATGTAAGGAAGCTAGATATTTGATGTGTACCTGAACAAAGAAAAAGGGATGCGAAAGTAGACACATAGAAAATAGGCGGATATATTTGAAATATTGAAATAGAAAGGCGGATTTGAAATATGGTCAGGGGTGGATAGTGCATCACGTGGTAGTCAAGGGGTCGGTTGGATTATGAATGAAAAAGCAGAACAGCATCTCAGAAATCATGATTTTGTATCTCCCAGATTGTTGTGGGCTACAATGAAAATAGGAATCAGAAGATTATTTATCATAGCGTGCTACGCACCAGTTGATGGGGTGCCGAACGAAGTTAAAGATGATTTCTGGGACAGTTTAAATGATACCAGAAGTGCTTGCGATCATGCCGAATGAATCATTATACTAGGAGAAATGAACGGATGGGTAGGCGTTCAGCGTCAAAATGAAGATACAGAAAGGGTGTTTAGGGATGTCATTGTTAGGAGTGCGACGGAAGTGTGTGGTACTGCCATAGTAGGAACGCTATTGAAAATGGTTAGAGACACATAAAGAGGAAAGGTAAACGACTGGTCCAGGAAAGTAAAGATAAAATCAGAACAGAAGAAGAGAAGAAAATAGAAAACGACCTATTGCTATTTCTTTTTACAGAATTATTAAGTTCACAGCCTGATCGTGCAGAACAGACTACTTGAACAGACTTATTTCCTGAATAGAACGGTATCCATTTTTCTAACATCGAGGAAATAGACCACGAAGGTAATGTTATCTTTAGACATAAGGATGGAGATTATATTAAATTACTAGGTGCCTTATTTTACGAACCTCTGCTAGCCGTATTAGACACAAGAAATCAACTGTTACTCGTTCTGTTCCGCCTGCACGAAGCGACCGCATCAAGAGCTGACACTGCTTCTGGCACGAGCGGTTAGTGTCGAAATAAATTTTTTTGGAATGGCATGAGCCACAGTTGTCAATGCCCTGGCCGCTTCATAATTCACACGAGCCGCTCGTGCTAATGGCTAATGGCTGGTGAAATCTTTGCTTCAATCAAAAATGATCCTTCGAAATTTTCACCTAATTTTTTTGCTATATCATTTGCCTCATTTGACGATGTTTTTTTGCTTTTTAATATTTGTTTGCCGATTTCAAATCTTATCGGCCTACGCCTTAGATTGTAATATCTAGATTATATATCATTTGCGGTATCTAAATTTTTCACTACTTTCTTTCTAATTTTTTTAATTTCTGCACAAAATCCGAGGTGTTCCCTATTTTAAAATGATCCATCCATCAAATTATTTCTCAATTGTTAATGCTAATTCATTTTTTCAGAATAAAATAAACGAACGCATAAATCAGGCTACTTGGGAGGCGTTAGTAAATAATAAAAATATGGAAGGCGTATCAGCCTTGTTTAGGGATGTCATTATTAGGAGTGCGACAGAAGTGTGTGGTACTGCGGTTGTAGGAAAAACGTCTGGTGAAAGTAGGAACGCCATTACTTTTCTGTAATTAGGCGTTTTAATTTCAAAATTTTGACCTAAATTTTCAAAAAATTGAAAAGCGTAACATACAGTCACACTTGACAATCTCCTTCCACAATAATCTACCAGAGAAATATGTACAATCCTTCAAAACCTTCCACTGGTAACGTTGGACCAATAAAGATCTGCTTTACACGAATCATTGTTCAAACTGTTAGCATATATTGATATACTTTTTTGCACAACGGGATTTATTGCACGACATATAGTTATATGATGAAATAAAATAGCAAATATGTATGAAACTATATAATTAAATAATCGGGGCTTTAATTTAGGAGGTCGAAAGAGATTGCGCCTAGAGGCTGTCAAATATTCCACGTAGACAGTTTTTTTTGGTGGGGTTTCTAAGAGGGGAACTCAATAATAAAAATTGTCTACGTGGTATATGGACAGCCTCCTGGCATATATATGGAAGCATCTTGCAGAAAATTCATTAGCTGCGAAGTTTACGTCTGTCGAATCTACTAAAATAGGAAATGAAGATCGCCGCTGGTACTCTACTCCTCGGTTTATCCGTTTTCCTTCATTCTATTGGTAAGTAGATAATAATTGATAATAATGTAATATCTTATCTATGATTTTCAATACATTTTCAATAGAAGCTCGAATACAAAAAAAAAGTTATTATAAAAAACTCTATTAACTAGGAGTATATATTTATCTCCTACGTAAGCTTTAAATAGGGTTCTACTTTTTAAAGGAATCTGAATTTATTTAAGGCTGTAAATATTAATTAAGAGAAGATTATAGAAGGACAGTTCCAAAAAAGAACGCGATTGTTTAACAATGTAAACATGTCCTATTGTAAGGATTCGTGAGAAATACCAAAGTATTTTCATGAAATTTCAAGGATGTCAGAGTATTTTAATTGAATTTTGAAGGTTTCAAGGGATTTTAAGAAATGTTGTCACATTTCAAAAGACTTGCAAATCAAGTACAAATCTTGGTCTTCAAATCTGGACCAAGAACATGAAAAAATATTTTGTGATTACTTAGATAAAATTGGATAATTAAGACAAATTCTTTTCTGTTTTCAATAAAAAGCGAATAGCTCCTAATAATTTCATCATATTTTAAAAATTTTCAAAATTAAAAAAATATATATATAAACATGGGACATTATTTCTCCGATCAGACTCAAACATCAAAAAAGTATAGTCCTATTAGATGCTAATTTATGGAAAAATACAATTTATTTTTTATCTTCATTTGTGCGGGTCAAATATTGATTCATTAAAAGAATAATTATATGATAAGAAATTAAGGCGCGACGAATCTCGCATTTTTATCTTCGCCAAAATTTCCATTCCACGGGTAAACATTTTTTATGATCACTCAGCAGTCACGTAATATGTATACGCCCCCTTCGCCTAGATTTAGAGAGTTTCATTTCGCGATAAGTTGATCCCAAGATTTGGAAAAGATGATTTTGCTGAAAAAATCTCGGACTTTGGAGCAACATAGTTTATTTTTTAACTTCATGTGCGAATGTCAAACATTTACTTTTCTAAAGAATGATTATGATAACAAATTAACGTAAATGACGAATTACGTATTTCAGGCTTCGCAGAAATTTCCATTCCACGGGTAAACATCTCTTATCATTACTCAAGAATTACGCGATATTTATTTGTGTCCTTGTTCCATGTTTAAACAGTATGCTTTGGTCTTTATTTTATCAACTTAAAAAATGGTTGCAAACAATTTGCTAGATTTGGCGATGACTTGAACGCAAGATTTCGAAACGATGATTTTTCTGGAAAAACCTTGGACCTTATAATTCTTTTAAACTGTTATAAACAAATTCACTGTTTAAACTTCATGTACTTATAACACGGATAATACAAATGTTTTCCTGAACATTCCAATGGAAGATTCGGAGAATTTCGGAAAATGTTCCAGTTTGATTCCCAGCAGTAGGTAAATGTCCACATATCGGAGAAGGTTTCCATGGAAGTTTTGGGAAATGTTCGTGATCAGAGCGCCCCACCGTGGGGACTGGCCAAACTTGGTTGCCCAAGCTTCTCTATGTTTTCTTGGAAAAATATTGTATGTTAAAGCGATGACGGTTGTTTTAGCAAATAAAACGCTATGTCCTGTTTTGATATGATGCTCCGCTAGTGCTGATTGCTTGACATGTTTCAGCCTGACTTTACTCTCATGTTGCTTCACACGTTGGCTCACCGCTCTCCCGGTTTCATCCAATATAGACTTTGCCACAAGAACAAGGGATTTTATATACTGTAGGATCATTGAGAGGTGCCTCTTCATCTTTACGGTTGTTTAGAAGTTTTTCCATTTTCGCAGGTGGTTTAAGTATGCTTTGGATGTTGTGCTTTCGAGAATTCTTCCTAGATTTGTTCTGCGATACCTTGGATGTAGGGAAGGATGGAGGTTGTTTTTCTCTATCGTTCTTTAGTAGGTTGTATTGACTTCTTTTCTAAAGTGTATTTTCTTATTGCTTCATCAATTTGTTCGTTTATGTAATCGTACCTTTTTGCACGAAGGGATTTATTCTACGACATAGAGTTATACGACCAAATAGAACAGCAAATTTGTATGAAACTATTTTTTTTGTTAATCGTGAATTTAACTTAGGAGGTCGGAAGAGATAGCGACTAAGGGCCGTCAAATATTCCACGTAGACCATTTCTTTGGTGGGGGTTCTAAGATCAGTTCTAAGTTCTAAGATTATCAGCGTTATCTAGAATATTCAGTCAGGCATTCCTTAGCTAATACAGATTTTGTATTAAAACTATTCTGATGACTGTAGATACAATAGCCATCAACATTTATACTGCAAGTTTCATTCTTAATTATAAGTCTAGGTATGAACTTATTTATTAACCTTAATTGTAATAAATTCTGATAAAACCGAGCTGTGTTCTTGATAGAGTTAAATATTACTGAGGTCTTTCTAGAAAGGTCAATTCAGGATGAAGTATTAGAGCAGAGGCCGTGTGGCCTAATTTAAATCAATTTTCGTCCAGTACAACAAAATATATTTCTTCTCATTTTTAAAAAGATTTTCGTTGAAACAAAAAGCTATATCTTTAATTTAAATAAAGAAAAAGTATAACCAAGGAATTTATTTAAATCAGATAAACTTTTTTTTTACTTAGCACAAATTTCTTCGATTGACGGATCTTTTCTTCAATGAAGAAACTTTCTGGATTTACCACTAAAAGCTTTTCTTTAAAACAAAAAGCTGAAAATGTCCCCATTTATTGTAAAAATACGATTATTATTATTTTCTTGTTAGGCTGGTATACACGGATCACCCCCGCTGCTAGTGTATTATTTAGGTCTTTTAGCCTGAGTACAAATACCGCCAGACAACTCTATTTCACTGGTTTTGGGCCTGTGTCAAATTATTTTTCACTAAGGTGGGAATGCATGGATTTAATCATAAATAATGACATTATAATGTCATTGTTAACTAATTAGTTAAGGCAGGGTTCTACTTTCTGCGCGTGAAAAAAATGCGAATTTTTGTAATTTTTTTTTTAAACATGAAGAAAGATATTGATATAGGTTACATTAAAAAAATTTTTTAGTTTATTTTATGCGCTCTATATATATTTAAATGGCACTTGCCTCAAAACCACGTTTTTACCGCTTGCTGAAAAAATCTCCGAAACTACGGAATCGATTGGTCTGAAATTTATACCACATATTCGATACATATGGGCATATCCACGCAAAGTGCCATTTTCTCTCAAAAAAAAGTCAAAAACAAATCTCAAGGCACAGATTTCGAACTTGTTTCCTACGTTCTACATACATGCAGAAACGCATTTTTTAGCTTGGTCAATATCTTTGCGCATGCGCGCAGTTTGCACAAAATATTGAAACTAATAAATCCATAAAATCAATTAAATGAATGATTTTTTTTTTTATAAATGGAAGGTGAAAGAGGGTTGTTTCTTCTTTTTTAATTCCCAGGATACTTTTCAGTAGTTTTTAATGACCATCATCTTGATTTAAGATATACTGGGTGTTTTTTTTAACTTGAGACATCGAAATATCTCGAAAAATACGCATCCTACTGAAAAAATGTCTTAAAATTTAGTTCATTACAGTAGTGTCAAATAGAAAAAAAATTGTTTTGTATTTATGCTGAGTTGTTGGTCCGTCGCTTTGTACATGTAGGTTGACAACAAAAGGCAGTATACGCTTTATCTCTTCAAAAACGGATTGAAGATGAGCCTAAACAGAATGAGCGTTTTGGGTTTGTATGAGCGTTACTTGGCTGCTCAACGTGGTTGTTTAACCTATTTCGACCTGAAAAACTTATAAAACATAGGACAAACTAAATGTCTAAGGCTGGCGCCAGGCGCCTGTGGAGACGCCACTAAAAAGTTAGGGGTTATTAATTTTCTTTATGTAAAATTCAAGCAACTGATTTTAATCTCGACAGCCCAGGGTGAGGGAAAAACGCGGGGAACAGAATCTGAGTAGTTCGTGAGGAACACATAATATCAGCTGTGAAGCAAAATTGCAAATGCAATTGTTTGAAATTTCGACCTTTGGAACTCATGAAAACAAACAAGTTAGATCGTATAAATCACAGATCAATTAATTTGTACATTTCGGCAAATAAAACTTAATATTTAATATATTGTAATTAACCCATTAAAACTCGATTACAAAAATTAAATGATTAAAGAGAAACAATTCAAGTTCCTATCAATGGCCGACCTTACACAACATTACCGATACCTGATGCCAAGACGAGAGGTAAATTGTCACCCACCTGATCTCAGTCCTCTGTTCTGGTGATTAGAAGTATTCCGATTCTGGTTTGATTTCCTTCAAGTTAGTCAAGTCAAATAATCCCGATGTACTTATCGCTCAAACACTGGAGCGTCACACTATAGACTTATTCAGTACTGAAGTTGAACGAGAAGTGAGTGGCGGGTAAACGATACACAGTGGCCCCAACTTTGGCATGTTGAGCTACTGCGCTTGTCCGGCGCAGTGGTCCTCATTGGTCGCTGTTGGCGCGCGATTTAAACCGGGCAAAATTAACAATTATTGAAATTAAAGTAGATAATTATTATAAATTGCGCGTTAATATTAGAAATTACGTAATTTGTGATGTAAGGTTAGAAAAAAAGAATAATGCGTATATTTTGCAGTTAATAGTTTATTTTTTCAGTTCCAAAGACTAACTTATATTCAAAAATATTGCAACTAAGTATTTTTTAATCTTTAAATAAACATTTTTTTTATTCAGAAACCTTTTTCATTGAAATATAAATATTAATGTGCAATTGATAATAATTCTCTACTTTAATTTCAATAATTGTTAATTATACCCGGTTTATATCACGCGCCAACAACAACCAATGAGGACCGCTGCGCCGGGCAAGCGCAGTAGCTCAACATGCCAAAGTTGGGGTAGGTATTCACTTGTCCGAAATTTCATTTTCCCTAAAACTCATTTTGCCGACAAAATCACTAGATTACTAGCCGCCTTCGAAACAATTGATAGATGGGCTTCTGCTTGCCAATTTTGGTAATACTTCGATAATTTGAAGAGCACATTTTTTTCCTTTATACGGTGACTACTGGCCATTAAAATCTAATAAAAAATCGCAAGATTTTTGACCTGGGTAGTTGCGCGCACTTTCCACAACTACAGACCTTGGAGCGGACATTTCAATGGTAAAAGCGGTGACACGACTTTGAGATTTTCTTCTGAGTTATAAATCGAAGCATAAAATTAAATCCATAAAATTTCAGCAGCCTATACTGCACTGAACTAGCATGATTTTTCTCAGAATTATCAAACGTTTCGCGGAAAAGCTGAGAGCTAGTGACAAATATTACACAGGTATGTTTTTGGGATTTTTTTCCAACTATTATAGATTGTATCTTTTCAGGAGGGTTTCTGTAGTAACTGTAGGCTTTCGTTTCTATTTCAGCGAGTCTGCCTCTAAATTTTTATGCAATATCACTTATATTTTAAGCGTTGGTTTGCATATAATATCACGGTGACAGAAAAATGGCACTTTGCGTGGATATGCCCATATACATCAACCGTTGGTAGCTGATTTATATAAAAAAATTACTTTTACTTTTATGTTTTTGCAAAAACAAAGATTTTTCATTTATTTTTTTAAATTGCCACCATTTTGTTTTCATTGCATGTAAATGAAAAAATCTGCTACCACCGGTTGATGTATATGTATAGAATATGTGGTATAAATTTCAGACCAATCGATTCGGTAGTTTCGGAGATTTTTTCAGCAAGCGGTAAAAACGTGGTTTAGAGGCAAGTGCCATTTAAATATATATGGAGCGCATAAAATAAACTAAAGAACTTTTTTTAATGTAATTTAAGAGTATATTTATTAGGCACAGCAAACCTACATCAATATCTTTTTTCATGTCTAAAAAAAAAATTACAAAAAAATCGCATTTTTTTCGCGCGGAGAAAGTAGAACCCTGCCTTAAAACGTAGCGAATACACAACCTGGTCGCAAATAGTCGCCCATTCGAGTGCTATCTGCGCTCAAAATGGTTCTTTCTAGCCAGTGGAATATGCCATAATTCATATTATAACCATTATAAATATTAAAATCAACCAATTTCTATTTCTTTTTACAGAATTAATAAGTGCACAACCACAGCCTAAACCTGCTATACCGACTCATTTAAAAGATTTATTTCCTGGATCCTACAGTGTCCATTTTCCTAATATCGAGAAAGTAGGACATGAAAGTGTTCAATCCATCGATAATTTCAAAACACTCAACGGTAACCAGATGGTTGAAACAGCTACAACTTACTTAAAAAGGGATTGTGTCATCTTTGGATGGTTGAAGGGAGATGATGATATTGAAGCACTAGATCTTTTGTTTGGCGAAAAAGATCTATTTGCCGTATTTAACACAGAAAATGAACAGTGGTATACTCTGCCCTCTAATGAATTAGAGAAATTGGGTGTGAACCGTGGTTTGCGATATGTTAGTGCGCATGATGCGGCTCATGCTGTTGTACACGACCGGTACCAGCGTTACCGTAATCGACCAAGCCCTCAAGCACATGCACAAGCACACCCTCAAGCACACCATGCAGCAAGCGAAGCAGCATTCCGTAGAACAAAGAATTACGAAGAAGCTCAAAGAAACTATCACAAATTAAATCCTGCAACCCCTGAACTTGACGGTGAATCATTCAAGAAAGTATATAATGAAGCATATAATGAAGAATACCAACGTCATGTAGGAGGGACATCAGGAAAACGCTAACAAGTACAATTAATCATTTCAAACCGGCATCTGTGGTCTAGTGGTTAAGGTGTTCGCACAAGAAAATCCGTTGCAGTGCGCTGGAGACGTCTCACGGACGTGCCGTCCGCGCACGAACACATAACGCCAACCAATCGCGTGCGACCTGCCGGGCTGCTAATGTCCCTGGCAGCACTTACTCAAGTGCGTTGCGAACTAGTGTAAGTAGCGACATACTTGTGTACGTGACCGCTCGGACCGCAGCAGCACGACGCGTTGCACGCGATTGGTTGGCGTTATTTGTTCGTACGCGGACGGCACGTCCGTGAGACGTGTCCAGCGCACTGTAACGGATTCCCTTGTGCGAGCACCTTAAACCTCACCGCCGGCAGGGCACGGGTTCGAGTCTCGGTGGATCCGTAAACTGGCTTTGCAAGAACTAATAATAAGAAGTACTATACACGGGTTTTACTGCGATTTTCCTTGTGTACTACAGAAAAATTCAAATCAGGGAAATGAAGAGTACAAAAAAAATACTGTAGGTGAATGCTAGTACTGATATTTCAAAAGACGGGCGCAGCCGCTTAGGTGTAGAATCAGTTGTCTT
>CAKNXH010000343.1:125325-307554 GCA_932178445.1 Andricus quercusramuli | reverse complement strand
TCATTAAATAGGAAGACTTGCAATAGCAAAGAGTGAACAGTTTTGATGTTAGTTATAAATATTTAGGATATTACATTGTAATCACGTTTTATTTTTATGTATAAATGTTAAAAGAATAAACTTAGTTAATTTCTTGAATGTAATAACGAAATACTTATTTTCCTGTTCCGAATGCTTCCTTGAAAGATAGAAATTCGTGATGATAAAAATAATTTTCGCACAGCTGAAACAATCTAATGATTTCATATTTACAGTAAGTAACCAAAGGACATCTTAGATGAAACTGCAAAAATAAAGTTTCACTTGCCAGCCTTTTTTAGACCTGATATCCTCCCAAAAAAATTATGTTTCTTTAATTTTCGAGATAAAAACCAATTTTTCTCCGCTTTGAATTAAAAGCTCATTACATTTTTCTGATTGATGCTGAACTGGAATCAAATTTTTTCGAAAACGATGAGATTTATAGTGCTTAATTTAGTCCTTGGAACCCAGGGATACCGCAAATGTTTATTTCCAAAATTCCTTGAATTTTTCCTTATTTTTCCCTGATTACATTTATATTTTCCCAGACCAATAATATTTATAGACCAGGATATTAACCTTGTAAAATGTTTAACATAGAATATTTTGTAAACGGAATAAAACAATTTTAAATTGAATTTTAAAAATTTCAAAGGACTTCACACACATTACTTCAAAATCCGGCCCGCTCAAATTGGCTGAAATTGCAATATTATATAGTTCGAAGTCTCCTGATAAAAAAATCCTAATAGGTACCAGTCCAAAAAAATTAAATTTTTTCGAAATAGGTGGGCTTGAGTGCGAAGAATATGACAAGGGAATCTAATGTGCCGCTTTGAACTTGAAGACTGAGGTTCAGACTTTTTAATGGAATGCGATCAGCACAACCACCGATGACACTGGGAACACTGACAAGGCAAGTCCAGCTAATAAGGGCAACAAAATGCCGCTTTCCTGGTAATAATGGGCGAAATCATGGGGCTGTCCTGGCAATGTAAATACTGTTCGAAATATTTAAGGTAGAAGACAGTTCAGTCAATGAATACAAGACTATAGATCAGTCCAACCTACAAAGGCAAGATTTTTTATTAGTTTTAACAAGCCAAGGCACATTGCTAGACTCCCAAAGTGTATTGTCTTTGTTGGTTGGACTAATCCGAAGTCTTGTGTTAACTTACTGGACTCCCAAAGTGCCTTGCCTTTTTTGGATGGACTGATCTCTTGTCTTGTCTTAACTGGCTGGACTAATAACATGTCTTGCTTTTGTTGTTTGGACTGATCTGTAGTCTTGCCTCAATTCGCTGAACTACCCAAGTGTCTTGCCTTTTTTGGCAAGCTTCGCTCGGAAATTTGAGCCCTACCATTGAATCTCGCGCTTTGAGCTCGATAATGTATTTGCCTCCCATTGCGCGATCGGTCATTATACTTCCTCTACGTTTTTGCTTAGGACTTTTAAAAATAATCCTAGAAGGCGTGCGTGGGGTTCAAACTATGCCGCTGACTTAGCAAGGTTCGTTTTCATGCCGACACCCTAACATTAATTCAGTTTTGTCATCCGGCAGTCGACATCCGTCTTTCAACGAGTGCGTTAGATTCGCGCAGCAGGTGCGTCCAAAAAATAAAATCGTTTGGGGTAAAGTATTACGCCACTCCGCTGTTTACGTGCAAAATGTACCAATGTCGCGATTTGCGTGTTTTGATCAAGGTCATGCTGGAGGTCCGAGCACCACCACCATGGAGTCCCCCAAATACAAAAAAACTTGCATGCTGTAGCTTTTGCCCGATAGCAGCCGACAGAATAGTTAAAGCGTGCTGTGAATAATGTCGTCATGCCATTTGTGACAACCTTTTCTACAAACAATAATCGACAGAATTTATTTTACTTTCGATTCCTTGTGATTTTCCCCATCTGACATCTTTTCGCCATTTGCTCTACTTCAGGCTTTCAAATAAATATGTGTTTTACAAGAAACGCAAAAGTCGCTTACATGTATTTGAAGGTTGTCGATTACTACTATCGCCTTCCCTATTGAAAAACAAATGAAAAATGATTAATTGGAAATTTATTTAACAACAAATAGAAACATCATACACGCAGTACACGTTTGATGTAATTTATTACCCCGCTTGGCCTTTTAAATGTGAGGAAATTCATGTGTTCCTTCCAGGGTGAAGTCAAACCATCGACAAGTGAGAAAGGATTATTCAGATATTATTTTTAACATTTTCAAATAAAAAAATAAATATTTATCTAACACCAAATTATATATAATTTTGCTAAATATTTCGTTGGTAATTAAAATGTTTCTATATTTGAGGCGTGAAATTCATCACATGAAACTAAACGATTGGGTAGTTAAATAAATTGAAGGATTAGGCCTCTCATTTTTTCAAGTGTTAATCTTCTCTAATTGAGTTATTGGTTTAACTGTAGAGAATCGTGGTTTACAACAACTACTCTGAAATACCGATTTATTACATGGACGGGGCCTACTGGAACTTCTGCCATTTCTTCTTTAGTCAACTCCGTAACAATACCGCTTCCTATGTTAATTTTCACCCGGTACTTTCTTCCTCTAGATGTATTATACATTCCACGAAAAAGATCACCTGTCTTCAATATTGCGAAGACATCACCATTAGATGCTGCTAATACAATTTGCTCATGGATTGGTGTGGGCCCATAAGCATGTCTTCCTTCTCGCAGTTGAACTGGCGAATCGGGATTAAAAGTGTATCTTCGAAATTCGAAACGCCGGTGAGGATTGACACGGGGTATCAGCCGAATAAGTCCAAGTTGTCCGAATCCATATCCAAGTCTACGACCATCAGGAGCAATAGAATCTGACAATCTGGCAATAGGAGGTCTACCAGATGGAGACATGGCAGGAGGAGACCTGGCATGAGAAGACCTGGCAGGGGAAGACCTGGCAGGAGGAGACCTGACAGGAGACCTGGACCTAGCACGCAGAGGAGGTTCCGGTTCGGCTAAAAACTGAGGTATTTGACCGGAAGCATAAGAAGAAGAAGAAGGAGGAGGAGAAGGAGGCCGCCAATGACTCAAGTGGGGATTATCAGGCCAATCACCATTAGGGTTAGAATCCGAATGTGAACTTAATCCTGAAAAAAGGAGGAGACAAATTACACATATGAATCTAAAACCAGACAATCAGCAATTCTTCGTTTTTCAGCATATCATCATTTTTTGATCACTTAGTGTCTTTTCAGCGTACACAGTTGCGAGGTTAAGTGTAGAAAAAATATTAGCTTCACTTGAACATAATCTATAATTTTTTTTTTTTAATATATTCAGTGTGAATAAGAACTTTAGCTAACTCAAACAAAAGATTTATCTGAACTCACAAAAAATTTGTTCGGTCGAAGTAAATAAGGACAAACAAAAAATTCGTTCTTAAAATAATTAGAGATGTATTTAATTAGTATATTTACCTATAGAATTAAGTATGATTGACCAAAATAAGAGCAAGGTATAAACGATCGTCATCTTCTTTAATTAGAGTATAAACTGCAGTTAACTGTATAACTGATAAGTATTCTGTTCTTTCATGAGAGTAAATAGTGCCTCGAGCCTATTCTTCCGACATTATCTTTGAAGATTGTTA
Organism: Andricus quercusramuli; assembly: GCA_932178445.1. Taxonomy (NCBI): domain Eukaryota; kingdom Metazoa; phylum Arthropoda; class Insecta; order Hymenoptera; family Cynipidae; genus Andricus; species Andricus quercusramuli. The sequence continues at coordinate 303,910 of CAKNXH010000343.1, read as the reverse complement.
TCGCATCGTATTCTATTTATATTCCATTAGTCAGTTCCAAGGAAAAAAAGAATTTACCAAGTTCGTTAAAGCTCACGTCACACATTATATAATCTTGGAATTTATAGGGGAAGACGGCTTTCACCTGGATAACTTATATAGTGCTTACTGTAACAGCCTATTTAGAGTTTCAAAAAACTAATATAAGTTTGGCAGAATATGTATATTTTATTATATGAATTTATTATTGTTTTTTATCAGCTTAAGAAAGAGTTTTAAACTTATTCTTTTATGAAAGGAAGTCAACAATTTTTAAAGCTTTATCTTAGAAGGGCAATTTAAAGAAAAGTTAGAAATCGGCAAAACAGATGGTTCGTTTTCAAAAGCCACTCGCCGCTAATTTTCATAAACTTGAATTTTCATTGTTGAAGGTCAAATATTAATTTTTCAGAGAACACTTATGGTTATCAGATAGGACGTGAAAACTTCTATAGAATTTGTGACGAACAAAGAATTTTCTGTTGCTATTAGAAGCGTTGCAAGTCGCTGAAGCAACCGGGAGCGCGGTGAGCCAACGTGTAAAGGACCGTGAGAGTAAAGTCAGGCTAAAACATTTCACGAAACCAGCACTAGCTGAGCATCAAATCGAAACAAAGGATACCATTTTATTTGACAAAATAACCGTCATCGCAAACACGTACAACATTTTTCCAAGAAAACATAGAGAAGCAATCGAAATCTTAAAACACCCTAATAACATCAATAGGGACAATGGATATAAAACCAATCCGATTTGGCTTTCCGTCCTCCCGCGTTTAAAAAAAAAAGACTTGATTGGCTAATCAAGTTCAGCCAGTCCCCATGGTGGAGTGCTATGGCCAATCACAGGCATAGTAGAAGATATATATAAGAACAACATAACCTGAAACTTCAGTTTCAGTTCAGCCCTGAAGAAGTGAACTGCAATGTTCACGAAACGTCAGCAAGATTCGTCGTAGTTCTGCACACAATTGAGATTTAGAGATAAAACAAAAGTTCACTCCCGAGCTGAAGTATTCCTGAATTGAGATCAAAAAAGTATGAAAAAAAAAATTATCTAGTTCTGAGAAATAGAATGTCGAAGATTACAATTTCGAAGTTGCAGGAATCTGAATTTGGAAGAGGCTCTGTTACGGATAACAATACAAAGTATAATTTTCGGTTTAAACAAACAATAAAAAGTTACTCCCGAGATATTGAGTTGATGAATTGGAAGAAAGTGAGTTAAATTAGAAAAATTTAACCAATTCCATGTAAATCATTCAAGAATTTTGAGGTTGAAATTTAATGGATTTTGAGAGTCGTCTTTGAATAGCGACTAAAAATCTATTTTTCAAGTGAGAGTAATAATAAAAACTAGCTCCCAAGATATGGGGAGGCGGAATAAAAATAACAAAATTTCCATTAAAAAAAATCATTCTGTTCCGGGAAAATAAATATTTAGTGTGTCGGCGTTACAGACAAGTTTTCGCTGGAAGGAATATGAAAAAATTGAAGGTATATATTTCTTTATCATGTAGATTTTTTTTTAATTCTGAAAATCTTTTAAAATATTGTTTTAGAATTAATTTTTTAGAATACTGAAGAAGCATTTTAATGCATTCATTAATTTTCTTCTTGCAAAATGGTTTTTGGTTTAAAGTCTTTTTATATATTCGGCTAAAATTAATGTTTCAAAATAAAAAATCGTGTAATTTAGACTTTATTTTTAATCTTCTAAAATTTTTCCAAGTTTTAAAACTACTATTGTGTGTATGTTGCCCATGACATTGCGAACAATAGTTTTCAAATCTAAATGCATTTCTTCCAGGCGCGAAATTACTCTACCACCCACTGGCCGGTTCGTTGAGCAACTAGTGCTGTCGATAAGACCTGCACACGGAGGACAAGAGATCATGTCTGGGATTTTGTTTTTCAGTTCTTGCAGAACAATGGAGATTGTACCTTTCTCAGGAAGGGGATCTTTCTTAGAAGTGTAAATTTTATGTTAAATGATTGCAAGTGTACAAGAAGGAAGTGTATGCTGGTTACTGTCAAGTGTGTCAGGGTGAAGGTAGCTTTGCCACATTTGCAGGAAAGATCCCTCGTCATCCTTGCAGTTCGAACCGGTCGAGTGGGAGTGGGTCATGTCACGGCCAAGGTTTTAAAAAATCTAACAAACTGGTAGCAGTTCGGTTTCCTGTTGTTAACCTCGCAATCAAGGATTTGCGAGAAAAAATTCTCCAGAGGACACTCATTAATATGAACCGTTTTCAGGTTCTCAAAGCCGAGTGTTTTTACTTTTCTCCAGAGCAGTTCAAACCCTCTAAGGATTGGTTGTAAATTTTTTAGAGTCGGAGGTTGCCTGCAACAGGGACTTTTGTCTGAGAGTTAACAAACCTCATCCGCGAAATTTCTCTATAGGCTTCTCGAAAGAACTGCCTGTGAAAGCTGGAATCGTTTAGCAGCGTCCGATACTCGCTGCGTGTATCACGACAAACTTTCCTGTTGAAAGAATCTGTCAACTTGTTCCCGAAGAAAAGAAACCAAGCCGTATGTTTCCCTTCTTTCGGTACTTGCTTCATCCCAAACATTATAGAACGTCCTGTAAGCAAATAAAAAATCAATGAATAATTCCATGCAAATTCAAAAATAATATGCAGGAAGAAAAAGTATTACAAACCTGGTCCGCCTGCTAACCCCTCCACACGTGATGCCAAAGAGAGGCTGATCACTTGAGTTGCCACGTGAACGCTCATTTTTTTCACTTTATCTGGGTAAATGTGACGGTCTGTTAATTTGGGTAGATACCTTCGTTCTTGGACACCATAAATATCTATTTCGTACGTTGTTATGATGTGATTCCATTGAACGAAGGTCCTTGCAGACTCGAGATTTTTCGTCGTTCCATCTAAACTCCAAATCTTTGTCTAGAAGATTGTTCCTCAAACATTTTATTAAATGAGGTGGATCAAAGAGTGGAATTATCTCCATGTCATGAACGATGTACGCACCATCTGAAAAAGGTGTGTTTAATAATTTTTTAAAGAAATGTAGGGAATATAAACATTTTTTAAGGCAAAACTTACATTGCGACATGTGATTTTCGCCTTTTAATTTCATCGTATCGGACATGAGAGTGTTTATAGCTGATTGATTTGAAGAACCTCCATCGCAGACTGGGGCAACTATGTTAAATCCAGCATCTTTAGAGGCTCCAATGACTTCTTTAATACAATATAATAGCTGGGCTGTTGTAGTTCCTTTACTACAAAAGTAAAAGCATACCGGTATATATAAAAGTAAAGAATCCCAGTGTCGATTGAGCGCAACATAAAGAGAAGTGCATGGTCAGCATATTTGTCCGTCCGGACATTGCCCCAATCTTCGAAACCAACTATTTTGTCCAAGGTTTCATCGTAATGGAGTCCCATTCCAAGAAATATCTCGTCCCACATTAAAATAAAAGCCTTATCTTTTTCACTTTTCAAATTTCTTGCAGCCTCTCTCAATCTCTTTCTCGTTGCTGCAGTATCGCCAGCATTCAGCTGCATTTTCTTTAAGAGCGTTCTTAGCAGTGTAGGACTAGGAAGTGGTAAAAACGATCGCAAAAATCGGTAACATTTGGCAGATCGTTTAAATATAGAGAGGGCAATTATTTTTTGCTCCTCAGTATATCTTCTGCCAGTGGGATCTTTGTCGCTGTTACGCATTATCATGTCGATGAATTCTTTTTGAACGTAGGACAATTTCTCGGCATTCCTCTTCAGACACGACTTTCTTGTCGGGTAAATTTAAGGTCGGGATGGCATCGCGATTTAATCTCACGGCACCACTTTGCGTTTTGAAAAAATCTTTCTCCTGAAAATGATAAGGACACACGAAAAATCGTTTCGAGGTTATACTGTCATAGGGTAATTTTTGCAACTCTTCATTGCCCGTATTTTCCACCCACTGCAGCCCTATCGAACGTCGCGCTGGAAACTTATGATTTCAATTATCGTTCACTTTTTTGCAACCACAACCACTCACTGCACAAGTTTTACGCTCCATAATTATTCTCTTTATTTTTCTATTTACGTGCACTTTGACAGCCACAACCACAACAAACAATTTGCCGCGCACGCGCTTTCTACATCGCCCCATTCCTTGGTGTTGAAAGTATGCGCCATCTGCGATGGGCCAAAGAACTAATATCGCACCCTTCAATGCCGCTCGGTCCCCACGCCTAAGTCCTAGAAATTCGCCATTCCCCTGTAGAGAGTAGACCGAGCCTGATCGCCTATTCGAAAGATTACTTATTCTACACCCCCTATCCAAGCTTTTCCGAAATTGCGCAGTTTCGTTATCTCCCACCGCGGACCCTTTGCGGGATATACCGCCACGCCCAAGTTAGGGGCTGACCAATTAGAAGAAGAGGCCTGAAGAGCGAGAATGGTTGCATTCTTTTGTCGAATGACGACCTTTCAGTGTCACGAAACAAATTAAAATATGGAAAATTTCAGGTTACTGTATCAGATTGGCTACACGCTAACCTCAAATATCGGGAGTTCCTTTTATTTCGTGAAACTGAAAGGTCATCAATCGATAAGAGAATGGGACATGACTGAGAAAATAAATTTTTCACTTGAGAAATGTTACTATTCAGACCTCTATCGCTTAACTTTAAGTTTGAAATATTCTCTCCGAAAAATCGCATGCAGTTGCAATCCCGTGTGGTAACCTTCCTGACGGCTGACATTTCCATGGTCTCGAAGCCATGCATAATATTGCGCAATTCATTCGTGTGAGTACCCGCACTTTGCCTTAGTAGTAAATAATTGGAAATATCCAAAATGCAACTGTAGACCATGTTTCCTACCTTCAATCAATTTCAAACTGTTTTTTAATGAAGAAGATTCTTTTTTCTTAATATTTGGCAATATTGGACTGTTTATTGAAAAGAAACTAATACAAAGCAGATATTGAAAAGTGAACAATTTCCAGCTGAATTGTTTTAAATAGAATGCATTCGATTGAATCGTGAAAATTTCAGAGCGCTGCATCCTACATTTAAATTTTCAACTCTACAATTGTAATTTTTTCCTTTTTAAATTGTTGATTTGTTAAAAAGAGTTTTGTACTCTAATGTATAAATAATAATCATAGAATTATTATTTTAACACGGTTCAAAATATAAATTATTTGACGTCTAATGAAACAAGTTTCTGGTTAAAATTTTTTTAATTGCTCAATTTCTAATCTCAATTTCTAATGATAAGTTCTTTATGAAAACGTAAATAGTTGCATTTTCAATAAAATATGGAATGATTAAATTGCCACTTCAGAAAATTAAATTTTAACCTGAAAAAAAGAGTTTTCAACAGAAGAGTTACATCCTCAACCAATAAAATAATATTTGAATCAAGTATTTCAAATTTCAATCAATTAGTTGAATTGTTAACCAAGACGTTAAATTTTCTACAAAAAAAGACTAGTTTTTCACAAAGTATATGCATTTTTAGGCAAAGTGGTGAATTTTTTAATGAAAAAGATAAAATTTCTACCAAAAATGAGCGAGTTACATTTTAAATTTAGAAAAAAAAATATTTTTTTTCGGAAAAAAAGAACTTAAAAAAAGTAATTGATTTTTCCAATAAAGAAATTACTTTTCAAATAAACTGATTAAGGATCATTTTTAAGCAATAATATGAATTTACAACAATGCGCTCCAACTGCCAACCAAGAATTTGATTGTTCAATCAAGACACTTAATATTACACCAAAAAGACAAATTTTGAACAAGCAAATGTATTTTCAACGCTGTAGTGAAATTCTTAACGCATTTTCCCCCGAAAATCAAAAAGTTCTGTTTTCTGCTACAAAAATTAATATTTAACCAAAAATACTTGTTATGTCGAGAATATATTATTTTCTCTCGATTTATCACCAAGAAGATGAATATTCATCAACAAATTAAATACTTCAATCGTTAGGGGAAAAAATTATTTGGATTAAAAAAATAATTCTCAAAAAAAGAGTTCTATTTTCAACAAAATCCTGTTCAACCGAAATCCAGAATATTAGACCAGAAAAATAAATTCCAACCGAGTAGTTGAATTTTTAACTACAAAGGCTAAATTTTCAACTAAATGTGGAATAGTTAAACTTTCAGTTTCAAAAATTGATTTCAAACTAAACGAATCATTTTAAATGCTTGAAATCTTTGGAATGTTCTACTTATACACATTTTTTATTGTAATGTACGTGTAAATGCGACAGCATTTGAATGAAACAATTCCGAATCAGAAATGTGTCGAACTTTAATTTCTAACTTAAAAATTCAATACAGTTCCACTGTCAATGTTTTTATTTACAGTTTACTTTACATGACTTCAAATGCAAAGAATTTTCCTCTTCAGGAGTTCCAATTTTCAACTGCAATGGCCGCGATCAATGTTTTTGGACCAAAAAGAAGAAAAAAAAACTTTTTGTATACTGTAGCAGTAGCGGCTGCATTTAAAATTCGAAAATTCGAAAAGAAGTTCCTGTAAGTTGGAAGTTCAAGAAAGTGGTGCAGAATGATATGAGATACTTGTCTCGGTAAACGATAAGTCGCAGGCCCCAGCGTACCTTACGAATGCAAAATATACTGCACCTTCCGTCATAAATCCTTTAAATCCGGTCTTCGCAATCTTTCATTTTCTAAAAGTGGCAACGAGTTTACAGTCAAGATTTCTGGGTCGACAGATTTAAATGTATAGAATATGGATAGTGCTGTGACGTGGTAAATAATATCCGTCACTTAAAGAACTTCACTTGTCAAGAAAACCGAAAACTTTCGAATCAGCCCGCTTGAGACGTTAGAGCAAGGAACATCCCCGAAACACCACCAGGAAGCACGCACGATCTTATGTCTTACCACTTATTTATTTTCTCTGTTCTATTATTTTAATACTTCCCCCCGTAGCCAAACCTGTCATCGAAAGGGACTCTACGAAGCCATGCATATTTGAATACGGAAACCTTATCCCGCTCTAACCAGAGGCCACCACCGTACAGGTGTTCGCACGAGAAAATCCGTTGTAGTGCGCTGGAGACGTCTCACGGACGTGCCGTTCGCGCACGACACAGAACGCCAACCAATCGCGTGCAACCTGCCGTGCTGCTACGGTCCGTGGCAGCACGTACTCAAGTGGGTTGCGAACTAGTGTGAGTAGCGACATACTGGTGTACGTCACCGCTCGGAGCGCAGCAGCACGGCAGGTTGCACGTGATTGGTTGGCGCTATGAATTCGTGCTCCGATGGCATGTCCGTGAGACGTCTCCAGCGTACTACAACGGATTTTCTTGTGCGAACACCTTAAGGATGACTGACGCCGCCAATCAAGCAGAGTCGCAAGCGGGCATGCGGCCCCGACCCCGCAACGAGAGAGTCGAGTCTCTCTCTAATCAATCTCTCTCACCGGAGTGCCACCCAAACGGTGTCGTTATGTATCCGCTATTTTTTGTATGTAATTTGAATCGGCCACCAGTATTCCGAAGCCTTAAATTAGTTGATAATAGCTTTAAACCGGGGTAGACTCCCGAATATTTACGTGTCTGCGAACTCGCTCAGTTTGCAATACCTACCCACGTGAACGCGGTAACTTCTCTTATTGGATAACCACTTCGGCTTCAGAACTGCAACCCTTCTGTATTTTCGTAAGCCTCTGGACTTGTCACTCTTGCTCTAACCTTTCGATGCGACACTGGAAGGAAACGTGGAAATTTAAATGTCGAGCTCGGGTGAAGAGACAATCTGCTTTTTTTACAAAAATCCGTAAGGCCCTCGAATCGGGGTCCCTGGATAGGAGAACTCAGGTATAAAAATTTTGTATTCTGGTATGCTCGAAAGTCGTACTGGCTCTTATAGAATAGATTCTGAAGTTAGAAAAGTAACAGCCACGTGTTCCGACCTAGAAGTTTCGCCACCTCTTATAAGTGCCGCGTGTGTTTTCCGGATTACGGTTTTTTTAGTTTGCTGAGGCTTTATTGTAATAGCGACTAATCTCATAACGTCCAGAATTCAGAATTCAAGAAGATACGTAGTTCCGACGGTGAAATTTTCCTTCCTTTTTGTCATTGGGTTTCGGAATTGAAAATGGTAAGATTGTGGGAATTCGTGATTACGGGAAAGACTGCCCAAACTTTCTATACGGTTTCCCTTCAGTTTTGCTTCAGGTATCAGGATTATCAGAAATTATCAGGTACTGTCTACTTCTAGTCAGTTTTCGACAGTCGCTCATAGCATTCGGTTCTGGAATTATCCTTCTGTCGAGAACTAGAAATCCTGAAATGGCACCAACACCGCGAAATCCTCTCCAAAATTCACCGCGAAGAAATATTTGCAATCAAAGGTACGTTATTTTTATTACTCTATTATTTTTTTCGTTGAAGAAAGTGACTTCCCATGGCTCTTTTAAATTGCTTTATCTATTAATAAGCATTAGCATTTTTCTGCACTTCTTTTTTCAGGAATTTAACTTTTTTATAGGAAATTTGTTCTTTTTTTTTGTTTGAAAATGCTAGAAAATTAAAATATATTTGGTTGAAAATTTACATTTTGTTGAAAATTTAACTGTTTTGTTGCAAATTATGATTATTTTTTCTAAATGGTAGAAAACACAACTATTTGGCCAAAAATGAACTTTTTTGATTAAAATTAGTATTTTTGGCTTGGAAGTTCAACGTCTTTATTGAAAATTCATGTATTTTGTTAAAACTGGAAGTATTTTGGTAGAAAGTCCATATTGTGTCGAAAATAAACTGTTTTGCTAAAAATTGTACTCTTTTCTTGGAAATTCGTCTTTTTGGTGTCAAAATGGTAGAAAATTGAACTATTTGGTGAAAAATGAACCTTTTTGATGGAAATTGGTATTTTTGGTATGAAAATTCTACCACTTGATTAATAATTCATGTAATTTTTTTTTAATTTCATGTATTTGAGCAGAGATTCCAAATTTTATCAAACATGATCTTTTTTGTCAAAAATTTTACTCTTTTGTTGGAAATTCGTCTTTTTGGTTTGAAAATGGTAGAAAATTCAACTATTTGGTTTAAAATGTACTTTTTTTATAAAAATCTATATTTTCGGTATGGAAATTCTACCACTTGATTGATGATAAAAATTTCAAAAAATAATACAAATTTTGTTTTGGAGCCAAAATTTAAAAAAAAATCCCTGATAAATTGAAAATTTGTATTTTATTTTGATAAAATTGTAAGTATTCTGGTAGAAAGTCTACATTTCGTCATAAATGAAATTTTTTGTTGAAAGTTTTAATCTTTTCTTGGAAATTCGTCTTTCTGGTTTGAAGACGTTAGAAAATTGAACTATTTGGTTAAAAATTCATGTATTTTGTGAAAATTGTAAGTATTTTCTTAGGAAGTCCAATTTCTGTCGAAAATTAGCTTATTTGTTGAAAATTAATATTTTCCGTATGAAAATTCACCCATTTAGTTGCTCATTCAACTATCTCGTGAAAACCTTTTTTTACACTTTCACTTAACTGTTTGAAGATTAAGCCAGCAAATATAATGTATGTGAAAATTGTTCAGAACACGCAGGAGACAGTCGGGATTTCATTCAACCAAGAAGAGTTCGATAAGAAGCTGGTCGAGTGGTTAGCAAAGAAGTACTTGCCTTTCAATTTCTTCGACGACGAATTCACTCAAGACATTTTTAAGTACTTAAACTAAGATGCATTTTCATACAAGCGAACTTCTATGAGTGACAGCTGGACTTTCAGCGACAACAGGTCCGTCTACGGTATCAATATACATTATATTTGTGAAATGTGTACACTGCATTCCATGATGCTAGATTGCATCCCGTCTGCTGGAAATCATACAGGAAGAGACATTGCAGAGTTAGTTATGAAGTATTTAGAGGATTATGGACTTTGTTATAAGATGCGAAGTATCACAGTGGACAACACTGCCGCAAATACAATCTTTATGTCTCAACTGACAAACCTGTTGCAAGCAGTCACTGACAATACCAGCGAGGCGGAAGGAGAAGATGAAGATGAAAAAGGAATTGCTAGGGAAAAGCCGGTCATCGTGAGACTGAGGGCTCTGTTAAAGAAAATCAGAGCATCTTAACAGCTCACTAAGAAATTTAAACTAGCTTGCCATACGTGTGATCTGGAACCTCTGACATCAATTTTAGATGTATGCACTCGTTGGAATTCGACGCTTGTGATGATTAAAGTTGCTCTGATATTGGAGAAAGCTATTAAGTTGTTCTGCACCTGTAATAACTTCCATTATTTATATCTAAGCGAAGCTGATCAGCAAGTTTTAAAGGATTTTTTTCCATATCTCCAACTCTTCAAGGTGCAATTGGATACACTGTGTATTGCTGATACTAGATCCAAGACACTAGACAAAAACCTTTCAGCGTACTACCTGGGGGGAGGAACTGGAAAGAGAGGCCATCGAAAAGTTCGAAGAACTGTTTCGGAACAGTTATTACAAAGCATAAGGAACAACAAACGACTCCTGACTTCAACTCCACAGCAGATTTCGGTGAAGTGTCGGCCATGGAAGACCTTTTAGGCTTGAAGTCCATCTTCGAGTTGGTGAAGTCATCTTCCACGTTTACAAACGCGGAACCATGGAGACAAGAAATCGATGACTACATATCCTCAAAGCGTGCTGAAGAGAACGAAGATGTTTTAAATTGGTGGGCAAATCACTAAAGAATGTATCCAAATTTATCGCAGATGGCCTAAGGTGTTCTTCGTATTCCAGCGAGGTCCGTACCTGTTGGAAGATTGTTTTCAAGAGCAGCCCTCATTATTTGAAAACACAGAACTAGATTAACTCTATACTATCAATGAATAAGAGAGTCAAGGCTTAACGCGCACTATGTGTGGATTGTGCCAAGGGCGAGAGCGCAATATTTTTGTGAGGAAGGAGAGAAAGGAAGTCAGGAGCTTATAGCGAGGATGAAATGTGGGTTTCTGAAGGGTTTCAATAGGTTTTGGCTCTCTCGGGAGAAGAAGATGTGTGAAAGGGGGGACAAAAGGCTAGTAGCATGGGTGAAGGCAGTATTGGGTAAGATGGTGAAGAAGAGAAGGAAGGAGGAAAATTGAATGGAGAAGGAAAGATTGTAAATAGGAGAGCAAGTACATATGAGTAATCTGTAAATATTGTAAAAAGTTGATAAGTATTAGGTATCAACTGCGGGAGCAGAGTTTGGCAATGCGAGAAAGTAGGGACATGCGAGCGTTGCGAGCTGAAGCGAGGAAGGCAAGGCGATAAGAGCGTGCGATCTTAGAGATAAGGTATGCATGGATGTTAGTTTTCAAAGGTTAGTTTTAAGAAAATTCTTTAAAAGAAATGGGAGTGTAAGCAAGTCAATTCTTTAAGTCCAGCTGGCTCAAAAATGAACGTTTATCTATTATCTACTGTCAACGGTTCAAACTCTTGAAAGTGAGCAGCAGTAGACAGATGATCTTGAAAAGGGCTTAGCGGAACAAGCATGGGAAATCGGCCCCCGTTCGTATAAAGCTTAAATTGATGTCATAAGTTTGTTTCCGTGTGGTATGAAACTTCACCAAGTTTCAACTTAAAAATACCATTTTTGTGGGTGATATGTAGGGGGAAAGCAATATCAAAAAAGTGATTTTTCTCGAAAACGGCTCGACCGTTTTTAATGAACAAAATATATGTTTCAAAGACCACTCTGGAGTATTGACAAAAAATTGATAAATTTCTCGAACAAAAAACAAGCATTAAGAAAAGGTTTTAAAGTTTTGAAAAAAATTGTTTCCTATTATTTGTTCATTCAAATTGTTCATAAATTGTATAATTCTATTAATCAACAAAAGTTCATGTCCATATAAAAAACATTGCTAACATGATTTCGACAAGACTACGACAAAGAGAATTGTTTTTATGCCTATGAACGCCTAGAATACTTATTTGTTCACCTACTTTGTTCATAAAGTAAACAAATAATGAGGCATAACAATATTGTATCTACAAAATTCATTGTCAATAAGTTAAAAAAATAATCAAAGAAATCATGATTTCTTTCTGTCTATAAATATCTGCAGTGTACATTTGTTTCAACGATTTGTATATAAAATAAACAATCAGCGATGGTTGGCAACATTTTGCTCTAGAAGACCATTGGACATATAACTTGAACATAATCAGAAGAAAAAACGATTTCTTTTCGTTCCAAAACGCCTGATATGTAAATCTATTCATGTAATTAGTTAATAAAATAAACAAATATTGATGTATAGCGAAATTTCCTCAGGAAATCTCATTGGTAATAAAACGTCAGCAGGGTCAGATGAAAAAGCGAGTTCTTTTCACTTAAAAACGCCCGAAATGATTCTTTATTTTTCTTATCCTTTTCTTATTCTCCATTCAAATGAAAAAATATAGTTCAAGTAGGCGCAAGAGTGCCTACAAGTAGGGGTTTTTGTAGCCTATTATGTATGTCATCGATCATGGTATTATAATTCGATTAGTATTAGGAAGCGTCACCTCAAAACTCAAGGAAGTATAAAGATTAACGGTTTTTGTCATGTAGCTTTAGAAGTTCGTATTGATAAAGATGATGGCCACGATGTTACTTTTGTTAAAACTCATGTTGGTCATAACATAGACGTGGGCCATTTATCTTTATCAAGCGACCAACTTCAACTTTAGCAACGAAAGTTTGCCATGAAGATTCCCTTTGATTCAATATAATTGATGAGGCGCGTGGACCAGATACGAATCCATCTCTAGAAAGAATGCATTTGCTTACCAAAAAGGATTTATATAATATTTATATAATATTGAAGCTTCTTTTAATTTATATTCGTCAGTACAAAGGCATACAAATGATGCAATTAGTGTTGATTCATGGGTAGAGGAAATGATGGATTCAGGCGTATTGTTTTACGAACCGCAAGGAACTGTTTTATAAGACTTTCCACAATTCAAGGAGGAAGACTTCGTTCTTATTATAATGACTGAAGGTCAAAAAATGGCTCTAATGAAATCCTGCAATGATTGCATTTGCATTGATGGAACCCATAGTCTTAATGGGTACGATTTTGAATTACACGCACTTCTTGTGTTGGATGAATTAAGATGAGTCATGTGAGTACACCTCGGAGTACACTCGAGAAAAGGAAGCCGCTTTCAAAAAGGAAGATGGAATGGATAGCAAGATTACAGAGAGTCATTGATAGCGTGGAAACTCAAAAGCAATTAGCAGCACTGGAGACAGTTTTGAATCCAATTGAACCAACGATGAGAGCCATTCGCCAACAATCGGTAGAATCACCAAGCAAACCAAAAAATTAAAGAACAAAGAAGTCTGGTAAGCACACAAAAACCTACGAAGAAGAACAGACTTTCCTATGTTCCTTCCATCCCCAAACCTAAACTCCATAACACAACACCGCCCAAACCAACGCATCAAACAACCAAACCCTCATTCTCCAATCGTCCTTGAACCTTCTCTTTCCTATACCCCATACTTGGCCCATTACTTTACTCGCACTTTCGATTCTTTTCCTCACCTGCAAATCGTTTCCCCCTCCTGACTCAAACCAAAAACCTGGGTAACAGAACTCCTCCACAATTTCCACTGTTTGTCCGTTCATCTTCCAAACGTAACCTATTTTGGTCTTTCTCTTTCTGAAGCACATCACCTTGGTCTTCCCTACGCTCACCGTCAGTTATTTTGCTCCCACATACTCTTCAAAAATTTTTATCATTAGGTTCATCCCCTTCTCATCGTCTGCTAATAGAACTACGTCGTCCGCGTATGCTAGAGAGTATAGTTTGCTATTACCCAGAATCGTCCCCCCTTTCCCTTTCTCCTTTAGCTTCTCCTCTAAGTCTGCCAGCAGCATATTAAAGAGCAGCGGACTCAACGGGCACCCTTGCCTAAGACCTCTTTCTGTCCAGAAAACCTCCCCTTTTTTCCCCCCTATCTTCACCCTGATCCTGGTTTCAGTAAAAATTTCCTTTATCCTCTTCACGAACCCTTCCTCTATTCCCTTCTCTTTCATTGCCTGCCATAGAACTTTTCTATTCACTGAGTCAAAAACTGCTTTAAAATCTACGAACAAGGCTACTAATTTCTCTTTTTTTCTCCCTAAGTTTCTGTTAACCAAGTAGTTGAGTACGAAAATGTTATCTATTGTTCCCATCCCTTTTCTAAATCCCGTCTGATTTTGTGGGATACTTTGTTTCTCTTCTATCCGACTCTCCAACCTTTTTCTTAGAATTTCCGCGCATATTTTATAACCAACCATAATAAAATTACAGAAGTTGATAGAGTTTTAGTACAAAACATTAAAAAAACACAAACATTTATTAAAGCTAATAAACAATTACTAATAACTCATGCAGATAAAAGTAATATTACAGTAATACTTAACAAGGAATCTTATATTAAAAAAATGCAAGAATTATTAAATGACACCACAACTTATGAAAAATTAAATGAAAACCCTGAAAAAGAATTAAAAAATAAAACATTTAACCTACTTATAAAATGTCTAATGTGTTTAATAATATTCTTAAAAAGCATTAATAGTACCAAAATGTCAAGTAAAAAATTCTTTTGAATTTGAAAATAAAATAATTAATAAAACAATTCCATGTGGTCAGATTTAATCAGATTTACATAGAAACTATAGTACCATACGATATAAATTGATGATACGTTATTGCCAATTCTCTCTTTGTTAGGATTTCTCTTCCTCTCTTTCTCAACTTTCTCTTCGCAAAAATGGAGCAGAAAAGTCGTGAAGTATCTGACTTTATGACTAAATTGCCTAAATTATTAATATTTTTGATTGTATGAATTTGAAAAAGTGAAAAAATTTTGGAGTTTTTTAAGGAAGTTAACAAAATTACAAGAAAAAAGGTGATGCTCTTTAAGGTAAATTTTTTAAATTATAGCCTCAGAAAAGAATTTTTATTTCAATTTAAATTATATTAATTGAAGCTAATATTATTTCATATATTTATGGTGATGAAGATGAGGAAGAGGAATTTTTTAAATGATAACTAAGATGTTTGGCGAACTTTGGAAATTAACTTGAATTTTATGTCCTGTTGAGGAAAACGACCGTTTTCGGAACGTTGACAGCGAATAAACGTTTTTAACAACTAAACCACCTTCTTTGGTCTGAAGAATGTCAATTTACCATCTATATATGGGTAATTGTCAAATTGTAGGCAAATTTTAGCACCTACAGTGGCAATCATATTATTATTAGGAATTAAATATTTCATAACGGAAATTGATCTTATCACATGTAACTATTTTAAATCCAAAAGGGGCAGTTATGAAAATAAGAAATAATAATGAATCCATGGGCACGCGCATATGATCAGTCGTACGCTGTTCTATTGTACCGTACGGTAATGATGCGAGAAAAATGTTAAAGTTTAACCTTTTTTATTGTTTATAAAAAAATAACAAATTTTAATTATCAAAAGTCACCTACTTATGAAAGAAAACACCACCAAGCAAGTAACGGAATTGTTTTCATAAATTTTTTTCACTCCGAAAATGGTTTTTGACGCACGTACGGTAATGACGTTTTTGTTGTCAAGATGCACTTTTCAGTTTTAATATCGGATTCACAGAAAAGAGAGTTAATATTTTAAGCTCAATTTTATAAAAACTTGTAATAAACAATACGCCTAATATTTTTGTATTTATTACTCAACTGTAACTACAATATTTTACTAGAAAAACAGACGTACGGTAATGACTTCTGAAATGGAAAAAATTGAGGGACAGACATCAAGGCTTTTAAAATATTATTTATTTGAATTAAAAAAATGTGCATACATTAAATTTATGTTCATGTGAAGTTTACAAACTTGATAAGTTAAGCGTTTTTCAGGTTACTGTCTAAAAAAACGGAGAAAATCAGTTTATCCTTGTGCAAAGTGAGGTTGGGACGCCGTACGGTAATGACGTTTCGGGTGTTCTTATATTAAATTAAATTAAATAGGAACAGAAATGAAAAAAAGGAACTGCCCATTCTGTAGAGGATGATAACAAGTGTTTATTAAAAATTTAAAAAAATCGGCACGAGCTTCTAACTTAATGTTATATTATTGGGACTTCAAGTTTGCCTTCAATTTGACAATTACCCATATATATATTTTTTTTTAAGCTTTTCAAGCAAAAATTTAAGATAACATAACCTTAAAATATAGGATTTCCGATTAAAACTCTTCAGAGTTGCAAGACTCTAAAGTATTTTAATCTTGAAAATTGAAGATTTTTTAATTTCGAAGATATACAATTACAAATTATGCAAATTTTAAGTTTTACAATTAAACATTCTGTAAATTTCATAATTTACATTTGATATTTCTTCAATTTGAAAGATTTAGAATTGAAAACGTGTCTTTTGATTTTCAAAATCATCTCCTGGCTTCTGCTAGTAGGGAGTTGCGCGCGCAGATCCGATCCCATGAGGCGTAAAAGTTGCCAGTCAGAGACTAGACGCTTGTCAGTAGAGGTGGAGGCCCCTCCAGCCTTGAAATGATTGGTAGTGCCTTCGAAATAGAAGGAAGTTGACTATATCACATTTAGAGTCTGCTTCCGAGGGTAGCTGTGAGTGACCCCGCAATCGGTTTGTACTTCAGCACGACGTCTACTGGTACACACTGTGGGGAAAAGAACGTTCAGGTCAGGGTTGCCTCGAAAAACCAGTTGGACAACTGTCGGATTTGGGGAAATCTGTGGAAGTGAACGACCAAGTTAAGTCTCCCTGCCAAATTCGTTAGAGATAGATCTCTTGTGCTCTCAAGAAGCAGAGGTTGACGAAGTGCAATCAATCGTCAACACTGAGTGGGACGCCAAGGTAATACATTAATTCGAAGAATGGGAAACCTGATGACGGGAAAATAATTGCATATGGAATGACCATACTAGAGGATTTGTGTTTCGAAAACTTTAACAGTAATGATAAGGTGGTAGGTGAGGCGTTAGTTTATGCAAGAAATAACCAGCACATTTTTAGTTTAGTTATTAAAGAAAAAGCTGGTGAAACGGTCTTTTTGAATACAATCTCAGCCGTTATTTTGGCTCTTAAGGAGGACATGAATAGCTTGTATGTAAAAATTTTAAAGTGTCAAAAAATGGAAACAAACTGAGAGCGCTAACTTAGCTGGCAACGGAGAAGATTTTTCAGCAACATGTTCTGAGAACCGAAACGATAATTATCGTTTGCTCGAGTGACATTATTGTTCCACCAATAAATCAGCGAAACGAAATCACTATGGAATTTCAGGAATCAGTGGCAGGAGGTAACAAGAGGATGTCAAAAACGTATTGGAGAATAGAATCTCATTATTATTGGGGAAATATGAAGGCTGAAGTTCAAAGAAGAATAGGCAATCGTAAAACTTTTCAGAGGAACAAGTTGGTTCGTAGGGAAACTCGTCTATCAATGATTAATACAGATACATCAAGAGAAACCTTTCAGAAAATAGAAATCGACTTTGTAGGACCTTGGCCACAAATACTTAGAGGAACTACTCATATTCTAATGATCCAGTGTAACTTTTCGAAGTATTCTGATGCAAATCCGTGAAGGGAAACAGACTCAATAATAATAGCTTATGCTACTGCCGAGCAATTCATCTCGCGGTATGGTTGTCCTCAGGTAATACATACAGATCAGGGATCGAATCTTATCAGTCAGGTAATAAAGACCTTCTGTAATATTTTCAGAATTTCTAAAATACAATCTGTTGCATATCATCTGCAAAGTTTAGGTTCTCTAGAAAGGATTCATCAATCATCAAAGAATCCTCTGGTATTGACGAGTCCCATTAAGGAAAATATACAAAGGAAGAAGAGACCCCTATTAAAATGAAAGCAGAGCCGTCAAGAAAAAGTGTACGCAGACATAATGAAAAAGAAGGATGGGCCCACCCGTAAACACTGCAAAGAGGCGAAATTCAAGGAATCACAAGTAAGGATAGCATTGAAGGAAAAGTGGTAATATAGCTCATACCTGAGAAACTGCAGGAAGTGCTATCATTTTGAGGAAATAGATAGCCTGAAACCCAAGAAGTATAGGATGTTGAAGTAGTTGAAAGTTTTTCATAAGAGAATGAAATATTAAGAGAGAAATGGAGATAGAGATTTAGAGATTTATCTAAATATCTAGATCTAAAACGGGGAAATGAACCTTGTGCGTTTTATAGAAAAAGAAAAGAATCTTTATTTCACCTCCCGAGGTTAGCTTGAATCTTAAGAACAAATAAATTAACAAATAAAATCAATTATGAACAAAGCAAATAAGCTTCAAAGCTTCAATTTAGAAACTTTTGAATTCAAAAGATTTTGACTTTGAGTGCTTTAATTTGCAGTTCAGTTTTGTTCACTTCAAATGGAACATTTTTTTAAATTTCAATGACCGCGAAAAATGTTGATGAACCCAGAAGCCGAACAAGCTCGGAAATTTGTTTCGTATATTGAGACGGCCATGACCAGCCTGATAAGAT
Organism: Andricus quercusramuli; assembly: GCA_932178445.1. Taxonomy (NCBI): domain Eukaryota; kingdom Metazoa; phylum Arthropoda; class Insecta; order Hymenoptera; family Cynipidae; genus Andricus; species Andricus quercusramuli. The sequence continues at coordinate 285,385 of CAKNXH010000343.1, read as the reverse complement.
TTTCAGCTTATTATGATAATTGTAAGTAGGCCAGATCACCTCGAAAAACATGAAGTATTTAGAAGCTGCTGTCTTTAAATCGAAAAACAAGAATTATTTACTGACTTCATCTATTTAGCATTACTTTATTCAGATTAAAGATAATAATCCTTTTGGAATGTGTTTATAAAAAAATGTTAATTTCGTGAAGAAATGATAAAATAAATATAATTTTTCTAGGATTCTTGAGAAAATGTAAGAAGATTTCTGAAAATTTCCGATATTTCTGCAATTTGTTTGAATTGTTTTAAAATCCTTTAAACTATTCTGTAAAAATTAATTCTTCAAAATAAAAAATCACTTTAAATTTTCCCAGGAATCTTAAAAAAATATTTGTATTATTACCTTGTAACCTTTCAAAGTCCTTGCAAAGCTTCTGCACTTTTTGTTCATAAATCTTTAAGAAAATCTATATATTGTTTTGAATTCTCTAAAATTTTTGCAAAATTATTTCAGAACTAAAAAATTGCTTTGAAATTTTTCAGATTTTTTTTTTTAATTTAGAATATGTTTTGAAATGTTTTGGAATATTTTTAAACATTCTCTTAAAATTAATATTACGAAATAAAAAATCATTTGGAATTTTCCTAGGAATCTTTAAAAAAATTTAATTTTCTTGGAATCTTTCAAAATTTTCAAAAAGCTTCTAAACTGTTTATTCGAAACCTTCAAAAACCAACATTTAAAAATTTTTCGAAGTTGTTTCAGCTTTTGAATTATTTTCCAATTTTTTTAAAGTTGTTTATATCTTATAATGATTCTAATTTTTTCCAAAAATTTTTATAGTCTTTCAAAAGTACAAAAATTGCCTTACAATTTTTCAGATTTTTTTTCGATATTTTGAAAAATCTTTTGAAATTTTTTAGAATCTTTCTAAATTTTCTTTAAAAATTAATTGTCCAGAATAAAAAATTATTTGAAATTATCATGGGAATCTTAGAAAATTTGCTTATTCTCTTGAAATCTTTCAAAATTCTTTAAAAGCTTCTGGATTTTTTGTTCATAATAGCAGCCTCAAATATCTGAAGTAATTCTCCCAATGTTTCTGTAGATTTAAAAAAAGTTTTTTGAAACCAAGGGTCCACTAAACCTAAATTATTTCCTAGAGAACGTTCCAAATTAGATTTCTAAAATTTGTTTCTTCCTCCCACCCTATTAACCATTGATGATGAAGTATTCTAATAAAGGTTTCTATATATAGCAGTAGATGATTTTCAAATTTCTCAGTCCACATTCACAAAAGCTATCTACTACTCAAAGAAAAAATGAAGATCACCAGCTGCATTCTAATTCTTACATTTTCGGTTCATCTGGATTTTGTTGGTAAGTGTAATGAGGCTGACCACACTTATAATTGTTCTACTTATATCCACTTTTTGAGTCAGGCGACTTTTGTCAGAGAAGGTATTAGATTTGTGTAAAATTTGACCCCCCCCCCCCCCTGTTTTTCTCAAATGTGCACGTTTTGAGACCACCTCAACTCGAAAAACAGGTTTTTGCGAATATGTATGTCCGTCTGTCCGTCTGTCTGTCCAGTCGTCTGTCTGGCTGTATGCATGTATGTGTGTCTGTAAATTTTTAGTCTGTTAGCACGATAACCTTCGAAAGAACTGACACAGTGAGAGTATTTTCAAAATTTTTGTGACAACTTTTTTTCAAGATTTGAAGATTCTATGCGCATTGCATTTTGAACACCCTACAATAATATCACAAAAATTTTTCTGAATTTTCTTGAAAAATTGAAAATTCTACTTTTGATAAAGAAATAATGAAACATCAAAAATTCCATTTGCGGTCAAACTATAGAAGATGCGTAAAACATGAAGAGATAAAAATTTTGCATTGAAAAGGAGCTAGAAATCTCTTAACAATCACTTTTTGATAAGACGCGTAGTTTATGTTTAAATTCGTAAAAAACAGCATTAAAAATAGAAAAATGAAATTTTTGGACAAACGACATTATCTACGCAAAAAAATAATGGTACAAATATTGTCCACCCGAAAAAGAGCTACCAGTTGGTCATGATTTATTTTACAATAGGATACGTGGTTTTTGTTTTATTTGTAGAAAACAATATTAGAAATTAAAAAGATTAATTTTTGGAAAACGACACAAACTATGAAGAAGAAGAATTGACAAAAGTTGCTGACCCAGAAATGAGCTACAAATTTGTCATTAATAACTTTTTGATAGGACGCGTAGTTTTTGTTTTGATGGTAAAAAATAACATTAAAAATAATCAAATTAAATTTTTTGAAAACGGCACAAGGTACGAGAAAAAAATAGTCAATAATAAAATTTAAAAAAAAATCAAATTTAAAAAAAAAACGATATAAGAGACGAGAAAAAATGAAAGTACCGCTTACGATAGACGTGTAGCTATTTTCCGGCAGTAGTGTGCATAAGCTTGAATAAATGAAACTGCAACTTCTGTAACATATTTTTCCCATTGTAAGTATAAAAAATTAAAAATTCATCAATTTTTATTTGTTCTTACAGAATTAAGTGGGCAAGGCGACTTATCTAGAGATAATTGGCACCTGGGCTCGAGCTCGAACTCACGCAGGCGTAAACCACCTCTTTCGAGACAGAAAGCCGCCGAATCTCTCTTAGGTAAGTTACTTTTTTTAATTTTTCATCCTGATGAGAAGGTATTAGTTTTATGTAAAATTTGACTTTGTCGGTTTTATCAAATCTCCACGTTGTGAGACCCCCTGAATCAGAAAACACGATTTTTACGAAGGTGTCTGTATGCTGTCGACATGATAACTTTCTAAAGACTGATCCCATTGGATTGAGCTGTGGCACCCTATTTCATCACGATTCTAAAAATTTTCTTTTGACCTTTTTTGTCCCACGAGACACGTGATGACTATGAGTTCACTGAAGCCAAAGGAGCTTTAACAAAAGAGAATTCACAATCACTAAATTTCCTTTGTGGATGATTTGACCTTCAATTTTAAGAAACTCATCCTCTTTGGCGAAAAATTATTCTTCTGGTTAGAAAATATATCTATTTTCGTTAGGAATTTGACTGGTTTGTTAAAAATTCGTATTGTTATCGGTATTCCTTGCTCTCTGGGAGAGGACCAACAATATCCATATGGGCATGTGTGAAGTGACTGTCAGGTGCGATGCGTTGAGATGGGGCAGGCTGATTGCGATGAACGACCTTAAAGGCCTGATAGTCAAGACAAGCGCTGCACCAGTTCGCGATGTCGCGATGCGTCGATGGCTAGACGTAGCGCTTGCTCATGTACTGGTCAGTAACCCTTGCACGGTGATGGGCGATGTTATAGAACAGATGGAAAATACGCTTTTGCAGAGACGAATGGATGTAAGTTCGCAATGTTTCGCTGGTGAGATCGCAGTTGAGTACGGTCGGAACCCCACTGAATCTGTTTCCAGTTGACCGAGTACTTGGAGCACGTGAATATTTGTTTTAGTTCCGCATCAGCTGTGTGCGCTTCAGCTAGTTCATTCAGGATTAATTCTATTGGCAAGTGCATCAAGCTAACCCTTGAGAAAGAGAGAGTTGGACACTACATTCTCTGGACTATTCGCTAATATCAGAGACTTGTGATCAGTGTCTAAAAAAAAAAGTGTCTAAAGTACCGAATTGCCTCGAAGAGAGCTGTGAGCTCCCGACCGTATGCGCTGTACCCTCGCTCAGCTATGGTAAATTTCCGAGAAAAAAAGGCTAGTGGCTTCCAACCCTCTCCAAACTGTTACTCAAGAGAGGCTCCCATGCCAGAGTCAGATGCATCAGTCACAAGACGAGTCTCGGCCTAATTGGCGGGGTGCGCAAGGAAGGCGACATTCGTCAGATCTTTTTTAATCTGTTTGAATTCCCTCTACGCCTCTTAAAAACACGCAATCTCTCTTTTGTCATTCTTGCGGGAGTCGTACAGATATTAGTGCATTGGAGTCCGAGCTTGCGAAGCATGTGGCAAGCTGCGCTGACGACAGTTAACAATGCCCAAGAACCTACGCATCTCATCTAATGTTTTGGGTTTCGGGAATTTCGCGATTGCCTGAGCCCGCTCAGGGGTCGGTTTAAACTCTTCGCGATTGATAAGATTACCCAGAAACTCTATTTCGCTTCTTCCTAACTGACACTATGCGAGATTTATACGAAGGGCAAAGTCCTTGAAACGTTGCAACACCACCTGGAGATGACCTTCCTACTTCTCAGGATTCGAGGAGGTAATGAGGAAAGTTAGTCCGGAATTTTTGTCGCGAATACGGAGACGCTTTGGCGATTAGTGCTCTGAGCCAAGTGTCTCTTTTCGGATGGGCTCGATTAGTTTCCCGGAGCAGTTTGAGAAGTCCATTTGCAAGGCTGTTTGCTCTTGTCCCAAATCTCATGATAAAATCAATAACCGTCCCTACTTACGCTGCGTGAGCGATCCTGATCAGAACGTGATTGGGAATGCGAGCGTCCTCGAGATATACCGCGTACTTCTTTCGCGAGGTCTCCAAGTTGTTCGGTTAGTTTGCTGAGCAGGAGGGCCAAATCGGTTTATGAGGCCGATTTGTCGGACTTTACGGCGACTACGCGTACCTTTTCAGGTCTGGCTGATTCGGCGACCTTTTCGGCCAGAAGGGCCAGGGGCTTGAAGATCTTTTGCTTGAGCCATTGCTAGAATGGTTCTCATGTGACCCGGGAGTTGGCCAAGGAAGATTGTCTTGATGACGTCATAATTAAAACCGCTATCAGGTTGCAGGATGAAAAAAAGTAAATACGAAATGTTTAAATAAAACGAAAATGAGTCATCAGGAGGATACAAAATTCCAGCTAGAATTGTCCCTGGAACGTTCGAATATTTGGATTGCACTCTCTAAAGGCGAGACATCAGTTGAGAAAGAAAGAGGAAGATACAAAAAGGACAGAAACACAGCAATATTAAAAATTTACAGAGAAAGGAAGCTATTCTTGTAAAAAGATGATGGCTTTCTTCGCCGTAAATTGACATGCAAGGTCAATCAAAACTGCACAAAATTGAACAAGATTTATACTCAATATTGATTACGAAGCTCATCGGTAATTGTTGACAAGAATCTTGTTTTACTAGCAATTTGCTATAGTGCATAGTCAATAAATTTGACTTTCAGGGCCAACTAAAATTGGGTTGGCACTATCGAGGGCCAGGTTAATAGAATTCCGCAGGTTTCGCACGAATTAAGTAAGATTGAACATACCGGTAGAATAATTTGGATATTAAGAATCAAATGGAATTCATCCAGCTCGACATGATCCTAAGAGTGGCCCGGTATCAGTTCTTGGAGAAAAGAGTAAAGCTGTGAACACGTTTTGATATTCACAGTTTGCGACTATAGGATTAACTTTGTATCTCGCCGACTGCTACGAAAAGAGAGCAAGTATCGACCCAAGATTAAAGCTCCTAATATTGTTATTGTTATACGGGATGGCAGAGCTGTCTCCTCACGAAAATAACACTCTCGACAAAAAGGTTTGTCTCAAAATACTCAAGTGTCAAGTGTTTTCTCAGTTGGCAGTGTTCAGTAAGCATCCCTACTATTATCCCAACATCTTGCATGCTCCTCCGAGAGCCATTTACCAAGGACTCCATTCGCCGATGTGTACGAGATACCACAGTAGGGATCTGGGCGAATCCGGGACTGTGAAGTTCCCATCTTAGCAAGTGCATCTACTTTCTCATAACCTTCAATACCTTCATGGCCCGAAACCCAGATCAGACTGACCCAGTTTTTACTGGCAACCTTAAAAAGATGTTGAAACCAACTCCCGACTATTTTGGAAGTAAACTCTTCAGATATAAGAGCCTTAAGTGCTGCTTAGCTGTCCTCCAGGAAAGCTTTAAAAGCTATTATTTCCGTCTTGCAAACTATAGGGAATGTGCCCGGTACTTTTGTTTTCTCAACCCTGGCCTCCTTTCTACAGTTTCCAGCTCCTCTTCCCAAAAAGTCTTTAAAGCCGTCTCTGTACCAAACGAGAGATCCTGTTTCGAATCACTCTTCCCTTCATCATTCTATTCTTCTCTTTCACGGAACATGACCTTGGACCTTTTCATGATGTGACCTTTTCATGAAGGATAATTTCCTCCATAAAATATCAGTTTGCATATCGAGAATACTATACTCACAAAGGTTGCCCCATACTAGGAGTCTATAGACTTTCGCTACCGTAATTCTTCTTACGAAAACGTGCAACGGCGAGCTGCCCAGAATAGCTTCAAGCGCTGCTGATAATGTTGTTTTCATAGCACCAGTGATCCTATAAATGAACCTGAGTAGGAACTAATCCGCGAGGGTGCGCTTGTGGCTTGGGTCTCTCGATGGTGAGTTGCATCTTCAAGAAAATAAACGGAAGGTAACTTTATAGCTGCAAGCGACATGAGTGTTCGTGATGGCTTTTTGTGAAGAATCCTATACATGTTTCTGTAAAGGAACCTGCGCTTTAATTTCCCTCGCGAAGGAGTCTGTACAGTGTACAGGACCCCCCATAGGATCATTCAAAGGTTCCTTTGTCGTTACAGGTTTCTTTACAGGATCATGTTTCCTTCGCTAAATTCGTGCACAGGAACCGTCAAGATTAACTGTACAGGTTCGGGTACATGAAAATATGCAGGATCCTCTAAAGTTCCTGTGCAGGAATTTCTAGCTGGAAGTTCAGTCCTTAGCTCAAAAAGCCATCTTAGCTTTTTTTTACCATTGCGTCAAAACGTAGTTTCCAGGTTAATTTAGGGTCGAATATTACTCATAAATACTTCGTAGATTTTAAAAATTTTACTTTGTTGCCGTGGACAGGAAGCTTCCTTCCTCTGGTGACATGCAAGATTTCCGTCTTCTCTGGGTTAACAGACAAACAACTATCCCTACACTATTTCTCTATTATGTTGAGCGCTGACTGCATGAGTTAAACTAAGGTGCCCTCAGTCTTCGTTTGAAATAGCTTCAGAAATTCTTCCAATCGATTCAATTGGAATGTCAAAAAATGCCCCCTCTATGACTAAAAACACTGCAATTGCTGCTTCACATCTTCGCATTACATTAGTAATGTGGAAAGTAAACTCGCAGAGAGCGTCTACGGTAGATCTGCCTTTTTCAGAGGCAAGTTGATTCGTATGGAGAGGTTTTTCCGTTAGGATTTCCTCTTTGAGAACGCAACCATCGCCGTAGAATTTAAATTCAAATACAACGTTTTAATGCTCGTCTTCAACAATTTAAGTTTAAATCGTAGTTCTTACTCTCCGTACACGATTTATGTGGAACGCTGATTAGTAGGCTTATCGGTAACTCATGAAAACAATCTTGCTCTACTAACAATATGGTATAGTGTGTAGCACGGGCCTGAAGCTTGTCTGAAGCAATTCAGGCTCTCGAAATCTTCGCAAAGATTGACCCTACCGGAAATTACCACCACGACATTGTCCTAGACTTTCGCTAGAGGAGCTGAGTCCAGAAAGTATCAAAAAATAATGTGGATTTCCGGTAGGGGATCCAGAGAGGAAATAGATGTTATAGGTTGTCAGCAGAGAAAGATGGTGGGCGATGGCGCGACTATTTGAATCCTGCCTTCGCTCATCTTGAAATATTGATCAGAGCTAAATGAAACTGAAATTTGAGTAGCATGTTTTTCTCAGTGCAAGTATTAAAAATTAAGAATTCATTTACTTCTATTTCCTCTTACAGATTTGAGTTTGCAAGGAGACCCATCTTCCGTTCCTCAGCAGTCGGGCTTACATATGCTGGCGTACGCAGCGGGTAAGTATTTTTTTTTTTTAATAACTCGATCGTCCGCGATAGAGTACAAAGCAAAAAATGAACTCCTTCCAGTAACATTACTTAAAAAAATAACTTCAAGTTCTTTAAAAGTTACTACAAATTTTGTCCCTCAACCCCTTAATTTTTGAAATTTACAAAAAAATCACCACACCTGAAATAAAATATGCCTACGCTATATTTTGAGATGTGATAAACCGAACGTTTACATTTAATAAATACAAAAGCTTTGTAATTGTCTCCACTTTAGATCTTTAGCAATCAACTATAATATTCACTTATTTTATTATTGCTTCAAACTTTATCTTTACTAGTTCCACATTCAACGATTGAGTATAAAACATAGAAAAAATTATGAAAACACAACTTTGAAACCACCTTCCAGTAGACAATAATGTTATATTTGTAAAATTCAGAACTACGCAAGAAAAACTGACCAGTAATTAAAATATTGAATTTTACCTCATTAAACTGAATGACTTACATTTTTACTTTGTTTCATGGATTAACTAGAAACTCTTATTATTAATGTGTAAACAAAAATAAATTTTTCGTTTATCCAACTTGAATTTTCGCGGAACTTCGACTATAACAGTTAGTAGCGCTAGCTGCTCTAGCCAAAGTTTCTCATCATTTCAAATTTAATATATAAAAGATTGATTATTCTTACACAAATAAATAATAATAATTTATTCAAACTGGTAGATTAATTTTCAACCAAATAGATGATTTCTCAACCAAAACCATGAATTTTCTGCCAAAAAGATGATTTCTTAACCAAGAAGATTACTTTTCTACAAAAAATACGAATTTGAAATAAAACAGATGAAACTTCAACTCAATAGTTCAATTTTTAATTACAAATTATACATTTTTAACCAAGCGTGGAACAGTTAAATTTACGGTTGAAAAGTTATTTTTGAACAAAAAAAATCTCAAAAATAGATCATTTTTCTAAAAGAGAAACTAATTTTCAACCTAAAAGATAAATTTTTAAATAAGGAAGATAAATCCTCAACCAGAAACGACGATTTTTCGAAAATAGTTAAAATTTCAATAAAACAGATGTATAAGCTACACAAGCAGTACCCCTGCTTTTAGCAACCGTGTAGGTAAGTGCGTTGACGGGCCACAACATCAGGCGCTACATAACGGGTAGTCACGTTATCTCCCACACGCGCGAGTGACGAGGATGAGGCCTTGTCTCATTCACCGTATTATGTAGCCAAGCTTTAGCTGCTGGATTGGCAGCGACGAATAAAAAGACCTTAACCCTACAGAAGGAGGTTTCGAATTTTGGCCATTGATCCAGGGAAAATCTTCCGAGCGCCCGCCAGGTTGCCTCCCTGAAGAGCTCAAACTGCCCCGCAGTGAGCAGTGTGTCTGGGTAGCTCTTGTCCGTTACCACAACCGTCAGTGGGTGAGTCCTCTGGGCAGTTGTCAGTCTAGCCCCCGACGACTCCCTGTTCGCCGGCTGCTGGGCTCTCTTGTGCCTCTTCATAGGGTGTCATCTGAACCCCTCCCTCTCTTCTGAGCCTCTTTTCTGGTTGTCGGCTTTGTGTTTCTCGATTTTCCAGCCCTCGCAGCTGATTTACTGGCCTGCTACGCTTGCCTCCTCAGTTTCCTTTTCAGGGAACCGTTGATTCCTTTGTTCTTTTTGGGAGATATATTAGCGGCTCCCGTTGCCCTCACCTCATTCAAGGGGATCATCAATCCCTGAGCTCCCGGGGGAGCTGGGGGCACAGCCGCCACCTGAATTTGGCTAGCCGGAGAGACAGACTGGGAGCAGAGGGTCATGTTAGACCCGTTCGAGCCAACCCCCACGACCCCTCGGCCTCCACTGTTCCTCCTTCCTTCAAACTACTTATTCGGGGAGGTCGCCCGGTGTCCCCGAGAGGCCGTTAAGACATCTTCATACCCCTGGGTGCCAAAGTGCCACGGGAACGATCACTCTACACCCGTGGCTAAAGGAGATGGACACATTGAGGAAGGTAGTTGATGGATGATCACTAAGCTTTCGAACGGGTTTTTTCAAGCTTCTTCCTTTCTGGTTGAAAGATTAATGAGGTCTTATAGTGTGCATAGGCTTCAGTTAATGAGACTGCAACTTCTGAAACATGCTTTTCTTAGTACTTGATTAAAAATTTATCAATTTCTATTTGTTCTTATAGAGTCGAGTTTGAATGTTGGCTCGCCTCCTCACCCGCGCTCGCGCTCGCAACGCAGCCGACCAGCCGAACAATCTGCCCCCGGTGAGTAAATTTTTAAAATGTATTTGTTACAGTTACGTTACTTCAAAGGTAAACTTCAATTTTTTTAAAAGTTACTATGAATTTTGCCTTTCAGTTTTTGAAAATTACAAAAAATGGACATGCCTAAAATAAATTGCACGGATGGTTTTCACCATTAAAATGTACTTCGCAGCAATGTGCACTATCATATTCGGAATCAACGCATCAAAATACATAAATATTAAATGATTTCAATTCAACCGATCTTTCTTTGGTCCTCAGGAGAAAAAAAAAACCTGCAAAATTGCTCGTTTTGCCACACCTCGCATTAAATATATGAATATAATAGAAGATAAATTAAAAAAATGCGCTTCACATGTCTCCTCGAAATTCAATAATGTAAAATTGAAATAAATTGTAATTCGGTTGGTAGCTGAAGGCTGTAGACTTGCTTGAACAGTAAATTCTTGATTTATACAGCAAAACGGTATAAAGGTGTCAAGATTTAAGAAGGATGACGTACGGCAATAATCCTGAGAACTTTTAAAGAGATTCATAATTTAAGGTTAGGAGCAAACTTTTTTCGAACTTGATTTGGATATAGATAATTGCTCTATATAGAGAAATAGAAGAATTATGTTGGTAATCCGTTCATGTAGAAATACAAAAACTGTTGATGAAGTCAGATTGCTGATTTATAAGCTATCATTATTTATGTCATAATAAGGTCAAGGTAAACAAATGTTTTTCATAATTTTGTCAGTCCCCATTTTTTAAAACAAGTTTTCCACGTTACGACACAAGTTGAAATTGAGGTACAAAATGTAGGAAATTCTCGGCGATCACCGCTCGCACGGCCGTCAGCGCTGATCACCGTCTAAGATCTGACGCAGACACATTTGGGGTATATTCTCTTTAAGAGATCAAAAATATTTCTATTTCGTGGAAATCCAACGATTTCGAATTAAAAATGCATCCATTTATATTTTTTTTAACAGAATTAAGTTTGAATGTTGACTCACCTCGTCTCCCGCGCACGCGCTCGCGTCAGCGTGAACAACCTTCTTGGAGACAACCTTCTTCGAGCCAACAAAACCGACCGGGCCCCCAAACTGTCTTCGGTAAGTAAATTTTTTTTGAATGACTCGTTACAGTTACGTTACCCTGCAAACAAATCAGCTCGTTACAGTTACGTTACTTGTAGAAGTAACTTGAAGTTCCCTAACAGTTAATACAAATGTTGCCCCCCCCCTCATTGCCCTCAATTTTTGAGAATTACAGGAAATAAGCATGCCTAAAATAAAATATACCTACGACTGCTGTCCGACAATCATACTTCCAGAAAATTTGGCACGTCTCGTTTTGGAAAATTGAATCTATCTCCCTATCTGAAGAAAGAAAAAGTTTGCTCGTCGACAAGGACTGTTTTCTAGATTTCTGTGAACTTTAACATCCATTTTCTTGTCGAGTATCTGTTGGCGGAATTTTTCAGCTTCTGCTTTCTTTACTTCGACTTTTAGAAGTGCAGCATCTGGATGGAGTAATGCACTTTCCTCACTCCTGATGTTAAGATTTAGGCCAAGGGTCTTGGCCGCCTGCTCCGCGACGTTGTAAAGAAATGCTCCTCTACCAATCATCTCGTGTTTCCTGACCATGTTTGGAAGAGGATCTCCGCCATTTGCAACGGTGTAAGCTTTACTTAGTAAAATTCGGTCATGAAGACATTAGAGATGCAGAAGTCCGTGTCCGCCCTGACCGCGTGAGATGTATAATCGCGGAACGGACGAATTTATATAAAAGCTTTTATGCACATGCATTATCTTACGTGTGTCGATATCGAGGGCCGTAAGCTCGTTTTTTGTCCATAGAACCACCCCAAACGAGTAGAGTAGAACCGGGCCGGAGAGCATGTTAGTTGCAGATACCTTTTCAACGCCGACAGATTTAAAGACCAAATTTGTTGACAAAGATGCTTTCATCTGCTTCGGAGAGACACCTTTACTGATGTTACGTCCTGAATTCGGCTTTGAGGCACGCTCAGGTATGTATAGGTCTCCCCGGTGTGGAGATGTCTAATAACACTTATATCCACAAAATCAAGATCCTTGGGAACGCCAACAATCTTTCCTTTGTTCAGATGAATCTCAGCACATTGGTCCAATCCGAAGTCCATACCAATCTCTTTTGTGTACTCCTTGACGATATTTAAAGCACTCTGAAGTTTGATTTTACCAGAAGCATATATCTTCAGATCATCCATAATTATAAAATACATGTGTGACCTTACGCTTGTGATGATTAGTATGACCGCAGAAGTATCCGGGAGAATTTTGTAGTGCAAGAGATAGAGGCTGGAGTGGATGCAAAAAAAGCAGATGGTTCAAGGTATCGCCCTGAAAGGTGACGTTGTTTGTTGTCACACGATAAATTTCAGATGAGATAGTAAATCTAGTTTTCCGAAGGGGCATTAATCTCTCTATGCATCTTACTACGTATAGGTGAACCTTTGATTCTTCCAACAGACAGATGATAAGTCTATCAGAGGTTGAATCGAAAGCTTTCCGGTAGTCAATCCAGGCCATTGCACCTGTCAATTAGCAGATTCTCTTGGCAGCCTGCTACACATTTTTTCGAGCCCCGTTGTTTGTAAATCTCTCTACACACAGGATACATTTTTCCCACCATCCTGTTGTTTGAGACAGCTGTGAAGATCTTGTACAGTGTATTCAAACAGTGTAGTGTAGTGCGTCCTAACACCAGACACTGCTGAATGGGCGTTTCCGACTTTAAATATGAGATGAATATGTGGGCCAGATGTTGGTGTATAGAAGTAAACTTTTCCCATTAGAAGTTCTTGATACCATCTGTTCCTACAGCGGAAAAGTTTGTCGTACCCCTAAGTGCCTTTTTCACCTCTTCGGCAGTGATTCATGGACATTCCTCCTTAGATGTCACGAGGTTTTCATAAAGTTCCTTCAAGCAGATGATATTCCTAATATCTTCTCTCAACTCCAGTGTTTCGAGGATCTTGTATACCTCTCTCAAAAAGGACTTTACCTTGTTGTGGTTTGGAGGATTTTTGACAGAAATAGGGAGATCGCTAAAAAGGCGCGATGGGTCAGCGGGAAACTGTTGAACCTCCCTGATCCATGTCTCCCTCTTCTGTATTCTCTTTCTTCCGTCAGATAGCATCCGTATTTTGTCAACGATATGCTGCTTAATTGTCAGCAGCTTTGACTTATTTAGTGTGTGATTGCAGATGCCAAAACTCTCTCAGTACCATGAGCTGAATAACTGATGATCCTGATGTCGGACTCCTCCGGGATATCCTTACGTAAGGAGGCATCCATTTCAGCCAGATCTTGGGGCATAGAAGGAACCTACATGTCAATGTTCCTCCTTGTCCTGAAATTGCGATCATCTCTCAATAGTTGCCTGCCTTCCGCTGTTGGTCTTAATGTCGCTCCCTCATCTTTGTCTGCAGCTTGTTCTAACAGTGGTTAGGGAAGCGCTCTGCCACATATCCACTTTTCAAGAGGTAAGAACATTGATTTCGCAATCACTGAATCGAAGCATGCTGAAGCTCTGGGTGTTTCTGCCATCACAGAGTGTGCATACGTGCCATGAAGCCTCCGTGATCAGGAACCATGCTGGCATCATGACAGTCTAGAAACTCATTCTTGAGTTGATTCGAACACTCTATTGTGGGCGTTTCGCCGGTTCGTCGTCGTGTTTCCATCTCAATTATTTTCAGCACCCCAAAATCTAGGGTGATTGGCACTGTCCGCCGACCCATTTTCGGATACTCTGTGCGTTCGATCGTTCTGAACCGCATCTACAACTTTTTGGTGGTTCGGTGGTGTCATCGTTACATAAAAATGATTATCACTTTTGCGTTCTGAGTACCGAATATAGTGCACTATAATATGATGTCCATATTATAAACTGACATCGATCTCCTACTAAAATTTGACGCAAGCACGCTTGGCCATTTTTAGTCATATTTTGGGGTCCCATGAAGATTTTTGAAGTTTTATTATCTTGAGTTAATGATAAAACCTCAAGACTATGCGGTATAAATTTCAGACTTTCACTACCATTTTCGTAAGTCATGAGTTGATCGAAGTCAAGGTACGGAATTCGAGAAATTCTTGAATTTTTTAAAAACATCCCACGTGGTACATTCTTTGCAAAAAATATCTCTTTTAGAGGTCATTTGACGCTGAATTACATAAATTTTTTTACGGTTTTCTGAGAATAGTTTCTTTTTTTTTAGTGATTAATCAGGTCTCAAAGTGTACATGGGCTTGAGTAAATGAAACTGCAACTTATGTAATATGCTTCTCTTAGTGTAAGTATTCAAAATAAAAAATTTATTCATTTCTATATGTTTTTGCAGATTTAAGGTCAGTGGGCAACTCACTTTGGATTTCGTGCTCGTACCCGCTCCAGCAAGCCTCGTCGAGCCAAGATTCTCTGAGCCAACCAAGCCAACATCCCAACGCAGCTTTATTTCGTAAGTAACTTTCTTTTTCAGGTGACACATTTCAGTTTTGTGACGCATGTTTTGTTTTTATAGATTAACTCATTACAATTACGTCACTTGAAGAAATAACTTGAAATTCTAGAAAATTTACTATAAATTTTGCCTCCCATTCTCCTTAATTTTTGAATATTAAAAAAAATTGGCATACCTGAAATAAAATGTATCTACGCTATATTTTGGGATGTGGAGAACAATACGTTTGTGAAAATAAACACAAGAATCTTTCAATGCTCTCTACTTCAGATCTGTAATAATTACTATAATAATCTCACAGCAATTTCTATCATGTCAATGTGACACTTCATTAATAAACGTCACTTTAAAATCTCATAAAATTCTCTTCAACATAAAGTTGTTTCCTTGCATGAAAATATTTTATTTTTATTTTGATGAGATTAATTTTTTATATTAGATTTAGCTTGAAAAATTTGTCGTGCATAAAGCCAAAACTTTGCAACCTTCTTTCAGCAGACAATAATGTTATATTTGTCAAATTCAAAACAACAAAAGAAAAGCTAGCCAGTAAATAAAATATTAAATTTATTCTTTCCAAACTGAATGACTTACGCATTTATTTTTTTTATGACTGAACCAAAAGCTTTTATTATTCATTTGTACAACAATCCAACGCGTTTTAAATTGAATATAATATAGTAACTTTTATCATTAACATACGTATAAAACATTACACGTAAACGAAATTGATAAATTTTTCTTTCTCTTCTTACCAAAATAGATTCACTGTGGTTCTCAGGAATTCCTGATGGAGATGTTGCAGTACATCCATCTGAAGATATTTGTATTCCTCCTCATAGCCGTTTTTTTCTACAAATGCCAGATGATCATGTTGTTACTGGAACTCTACACATGGAATACTTCAAGCGTGGTATTCCTAGCTGGATGCCATTGCACTATAAGAAAGTAAATTCACGTGCGCGTATTTTTCTATACTTGCGTGATTTTTCTTCCACTTTTTTATATGCGGACTTCGACAAAGATGTCCACAAAAACAATGATCCAAGTGTTCGAGGATACAGCTGTTTTGTAAAAACAGAATACATTCTTTACGAAGTAGATCTTACGCCACTTCCTCTGAAAGAAACATTGACTTTGCCTCAAAGGACAGCTATTTATGTACAAGCTCTAGGTAACCATCCCATTTATGCGGGGTTGCTGAAGCCTTTTGCAGGGCAGAAGGCACCCCACTGGATTAATTGAAAAAACTGGATTAAGGCTGTGATCTTGATATTAACAGGGGTTGACTAGCAGCTCCTAAAAGCCTGACATCGCTGTTGAATATTTAATGAATAAAACACATGCATTGAATTGAATCCAAGTTTATTTTTTTACCAAAAAGAAAATTTATTGTTACTTTTAAACGTACTTAAGGATTTTTAAAAGAAAGACGAATGATATATTGTAAAACATAATCTACTTCACAAATTTGCAAGATATTACAGCCCTGTCCAACTCCTTGGAAAAATGTCCGTAAATATATACTTCCAAGTGGAAGTACCAAACAAATCCGGCAGAGGGCGCAGCTGCGGCCTTTACACATGTTAGCAATATCTATTATATTGTCAATGAGTAAGTGATGTTACGTTTAAAAAATCGATTATAATAATGGACACACCTTGCGGATTTGGTGACGCGTTTTTGAAATTTTTTAAGGAACGATTATCGCAGTTGCCCGAGATACTACGACATGGATATCTTGTTACTTAACGAAATGTCGTACGGCAAAAATGGTCGGCTTGACCCTAAAAAAATGAAACTGTTTGGCCTGATTGATTTTGGTGAATATGCGCTAAACTAATCAGTTAATATTAATAATAAGGCTGATTACGGATCTGTTGTTATGTACCATCCTTGAGGGATATCATTATCCAAATTTGAGTATCCATGTAGATTCCAAAAAGCAATATTCAGGTCCGTGCTGGATATTCAATTTGTAAATTTTGTAGCGTTTTTTTCCTTCGTAGAATCCGAGGTTTATTTTGTTTTATCTGGAATTCTAGGATTTCCAAAAGCTGTCAGATATCTTCCTTCTCTCTCCGGTTTTCACCAAATCGAAGTTGATCCTGTTGACAGGCACAAAATAGCAATTTCAACCCCTTTTGGGCATTATGAGTTTTCTCGCATGCCCTTTGGATTGAAAAATGCGCCGGCAACATTTCAACGACTTATGGACAGGGTTTTAACGGGTTTGCAAGGGTTGGAACTATTCATCTATATGGACGATATAGTTCTATATGCGAAATCACTTCAAGAACATAATCCTGGGTCATGTATTTTCACAGGAGTGTGTTAAACCAGACCCGAAAAAGACCGAAGTGGTCAAATTGTTTCCTCGCCCTAAAGGGGAAAAAAAACATTAAGCAATTTTTGGGTTTGGCTGGGTATTATAGACGATTTGTATCCGATTTCACCGCGATAGCTAAACCTCTTAATACTCTTTTGAAAAAGGATGTTCCTTTTGAATGGAATGATGAGGCTGAAAAGGATTTTGAAAAATTAAAGGACATTCTTATCTCGCGTCCTTTATTACAATATCCTGATTTGGTCAAAACCCTTTATTATCACTACTGACACTTCCGACTATGCAGTAGACGCGGTAATCAGTCAGGGTGAAAGCAGTGAAACCTATGGCTCACGTGTCGAGTACCTTAAAGAGGGCGGAATTAAATTATACGGTAACCAAAAACGAATTGTTTGCCATAATAACAGCAGTTAAACAATGTAGGCCTTACGTTTACGGGCAGAATTTAATACACGTTACTGATCACCGCTCTTTACTATGGCTTACTTAGTTGGAAGACCCTACCATGGAAGCCCGTCTAGCTCGATGAAAAATAAAATTATAAGAATATGATTATACAATGGTTTATACACCAGGTCGAGCTAATTCCAATGCTGATTCTTTGTCGCTTAATCTAATAATAAATGAAAAGCGAAAATAACAGGTTAACGAGATTGGAGCCCTATCTCAAAAAATTAACCCCAAACAACATATTTCGATAGTCCCAATGATAATTTATACTATCATGAATATCCTATAGAAAGGTTTTTCATTTGTGAAGAGAGGGAGTCGCTCGATGACGAGGATATTATTGCGACATAGAAATAAATGATGACGGCAGTTTAATGGGAGGATCTGATTCTCCAACCGAGCCCAGTAAAGACATGTCTCAACCCAATAAAGAGAGCGAGGGGTCGGAGACCCCTATTGCACCTATAACTTTTCCACCTGGGACGCTGGGATAAGGGTTGGTTGGAAAAACTACCACTTCTTTATTTAGAGCAACCCTAACTTTGCTTTCTTCGATCTTTAGTCCTTTAAACTCAAAAGAGTATTCAATAATTATAATACCTTATAGTATAATACCTTACTAATTTCAATTTTCTATCAATTATTGAATGTCGTGGATTATTAATAATTGTCACAATTTATTTCGCGATTCCTCGAAAGTGCATCACTGATGGTGCCCAACTTCATTATCCGAGCGAAACTTTTCAATTCTGTAGGGATACTCTGATCATGTTATTGGAATTTAATCTCCTGCTTCCTCAGAAGATGCTGAAAATGGTGACATCTGCCTCGATTGAGGATATGTACAATGATCCATTTTCCGATCCTTTCAGGTAAGGAAACCAGTAAAGGCACACTGCCCCGCAGGATTTGGAACAGGATTGCTAAAAATCATGTTGGATTAATCTTTGTAACCAGGCAGTCGCTCGTAAAATTTTATCCAAACAAGAGTAGCGATGGAAAAGCACTCACGTAACTTGAACACAACTAGAAGTATGAACATTTAATGTTCGCTATTCTAAATTCATTTCAAGATTAACTGTTGAAGGAATTCCTGGCCAAGGATCTGGAAACAGCAACCAATTTGGGCCTTGCTACCATAGAGAAAATCATGATAGCTCTTTGGCAGAGACCTCTTGAAGCACAATCCGCAGGGTTATTTGATGAAGAAACGTCATGCCAAATTTCTGATGGTTTAGATTTCGGCAACTCTATTGGCTATGAAGGTCTTCCATTTTGTGGGATTTCCGTGAATCCAGGTCAGCGTGGCTGTTGAAGCACACCATAGATGAATTGGAACATCCAACAAAAGTGTTTGCTGAACGTGATGCACAAGTCGAACGAGAAGAACTGCTCCACAAGAAGGTCACAAGAAGATAAACTGCTGCGGTGAAAGCTCTCTCCGAAGCATCGGAGAATCCATGCAGTTCACATGAACCAGAAGATGAACTAAATTTTATCCAACGAGGTACTTCGATTAAAGATATGTTATGAAGAGCGTCTCGATATGCAAGCCAGCGTTGGAGAACCTCGTTCGGAAGAGGATCGCCCCAGGAGATTTTTAAAAGCCAGAGCGTTTGAATAAGTATCTTAGCTGTTATGACAGCTGGACTCAAGCATCCTAGCGGATCGAGGAGTTGAGCTATCTGACTCAAAACGCTACGTTTAGTGATGACATCTGGACAGGCTGGTAATTGGACGTCGAAAGTTATCACGTCTCGTTGAGGATTCCAAGAGAGGCCCAGCATATTAAACTATTGCTGGAATTCCAAGGACAGAGGCTGAGACGAAGCTCGAAGTTCGTCTGGAATTTTCTTTAGTAGATCAGAATCACTTGGCATCTACTTGCGAATTGGGTAGCCGCCCACTGTGAAAAGTCGATGTAATTGATTCTGTAAAGAAATTGCCTCCTCGAAGTTATATGCACCTGTGATTACGTCGTCCATGTGTGTCCCTCGACGTATAACTTCAGCTGCTTTTGGATAATTTTCACCCTCATCAAGGGAGAGTTGTTGAATGTAACGGAGTGCAAGAAAAAAAGCATAAGACAAGTCGAAAGTAACTGTGGTGAGACGAAACATTTGTACTAAATCATTTGGCGATTTTCTCAACAGGATAAGTTGAAGATCCTGATCGTCTCGGTGTACCTGGATTTGTCGGTACATTTTCTCTACGTCAGCACAGGGAGCTAGACGAAAACACCTCCAACGACGAATAGAAGAGTCAGTTTCAGGCACCATGTGGCCAAGACTTTCCTATCTCTTAAGAAATTCCTCATGGGCCCTAAAGAAGGAAGCGTCGCTCGCGAGGCGACGTTCCATGGCTGAAGCATCCGAAAGGCTGGCCGAGAAGAATTGCCAAATGATGAAATATCTTTCTTTATGCGAAGACGAACATCATAGCGTCCTTCAGGAGTGCGCGAAAGATTTGACACAGAGAAATCCTCACATTCCTGTTTCTCACACGTCAGTATGGACTTTGATGAAACCTCTTTTTTCTCCCAAAAACATTGGAGGTCAAAGGTTACGGTGTTCTGCACCTGTAGTTTTCCCAGATAAGGTCCAACCGAAGTATGCTTCCTGAGCAACAGAAGCGTTAAACGGACCTTTCCGTATGTTTGGAAGAAGCAGATAAGGACGAACTTCTGCTCCAATGATCACGTCGATCACTCTTGAGTTTCCCAAACCTGGGTCTGCTAGATATAAACCTAAAAATTGAGACCAACTTCCATTGCCCTTTTCGAAACGTGGGTAGTATGGCGTAAGACGCGGAAGCACGAGCGCATCCAATGGATGCACTGATAGTTAGCAAACCTAATTCACAACTTGAACGTGCGAGCTTGAGTCGTTGTTTTATAAACTCAGATACGAAATACACTTCAGAGCCCTGATCAAGGAGTGCACGCACAAACACTGAAGCACCACTAATTGAATGACCTTGATAAAAGCTGTAGGTAATAGACCTTTTGCTCTAGGTCGAGTCACATGATGAATGCTGAGATGATGAACGCTGGACAATGTACGATCTCCTCCTTGAGTTGAAGGTGACTGTTGAATGATGAGTGATGTTCGACGTCGTCGCATCTTGATGAAGCTTGGTGTGATATTTTTGATCACATAATCGACACTTTCTTAATGAAGGACATTCGTTTGTTGAATGTTGACGCAGAGAGTTGAAACAAAGTTTCCTTTTAGCCGCGAATTCCTTTCGTTGTATTGCATTCATCGCTCTAAATTGAGCGCAATACACCAAGAAGTGAGCTTTCCCACAACTGAAACATTTTCGAACTTGATGAGAATTCTGAGTCTGATCTGTTAAAAGGTGAGATGATGATGCATAACTCTTGTTCGATTCGCGGCTTCCTTTGCCATACCTCAATGCTTGACATTTGTCATTCGACTTTGAATTCGATGAATCCTTTATGTTAGATGAATTCCCTTCAAGAATTCTAATGTTCGAGCCTTGCTCATAAGGAGAATCATAAGGAATCATAAGAAAAATCATAAGGAGACTCTGTCGTATCACCTAGTGATGTCTCCCGATCATGGCGAGTTTGTGGATCCAGTAAGATAGTCAGATGAAAGACTAAAAAATGTGACCAATGTTCGACTGAAAATTTAAGCGCCTTGAGAGCCTCTAGGTTTTCTTCAGCAGGATTGACTAGATCCTTCAAATTCGAAGCTAATTCCGACTGTAGAAGCTTTAACAAACATAGAATAGACAAGTGAGAATTTATCAATATTCTCTTATTCTCATAACGTTCTACTAACAAATCTCACGCACGCTTACAATTTTTGTTTGTAACCAAAATGCTTTTAAGGAGCTGAGCCGGCTCTCCTCATAGTAATTTGTTTTTAAATGATGTAATTTAACAACATCCGCGATTTCTGTATTTTCAGCTATCAGTGATTTAAGAAAGTTCGAAAAATTCGACCACTCGGTATAATTCCCAGAGAACGTTGGCAAGGTAATTTTTAGAAACGACCTTCTAGAAAATGATGAGACATGCTGATTAACGCTCATTGATGCCATTTATACAATACAACTTGATACCATTCTTCTGTTTGGGTGAAGATGTCATCCTTAAAATATGTGACTTTAGCTGGAACTTCAAGTAATTTGCTTCGAGCATTAGATTTTTCCCATCATCTTCCCGCTAACTAAAAATGAAAAGTAGGTAAATGAGGTAGAGGGCGAGGTTTTAGAATAGAAAAAGGTTGCGTTTTTGCATTATGATACAGTTCATTGAGCTAGCAATCAAGGAATCTGGTTTATTCCAATTAAATGTAGACTATAATATTCGACAGTAATAATATTCTGGAAATAATTGGCGAATTAACTGAAATATTCAAGATTCAATTTTGGAGGGCATAGTTACTACGTCTTTAGCAAATCATTTCATGCGGACTCTTCGCGCACTTGTTCGTGGTTCATCATTCGACACTAGATCTGACAGTAGATAGTTCGGCAAATCATTCACGACGAACTGTGTTTAGTGTTTACTGGTTGTATCCAGAAGCTCTCTATCATCTCTGTTCATACAAAAACTATTGTAAATGTTTATATTAGCTACTTGTATTAGGAAAATGATATCTAATAGCACACTCCACTGAGTAAATTGATTCATCACTCGGTGTAAGTATTTCTTTAAATTTGTTCAAGTTATTCTGAACGTTAAAAAAACAGTGAAGTTTGCTCAGTGAGTTGTAGATTATTTTCCTAGTACAAGTAGCTGATTTGAATATTTGCAATCGTTTTTGTTATTTTTATATAAACAGAGAGGACCACACAAACTTTAAAATACTTGCAACCTTAAAGCAATCTTTGCAACAAAATATAACCTCTCTTCCAAAAATGTTTCGAAACCTCTCTTTCTATCGTGTGAGGTATACAGACATGGTTTGTTTGTATCGAAACGATAAGTATGGATTGGCATTCAAAGCCCTCGAAACTTCTCTGTCTGCCTCTACATATCGACGCCTGAGTAGAATAAGATGGTTCGTAGTTTGTTCGAAGAAGGTGTTGATTCCGAATCTACTCGAAAAAGGTGTTGGTTCCGAATCTACTCTAGAAAGATGTTGGTTCCGAATCTACTCGAAAAAAGTGTTGGTTCAAAGTTTGTTTGAAGAAGGTGTTCGTCCGCCAAAATCGAACCACCCCAAATGAGGTGAGTAGAACCCGGACGGCAAGCATGTTAGAAGCATATACCTTGCTCAACGCCGACAGATTTTAAGACCAAATCTGACGAAGAAGATGCAGTGTCAAAATGTCTGATAACACTTATATCCACAAGCTCAGGGTCATTTTAAACACCAATACTCTTTCCTTTCTTCAGATGAATCTTGGCATACTTATCCAATCCAAAATCCATACCAATCTCTCCTGTGTACTCCCTGACGATATTTAAAGCACACTGAAGTTTGCTTCTACCAGAAGCATATATCTCCAGGTCAACGATATAAAATAGATGAGTGACTTTATGCTCGCGATGATTAGTGTCGCCGCAGAGGTGCGAGAGATATAGGCAGAAGTGTGATGCAAAAAAGCAGAGGGCTAACGGTATTGCCCTTAAAGATTCCCCTCTGGAAGGTGATGTTGTTCGTTATCACCCGATAAATTCCAGATGAGATAGTAAATCTAGTTTTCTATAGGTGCATCAATCTCTCTACGCATCTCACTATGTGTGGATAAACCTTCAATCTTTTTAAAATAGACTGATGATGAGTCTATACGAGAAGCTGAATCGAAAGCTTCCCGGTAGTCGATCCAGGCCATTGATAAAACGCGCTGATGAGCTGCTGCGTCTTTTCAGTTGCACCTGACAATTAGCAGGTTCTCTCAGCAGCCTGCTACACCTTCTGGCGAACCACTTTGTTTGTATATCTCTATCCATACAGGCTCAATTCTGCGAACAATCCTGTTCTCCAAGATAGCTGTAAAGATCTTATACAGTGTGTTCAGACAAGTTATCGGCCTCTAATTTTCTGGCTTGGACAAGTTGCCTTTTTTCGACAGGAGTATAGTGCGCCCTAACATCACCAACTGCGGAATGGGCATCTCCGGCTTCAAATATGAGGTGAATATTCGGGACAGATGTAGGTGGGTAGAAGTAAACTTCTTGCACCAGAAGTTCTTGATACAATCTTGTCCTGCAGCGGAAAAGTTCTTCGTGCCTCTGAGAGTTTTTTCCACCTTTTCGGTAGTTAGTGATGGACATTCATCCTCAGATGTTATGAGGTTGTCGCATAGCTCCTGGAAGCGGATGATGTTGTCAGTTTCTTCTTTTAACTGCAGTGTTTTCGGAATCTTGTACACCCCTCTCCAAAAGGTCTCTACCTCGTTGGGCTTGGGTGGAGTTTTGACAAAAACAGGGAGATGAAGAGGCACGAAAGGTCAGGGAAAAACGGTTGATTTTCCCTGATCCATCTCTTCCTCTTCTGTATTTTCCTCCTTGCGTCAGATAACAGACGTATTTTGTCCACAATATCCTGCTTGATTATCAGCAGCTTTGACTTGTTCTGTCTGTGACAATAGATCCTCAGTTCTTGGGTGAACTTTCGAACCCTTTCCGTAAATAAAATCCAGCTTATAATAATATTGAATCCTTTTGGTTCAGTCGAGTATGAGTAACAAAGAAGATAAGATTCTTGATTGAGATCACAAAAAATTATCATTATTGTTAATATTATTATTGCGAATATGGGATTCGATCAAAGTAAAGCTTCTCATTGCTTTTAATAATTCAGTCCAGCCCAGTGCAATTTATATTTCATAGTGTATTATTTTTACCATACACAGAAGGAATTTTATGAAGAAGGTCTTATTATAGTAACTACGAATGAGAGTTGGGCAAACGAAATATTCTAAATGTGGAATCAAATCAGATAGTTGAACTTTCCAGCAACAAAAAAATTTCAACAAAAATAGCTAAACTTTCAACCAACTAGTACAATTTTCAAGCTAAGAATACAAATTTTTTGAAGATAGTTGGATTTCCAAAAAGAAAACAGTTCACATCAAACCATGACAGATGACGTTTCCACTGTAAAAGATGAATTTTCAATCCAAGAGGACGGTTTTTTAACGAAACAGTTGAATCTTCAAGCCAAAAAGATACATTTTTAGGAGCATTTTGAATTTCCAACCCGAAAAGTTGAATTTTCCACAAAACAATTCGTTTCTGACCATGATAACTGTTCTATCATGAAAGATGAATCCTCAACAAAATGAATGAATCTTCAATGAATCTTCAAAATGATCAGATTGGATTGAGCTTTGGTACATTTTCTTAAGCCCTAAAAGAAAAGGACAAGTTCGCTGGCCAGCTATTTTTGATAAAAATTCAAAAAGTTCGAGCATTTAAAAAATGTTTGAATCATTTTTTTTAAACTTCAAAATTCTATGTACGGCAATTTATTGTACTGAAAAATCTGAACAGATTTTTTTTATTTTGGTAATAACGATGTATCTTTTATTTCAAAATTCAACTAGTTCGTTAAAAATTAATACATTTAATTTTATGTAAACCACAGTTATCCCATGCAACCCAAAGGAATCTTAGGTCATCTTCGTCTATCTCAATTTATTGTCAAAGTTTCTTGTTTTTGCATTTTTTTGCGTAAAAACTGTTTAAAAAAAAGCGTTTAACTTGGTAATTTTATGTTATATCAATAAAAGTACAGGCGATTATGAAACTTTAAACAAATATGATGTGATAATAATCACCGAAATGTTTGCTGACACCAAAGTAATAAATTACATTTTTTCAGCTTTAGTTATTCACTATTACGCGATTTTTTCCTGTTTTGATGTTTACTTGATATAAACAGAAATTTCGAAAAGAGAGACGCTAAGGACAAAACGTGGCAGTTTCTGTTTCCGTGGCAAAAATTTCCACGTGCGAATAGGCTTATAGTAATCTCATGCAGGTTAGTATATATAGCAGTACACATATTCCAAAATTCTCAGTCGACATTCAGGAAATCTCTCTAATACCAAGAGAGAAAATGAAGATCGCCAGCTGCATTCTAATTCTGTCATTCTCGGTTTATCCGGATTTCGTTGGTAAGTTCAATTAGGATGTCTTTAACCTTCTGCAAGTTTTTGGAAATTGAATTTTTCAGTTCATAAATTCAAAAAACTTCAGTTGTAGTGAAATATAATCGGTTTCTTATCAAATTGGTTGCCACGTAAAAAATATTTCTTATGGTTCAATATTTATTCTTCTTTCTTCTCTGCGCGAGGAGACCCATGATTCTAATGTTTCCTAAATGCACTGTGATTTTTTTTTTTTGGTGATTAACATCTCTTTGCTTGCTACAAATCAAAATTTTTCAATGTTTGAGCACTATGATGGTCTAAATTTATACATGTAAAAATTTAAGTTGCAATTTTTGGTAATTGACCACCCTCTCCAATTTATTCAAACTGTTCAACATTGGCCAATGCAGCCGGGCTTTTAAAATTAAAATGGGATTTATAATGTGAAGAGCTCGATGTTAAAAAAAATGGGACATATAATGAATATATAATGAAAATGAAAACCAAAACGAATAAGCCTAAATCAAGTTATAACAGTATCGGCGAATCGAGCCGGGGAGAATCCTGCGGTCCCTGAAGTGCTAGAGCTCCATTTATTTCATGTTCGCAATTTACTTTTTTTTTATTTCAAAATCTGCATCGGCAAAATACATAGGCTTGAATGAATAAAACTGCAACTTGTGTAGCAAGTTTCTCCAGTTTTAGTATTCAAAATAAAAAATTAATCCGTTTCTATTTGTTCTTACAGAATTAGCTTCACAGGGTGACGACTCACCTCCTAGAGAACCTCGGCCCGAGAAATTGCCCATTCGCCGGCGTACCCAACGTCCTTCTAGCCAATCTTCTTCAGGTCGATCATCTTCGAGCCAACCAAGCCAACAAGCTGTGCGGGGTGAGTTACTTTCTTTTTTGAAGTTACTCCTTACAGACACATTACACAGCAAGAAAATAACTCGTTGTACTTACTTAAAGAAGTAACTTCAATTTCTCTAAAAGTTACTATAAATTGTGCACCGCAATCACCTAATTTTGGAAAGTTACAAAAAATCTTCATCTCAAGAATGCAACCGTTTGATTGATAAATGACCATTTCTGGTTAAATTCGGTTGGTAAGGTAAATTCATCATATACCGGCTGAGTTTTGATCCATTTCAGCAATCTGCATTACTGACCGAGAGTAATACTGACTGTCAGTAACTTAGCTTACAAATGAAACTGCAACTTCTGTAGCAAGCTTTTTCAGTCAAAGTGTTCAGAATTAAAAACTGATCCATTTCTATTTC
Organism: Andricus quercusramuli; assembly: GCA_932178445.1. Taxonomy (NCBI): domain Eukaryota; kingdom Metazoa; phylum Arthropoda; class Insecta; order Hymenoptera; family Cynipidae; genus Andricus; species Andricus quercusramuli. The sequence continues at coordinate 258,669 of CAKNXH010000343.1, read as the reverse complement.
TTCTTACAGAATTAAATTCGCATGGCGACCCATCTGGAGTTCCTCAGCAGTCGGGCTTACATATGCTGGCGCACGTAGCGGGTGAGTAAATATTTTGCAAGTTTTATTAGTTCGCATTCACTCAGAGAAATGTCCTCTTGTGAGAAAAGAATGTTTCTTGACGTAAATGGAATTTCCTCTCAAATTAAAGGTTGAGAGGATTTTCATTTGTCTCAACAGGAATCCAAATGGAGCAAAAGATTTCCTTGTGCAACCAACTTCACATAATCTTGCAGCCAAATAATTCTGTTTGTGTAAAACATATATTCACTTTGTTCAAAGCAAAACAGGCAAGAGGACAATGCTTTTGTTGTAAGACAACTTTTTCTCTGAGTGTTCAATACAAGGCCCTAAAGACTACGTGCTATTAATTACAGATTTTTGCTACCATTTCCTTAGGCCATGCCAGGAGTTGAATTTAAGCTGCAAATTTCGAGACACTTTTGAATACTTTCCTAAACTTCTAACATGGTAGATTCTCTCTAATAGATCAACAGTATCCCTATCAGGGATCATTTGACACAGACTTTTTTTATGAGGCTTTCAACGATTTTTTTACAAAAGTTGTTTCTTTTTCTTTGGCGAATTGATCACGTTTCAAGCGGTACATAAGCTTGAATGAATGAAACTAAAACTTCTGCAGCATGCTTTTTCAGTGAAAGTGTTCAGAATTAAAAATGGATCAATTTCTGTTTGTTCTTGCAGAATTAAATCAGCAGAGCGACACACCAAGAACTATTGGGCACGCGCGCTTTCGCGGGGGTGACCATCCTTCCTTGAGACACTCAAGTCGATCAACCGAAGAATCTATGTTGGGCAAGTAACTTATTTTTCACGTAACTTCAGTAATCAATGAGGTGACTTCAGAAACTTCAAGTTTTCTAAAAAAAATCGGCACTTTGTTAGTATACGTCAGTTTGAATCTGGTAAAATTCTCTACAACTCAAAGCTGTTTTCTTGCATGTAAAAATTTTATCATTGATTTTCCTGAGAATAATTTTGCACTTGGATTAAGATTTCAGAAAATTCACCAGCCTTTGACAGCAATCATAGCCGCCCTGATAACCTTTCTGGAGGTGTAGTCGAAAGCTCCTTCGATATTTATAAATGTTCCAATCGCAAGACCATTCTGCTTTAGTTGTCCTTCGATTATGTTTACTGATCCGCTTAGGACCATACTCGGTCGAATGGCCAGCCCTGTAGGCGTGTTGTTTCTTGTGAAGTGGCCTGCTTGACAAGACCTTGTCGCGGATATATCTATCCATAAGTCTTTCCACAGTTTTTAGTATGAAAGATGTAAGACTGATGTGATGGAAATCCTTGGATGAAGTTCTTCTAGTTTCCCGTTCCACCAGTGTGTCTCCCCAGCCTTTCGGACTCTTGTGGGTCGACAATTACTTTCATAAGTAGATTTTATGGCATCCGTGAAAATCTCGGCTGCCATCACCAGGGTTTCTACGATTCTAATTGACGTGGACGCCACCGAGGGTGCACTTCGTAGTTCCGTGGAAATCTAGTCGCATTCTGTTCTTCTTGGATTCCTGGCCCACTTCAGGCCTGCGGGTACGATGGATTCCAACTCGAACTCTATCTGTGCGTAACCTGAGAGGGTGAGTCCGTCTAAGACTCTTCACTTCTTGACATTGTCTCTAAAACCAGTGGTACAGAGAGTGATGTAGCTGACTTCTTCCCTAACAGAGTTACGACACGTCAGGGTAATACCCGTGTTGAGAATATTTAAATCAGTGGTAATTAGGTCTCTCGAACATAACTCTAGTAGAGGGACAACCTTGACTTCCTTCGCCATTGCTTAGGCTCCTAGTTTGGCCACCCTGGGTTCCCTAAAACAAAAACCAGCCCACCCTCATTCGCTTCTGGTATCTCACACTAACCAAGGTTCCTGGATTAAGGAGATACCTGTATGCCTCGCAGCCATGCCCCTGTGCAGAATCGCAAAGACGCATTTGCTGTGATGCAAGTTAATTTGGGTAATGGATTGGCCAGAAGCAGTAATTTTATGTCTGCTCATGGTCTTCCTGTGTCCCGACTGTCTCCTCCTGTCCTTGCTCAGCAACCCTCAAGTTGACCTATCCAAAGAGGTAGCAGGGTCTGTTGTTGATGACCACAAAAGCCCTCGTCTGGGACTCAGGAAGATGCACAACTGGGAGGTGCTTGGTACTTCCCGCTACGTCCGTAGTGAGGGATTGATTCCCTCCAACCGCCGAACGACCACGGATGGGCCTTCCAGTTTACTTAGAAACCACGCCGTAGCCCCCGACATCCTTTGGAGGCCGTTGGGACACCTTCGAACCCCCAGGTACCAAAATGCCATGGACACGTTCACACTACACCCGTGGCTTAGGGTGGTGGCCACATTAAGCAACGTAGTTTATGGATGATCCCTAAGCTTTCCAACGGTTTTTTTTTAAGTTTCTTCCTTTCTGTTTGAAAGATTAATGAGGTTTCAGAGTGAACATAGGATTCAGTTAATTAGACTGTAGCTTCTGAAACATGCTTTTCTTAGTACTTAATTGAAAATGTATCAATTTCTATTTGTTCTTATAGAGTTGAGTTTGCATGTTGGCTCGCCCCCTCACCCGCGCTCGCGCTCACTCCAGCGTAGTCAACTTTCCTCAAGACAACGCAGCCAAGCAGCCGACCAATTTGCGTCCGGTAAGTAACTTTTTAAGTTACTCGTTACAGTCACATTATTTGAAATATTAACGTCTATTTCTCTAAAAGTAACTGTGCATTTAGCCTCCAATTTTTGAAAATTACGAAGAATGAACATGCCTAAAATAAAATGTGCTACATTTTAAGATATAAAGGACAATGCGTTTCCAAAAATAAACACAAAATCCTTATAATGCTTTCTAATCTAGTTCTTCAGCAATTAACAATGATATTTTTCACTTGTTTTATAAATTTTTCTGTACAAAACGAATGAAAATATAAGTGTCGTGTTGTGCGAAATGTTTTAGTAAGTGTGTGATGTAAAAATATTCATAATGAACCTGGAGGAATATTCAGAAACATGCCTCCGTTGGGGTGGTTTCCTGGGGATTTAGAACATCATCTTCGAGAGCATTAAGTTGATACAAAAATCATTGGGATAAACCACTTAGAGGATTTCAATTTTTTTTCTGTTTTCCAAGGTAAGACCTTTCGCAGAACTGTGCACGTGTGCAATTGTGCAAATGACTGAAACATGCTTTTCTCAGTACTTAATTGAAAATTTATCAATTTCTATTTGTTCTTACAGATTTGAGTTTGCACGTTGGCTCGCCTCCTCACCCGCGCTCGCGCTCGCCCCAGCGTAGCCAACCTTCTTCGACCCAACGCAGCCGACCAGCCAACCTATCTGCGTCCGGTAACTAACTTTTTTCAAAAATTACTCGTTACAGTTAGATCACTTAAAATATTAACTTCAATTTTTCTGAAAGTTGCTATAAAATTTGCCTCCGATTTTTGAAAATTACAAAAAACGGACATGCCTAAAATGAAATGTACCTACGCTATATTTTGAGATGTGAAGGACAATACGTTTGCGAAATTGAACACAAAACCCTTATGTATGTATACCATTAAGCCATCTCCCTTTCGGGGTAGGCGTGACACTACCCGATTCGGGTAGTGTTTCTAGGTGGATAGTTTCTTGTAGTAAAATAACTGCAACTGAGGGCTCTCCACACCCACGACACGCCAACAGCACGCGGTTAGCAGTATTCGCGAACGGTCACCCATCCAAGTACTAACCGTGCCCAACACTGCTTAACTTCAGTGATCTAACTATAATAATCTGGAAGTATTTACATGGAAACTAATTCAAAACATCATATACCCATGTACTTTGACACAACGGCCGTCAGCGGTGATCGCCGACTCAAATTTAACGCAGACACGCTTGGGAATTTTTATTCATATTTCGGAAACCCATTAAGATTTCTTTAGTTCCATTTCCTTAAATTGAAGATGAGACATTGAAACTATGTAATATGAATTTCAGACTTTTACTACCATTCCCTAGGTCATCGCATGAGTTGAAATCAAGGTATAAAATTAGCCAAATTCTTGAATATTATTTTTAAACTTTTGAACTGATATATAACCTTCAAGAGATCAAAAATATTTCTTTTAGGTGTCATTCAAAGTGGAAATCCATAGGCTTTCCGACGGTTTTTGAAAAAGTTCCTTCCTTTTTCTCTAACCGATTAATCACATTTCAAGTTATATATAAACTTGAATAAATAAGACTTCATCTGCTATGACATGCTTTCCTCAGTGTAAGTATTCCAAATTTAAATGCATCCATTTCTGTTTGTTTTCACAGAATTAAGTTTGAATGTTGACGCACCTCGTCTCCCGCGCTCACGCTCGCGCCAGCGTGAACAATCTTCTAAGAGCCAACCTGCTTCGAGCCAACCTTCCTCGAGCCAAGAAACCCGACCAAGCGGCCAAACTGCGTTGGGTAAGTAACTTTTTTTTTTATGGACTCATTACAGTTACGATACCCTGCAAACAAATCAGCTCGCTCAGTTACGTTACTTGAAGAATTAACTTGAAGCTCATTAAAAGTTATTACAAATTTTGTCCCTCATTTCTCACAATTTTTTAACATCACAGGAAAAGAGCATGCCTAAAATAAAATATACCTAGGCTATATTTTGAGATGTGAAGAACAATACGTTTGCAAACGAGACTGTTGTCGAAAAATCGTACTTCCAGAAAATTTCGTCTGAAGAGATACGTCGTTCTCGCGTGACTTGAATGCGACATTATGCTTGCGATGATTAATTTCGCCGCAAAGGTATCCAGGGGAATTTCATAGTGCGAGAGATAAAGGCCGAAGTCTGATGCAAAAAAGAAGAGGAGATCTCACTATGTGTGGATGAACCTTCAAGCTTTCTAACAGGAAGATGATAAGTCTATGAGAGGCTGAATCAAAAGCTTTCCGGTAGTCAATCCAGGCGATTGACAGGACGCGCTGATGGGCTGCTGTGTATTTGCAGACGCACTTCACAATGAGCAGGTTCTCTCGGCAGCCTGCAATACCTTTTGTCGAGCCACGTTGTTCGTACATCTCTTTCCACACAGGATCAATTTTTCGAACCATCCTGTTATTTAGAACAGCTGTGAAGATCTTATACAGTGTGTTCAAACACGTTATTGGCCTGTAATTTTCTGGTTTGGACAAGTTGCCTTTTTCGACAGGAGTATAGTGCGCCTCATCACGAGCCACTGCGGAATGGGCAATCCCGATTTTAAATATGAGGTGATTATGCTGGCCAGATTTTGGTGTATAGAAGTAAACTTCTCCCATAGCAATTGCTTTTTTCACCTCTTCGGCAGTGATTGACGGACATTGCTCTTCAGATATTATGAAGTTTTCGTAAACCTTGAAGCGGACGACATTCTTCATATCTTCTCTCAACTCCAGTGTTTTCGGGATCTTGTATACCTTTCTCAAAAAGATCTTTACCTCGTTGGGCTTTGGCGAATTTTTGATAGAAACAGGGAGATCGCTGAAGAGACGCGATCGTCCAGTGAGAAACTGTTGATTATCCCTGATCCATCACTCCCGCTTATGTGTTCTCCTTGTTGAATCAGATAACACCCGTATTTTGTTAACAATATGCTGCTTGATTGTCAGTAGCTTTGACTTGTTCAGTGTGTGATTGCAGATCCTCAGTTCTTGGGATAATTTTCGAACCCTTTCCGGAAGCGGTCCACCAGATGTTATCTAGTCAATCACACACCGAACACTTGACGCATTTTCTCTTGCCCATGCAATCTTCTTGTTCAGTTGATGCAAGCGCCTTTTGGTCTTTATATTCATCGTCCGTTTGAGCCTTCGATTTGAATCAAGCAAAGCTCTCCCAGCATTATAAGCTGAACAATTGATGGTCCAGAAGTCGGACTCCTCTAAGATATTCTTACGCAGGGAGGCATCCATTTCAACCAGATATTGTGGATTAGCAGGAACCTACATGTCAATGTTCCTCCTTGTCCTCAAATCGCGGTCATCTCTCAGAAGTTGCCTGCTTCCCGTAGTTGGTACTAATGTCGCTTCCTCATCGAGCTTACCGCACGATTGTTACGCCTCTCTTTAGGGGTTATTCCTTCGAGACCATCCCTGGACAATTCTCCGTGACTTCCTATTAATTATTGTAACCATATTCAGCAGAAATCCTTGGTACCAGGCACCCAGTAATCCTTTATCCGCAAACCAAGGACGCGTTCGGTGGCTTTGTCATAGGCCATTCGGTTCGATTCCAAAGGAATCGAAACTGCAACCGAATGGTTTTGTTACATACATATATACAGGGTGTCCACGTTGGGGCTTACCAAAAATTATGCAACCCGTCTTACACGCCAACGCTATTCTTATGGCGTTATAGGGTCATAACATGGTAGTTTTGAATAAAATATTTGTTAATCAAATAAAAGTCCCCAAATATCTACCAGCCGGTGGTATTCTATGGTATTCTATATGGCGTAGATTGTGGGTGTGGTCTGTGGAGTTTGGACTTGAGGTATAGTCAGGTAGATCACTGGTATATCGGCTGAGCTTCGTTCCGTTTCGGTAAGTGCCGCTGAACTGCCATTGTCATTCTACTCATTCTCTAATATATTATCTTTAATTCAAGCCGACAAAACGTTTGTAAAACGTGGTACATTCATTGAAAAAGGTCAGAAATATCTCTTTAAGAGGTCATTCGACATGTACATGGGCTTGAGTAAATGAAAGTGCAACTTATGTAACATGCTTCTCTTAGTGTAAGTATTCAAACACAAAATTCATTCAATTCTATATGTTCTTACAGAATTAAGGTTTGTGGGCAACTCACTTTGGGTCTCGGGCTCGCACCCATCCCAGCAAGCCTCTTCGAGCCAAATTTCTCCGAGCCAAGATTCTCGGAGCCAACCAAGCCAACATCCCCACGCAGCTTTATTTCGTAAGTAGCTTTCTTTTTTAGGTTACTCGATACAGTTTTGTAATGCTTGTTTTGTTTTTGTAAATTAACTCGTTACAGTTAGGTTACTTAACTTCACGTTCTCGAAAATTCACTACAAATTTTGCCTCCCAACTTCCTTAATTTTTGAAAATTAAACAGAATTGTCATCCCTAAAATAAAATGTATCTATGCTATATTTTGAGATGTGAAGAACAATACGCTCGAAAAAATAAACAGAAGACTCTTATAATGCTCCACACTTCAGATTTTTAATAATTAAATATAATAATCTTTCAGCAATTTCTATCATATTGATACTCGATTTGTTAGCGATTAAATACTTCCCAAGTTGAATCTAATATAGTAACTTTTATGATTATCATGTATGTATTTTTCCGGTGTACACGAAATTGATAAATTTATCTTTTTTTTTTCCTCACAAAAATAGATGCACTGTGGTACTCAGGAATCCCTGATGGAGATGTTGCAGTACATCCATTTGAGGATATTTGTGTTCCTGCTGATAGCCGTTTTTTTCTACAAATGCCAGGTGATCATGTTGTTACTGGAACTCTACAAATGGAACTCTTCTCGCGTGGTATTCCTAGCTGGATGCCATTAAAATTTCCCTATAAGAAAGTAAATTCACCTGCGCGCATTTTCTTATACATGCGTTCTTTTTCTTCCTTCTACTTACATGCGAACTTCGATAAAGATGTCCACAGAAACAATGATCTTAGTGTTCGAGGATACAGGTGTTTTGTAAAAACAGAAAACATTCTTTACGAAGTAGAGCTTACCTCACTGCCTCTAGAAGAAAAAGTGAATTTGCCTCAAAGGACAGCTATTTATGTACAAGCACCAAATAGACCTTCCATTTATGCGGGGTTGCTCAAGCCTTTTGCAGGGAAGAATGCACCCGACTGGATTAATTGAGAAAATTGGATTAAGGCTGCGACCTTGAGATTAACAGAAGATGACTGACAGCGCTTAAAAGCCTGGCATCGCTGTTGAATAGGACATTAATAAAATACATTCATTGAATTGGATCGAGGTTTATTTTTTATAAAAGAAAAATTTATTTTTACTTTTAAACATACTTAAGGAGTTTTGAAAGAAAGACGAGTAATATAGCGGAACCATTCTTGCATACTTACTGTGTGCAAAATGTGATTTACCTTCCAGTTAAACCCATTTCAATTACATAGCCTGTGTAAACTGTATAAAAATTAGTATAATTATTAAAACAAGATTTCAAGTTGTAAAGCAGTCAAGCGCATTCAAGAAATTCATGAAAAAATCATACTTAAAAATAAGAACGAATGGATTCGCAGCGAAAACATGCAATGCAATGTGATCTGGCAAACTTCCGCCAAGTCAAAATGAAATGAACTCTGAAGAATTAGGCTTCACTGGTTATGATATCTTTCGTTGTGACAGAAATCATTTGTCGAGTGACTTTTCTCGCTGTACTGGCGTCTTAATTACTTCCTTATCAAATCTAGGGTGTCTTCAGGTTCCCATGAATATTGAGACAGTGGAACATTTGTTTGTGAGATTCGGCATCTCTTCTATCACGTACATAATTGGTGTTTTCTACATACCACCCAATGCAAATATTACGAAATACTTTGATATGTTTGCAGCGTGCGGAGACGTACCGAGTTCTTTTCCTGAAGCTCCCGCATCTATTCTTGGGGATTTTAGTATGCCCTATGCTTCCTGGAGCATAAACTCTGATATTTGTCAAAGTTGCAACTCTAAAAATTGTTAACTGCAAATGCAAATTTATATCTTGAACTGCGTCTCCGATTCTCTTGAATTTTTGAATCTATCGCAAATCAACAACATCAGGAATTCGCATGGCTCCATTTTAGACCTTGTTTTCACTAACGTTACCAATGTTGTTTAAGTCTGCAAACATTACTGCGATCAATAACTTCCTTCACGAGGTTGATTGAAGAAATCTATTTGACAACATTAAAGTTGCTTCTGCGGATGAAATTAAGAAGAAACTATTAGAACTGGATGGTAATAAACGTGCTGGTCCAGACGGTGTACCTCCATACCTCATAAGGTCGTATTACTCATCATTGGTTCTTACGCTGTATTTCATATTTAACATGTCAACATCGAATGGTTGTTTTCCTCGAGAGCGGAAAAAAGGTACCGTTACTCCGGTTCACAAATCAGGAGATCGCAGTTACGTTAGAAACTATCGACCAATAACTATACTAAGTACCTTAGCTACAGTTTTTAAGAGCATCATTTATGACCAATTGTACTTAGCTTCAACGAACACCTTTATTGATGAGCAGCAAAGGCTTTTGATACAGTTGATCATAACATTCTGGTGGCGAAGCTCAGATCCTTGGGAATTGGATCTAATTTTCTATCTTGGATCTCAAATGACTTGAGTGGCAGATTTCAATCCGTCCGAGTTGAAGATGAATACTCCAACGCATTCCACGCAACATCTGGGGTGCCGCAGATGTCACATCTCTATGCTTATGACTTGAAAATGTTTAGAATAATTCGCTACCTTTTGGATTCCATCCAACTACAAAATGATCTTCACCGATTGCAAGATTGGTGCTCTCTAAATGGGTTGAGACTAAACACTGAAAAAATGCTCCATAATATGCTTTACGCGGAAAAGAGTAACGACAAAGCATAAGTACCTGATCAGCCATGAGGTCCTACTCAGGGTGGGGCAGGTGCGTGACCTGGGGCTTCTCTTGCACAAACAGTTTTCCTCTAATGACCAAGTTTCTGATGCTATACATAAAACTCACAAATCTCCGGGCTTTGTCATTTGAAATTCTTTTATGTTAAAGAACCCACTAGCGATCAAAACTTTTTTTTGCTCTTGTTCGTCCGCATCTTGAATATGCATCGATTATCTGGTCTTTATTTTAGATGATCCATAAAATTAGACTAAAAAGAGCTCAAAATCATTTTTGCCTATTTGCGGCCAGACAATTGGGAATGGCAATGAATAGAAAGACCATAACTACGATGGGATCAGAATGTTGTTAAACATCGTAAAGATAGCATATAATCGCATCAGATTCTTGTTTCGTAGACATGTTTAATTTCAATTTGAAAATAGTGCTCTGTAGCCTGTTTCTGGAATTAAAACATGAGACTTTTGTATGCCAATTTTACAGTTTTACTATTTTAGTATTATCCTAATTTTTAAGAATCTGTGTACTAAAAGGCATTGCTCTTAAAAATGTTAAGAATTCTTCGATACGAGATCCGTCGGGATTTTATGCCATTTGAAGTGTTGCTCAATGATGCCTAATGGGACTAAAAGCTCATCTTATGAAAATCGCTTAAAGGGAAAGAAGACACTTCAACAAAATAGGATACGATTGCAAAACATGAGTCAGCAACGACGTTTTGTTATTCCGTTGTATCATTCGAAAAAAGAAAAACTGCAACTGCTCAGAAAAAGACTGTACAAATCCAAAAGAATAGCAGGGGATTACCAGAGATTGTATCATCACTATAAAGTTCAATTTCTGAAGAATCAACAAGAGATGGCAGCTCTTCTTGACAAAGGTCTTCTAGTGAAACTTTCTCAAGTAAACGTTAGCAAGCAGAGAGAACTGTAATTGAAGAAATACTGGCAGCATCTGAAGTTGAAGATTCTAAAGGACGTCGATATTCAGAATACTGGATAATTCTGTGCTTAATTTTTCACATGAAATCACCAGAAGATTATCATCATCTGAAGGACAATAAGATTCTACCATTGCATTCGACGAGAATAATTCGCAGGTGATAAGAAATTCAATTAATGAATTTTATACACTTTTCAAATTTGAAACGATTTTACAATACTTTTCTATAGAAAACTAATTCAATGACATAGATACTTTATCACTGCAAATTTTATTTCGTATGAAAACAGATATTTATGATCAATGGATACACCTTACGGATCGCTCTGCGCTTGCGAAAGATACTGGCAAAATGTAGAGAATTCGGTATGTTATGAAGGTGTTTGGAAACACGAGATGCAAGTTTTCTTTTATTATGAACGTCAAAATTTCATTTGCACACATTTTTGGCTTGAGGTAGGTTCTTAACGCAATAAGTTCATCATACAAATCCGCGCCTACTATATCTGAGCGATTTTCTTTTTCGTTTGTAAGATTTTCTTGTAAATTTTTGCACTCCTCAAGAATGTCTAACTTATTTATCCTTAGAAGGGTAGTGCTGTTGATTAAAAACCGAAAATATTTTTGAATTGTTTAATAACCTCAAACTGCACTTGCAAGGACATGATTATTACGTCCAATATTTTGAAGTAGAAATCAACTTTAAAACTCTTCTCGAGATCATCTACTGTTTGTCACGTACCCATCAGGTTTTTAAACTTGATATCTACCTTTGAAACTGTTGCTGAACGTGTAGCTTCAGACTTAAAGCTCTTGATTTTTTTTTTGCTAAGCATGGAGCTTCATGCATCGTTGACATATCACTGTCTTCCTCTAAGTTTTTAATTAAACTATCATGAACTTTATGAACGTAGTGTCGTGAAGGTCTTAAAGAAAGTCATTCCAGCAAAACCATCGCGTCTCTGATAGCGGCCTTAATGTTAATTGAGGAAGATAAGAAATTATAACATCCCATCTCTTTGTCTACGCCGGAATAAAGTCATATAATTCTTGTACATTGCCCAAGAAATTTGCAGTTTGTACATCAGCCTTGGCTCTCAGATTTTTTTGCCAAATTCTGCTTTGTACTCCTTTGAATTTACCACGTATGTTAGGATCGTTGTCGTAGCATTGTCCCCGAATATCGTATACATCTAAGTCGAGAGCTTTTAGTTTTTCAATGACAAAATCTGTTAAACCTTTACCTGTAGTGTCCTTAATTTCAGAAAAACCAAGAAAATGTTCACAAATCTCAAAGTCCTTTTCTTTTCATTCTATGTCAACGAAGCGTATAATAAAAGTTACTTGTTCTAGGTGACCTACATCGGTAGTACAATCTACCATTGTAGTATAATACTTCACTTTTCGAACTTTCGTCAGAATTATTTTTCAAATACGCTCTGCCATTAAATCTATTATCTTGTTTTGAATGACGTGACCACAATCATTTTAACGGCTTTTAAAATATTGCCGTTGTTGCTTTCAAATACTCTATCTGAACTATAGTTTTCCCTGATCTTGAGGCCTCTTCGTCAAAGGTACAAATGCATCTCTAACAAAAATTGTGCAACAAAAACAAAACATTCTGTTAGTAGAAACAGAATACATTAACCAAGTTCTTCCGCAGGACTCACCAGTTGCTATATTACGTGTGTAATAAATATTAGAAAATGATCTTTCTGACGAATCTGCAGGGTACACCCTCTTTTTATTGCAGCTAGCTTCTTCTATACGAAAAGTTGAATTCGATGCTTTGACAATGGCACTGGACAATAGACAGGATTTCCGCTCAAAATATCAGTGGTCTTCATTTTTTCACATTTATTCTGAAAAAATAAGAAATTTTATTGTAAAGCAAACGCTGGTTATTTAATAATATGTGACGCGACCCGAGAAAAGGGACTTACTAGGCAAAAGCGAAGCGGACGGAAAGTCTGAGAGGGGAATTCAGACCCCCACTCCTTACAATTAGACCAAGTTTCCTCACTCTCTTCTTCTCTCGATCGCGCGCTGACAATCGAGTCCAAGTTCTCTTGTCTATTTTCCTGCGCTGCAGAATTTTCGTTAATTTCTTTTTACACAGAAAAAAATGATTTTTCACCATAAGTGTATTTGGACATTATTCTTTATTTTCTGAAAACTATTCGATTAAATTATAAGATTCATAAATAAATGTGTAATGATTTTATTTATGAATCAAAAAGCTTTTTTCCAAATGAAAAATAATATCCGAATATACTTGTGGTGGAAAAGACGACCATGTAGAAAAAGAACGACGGAATAATCCCGAAAAATAAAATTCCCGACATTGTAAAATTTCCGCATTGGAAAATTCCCGAACCGTAAATTTCTCGAATAATAAAATTCCCAAACAATGAAATTCCCGAACAGTTTATAATATTATCGAATTGGAAAATTCCCGAATAATAAAATTCCAGAATAATGAAATTCCCGGACATTTTATGATATTACCGAATCTGAAAATTTCAGAATAATAAAATTTCCGAATAAAAAAATTCCTGAGTAATAAAATTTTCGAATTGGCAAAATTTAGAAAGTTTCTGATATTACATAATTTTACAATTCCCGAAAAATAAAATTCCTGACACTGTAAAATTCCCAAATAGTAAAATTCTCGAATAATAAAATTCCCAGATAATAAAATTCCCGAACAGTTTATGACATTATCGAATTGGAAATTCTCGAATGATAAAACTTCGGAATAATAAAATTCCCGGACAGTTTATAATATTATTAAATCTGAAAATTCCAGAATAATAAAATTTCCGAACAATAAAATTCCTGAATAATAAAATTCCCGGATTGGCAAATTCCCAAAAGTTTTTGATATTACCTAATTTTACAATTCCCGTAAAATAAAATTCCCAAACCTGTAAAATTCCCGAATTGTAAAATTCTCTAATTATAAAAATTCAGAATGATCAAATTTCCAAATAATAAACTTTCCGAATAATAAAATTCCAGAAAAATAAAATTCGGAATTGGAAAATTCCAGGACAGTTTTTAATATTAGCGGATTGAAAAATTTCCGAATCATAAAATTGCCGACAGCTTATAATATGCCCGAATCCACAAATTCCGGAATAGTAAAATTCCCGGGCGAAAATTGCCGAATCATAAAATATCCCAACTAGAAAATTCCCGAGTTCAAACAAATTCAAAACTTGCTTTCAAAAATATTATTTGATTATTCAAAATACAATAATCATATGTTTTCAGCACAAAATTATTTTTCATGTTTAAAGATTCTAAAATTACTGTTTAAATGTAAAATAACAATAATTGAAAAAAGTATATTTCTGGATAACAATTTTCTTAGATTATTGTTATTTTTCATTCAAACAATAATTTTAAAAACTTTGAACATTAAAAAAAAATTCTGATAAAAATGTTTGATTATTGCGTTTTTAATAAATAAATAATATTTAATGAAAATCATTTTTTTAATTTTTTGAATGCAGTAATTCTATAATTTAGGAATTTTATAGTTCGGATATTTTATAATTTGGCAATTTTTTGTCAGGAACTTTATTATTCGGCAATTTTCAAATTAAGTTGATATTATAAATTGTCGGAAAGTTTATTCTTAGACAATTTTCCAATTCAGTAATATTATGAACAGTTCGGGAATTTAATTATTTGGAAAGTTTATAATTCATGAAATTAATCGTCCGGGAATTGTCCTATTCGGAAATTTTACAGTGTCGGAAATTGTATTTTTCGGGAATTTTTATTCGTTCCATTGGAAAATCCCGAAATAATAAAATTTCCGAATAATAAAATTCCTGAACAGTAATAATATTACCGAATTGGAAAATTCTCGATTGATAAAATACCCTAATTTAAACAAATACATTTTTTTATATGTATATGATTAATTTATCAATAAATACAATAATCAAATATTTTTAATGTTTGAAGTTCATGAAATTATTTTTTGAATAAAATATAACAATAATTCGAAACAATTTTGTTCCAGAAATAATTTTTCGGGTTTTTTCATAAAAATTAATTGCTTACATTTGGGAATTTTCTATTTCGGATATTTTATAATTCAGCAAATTTCTGTCTGGAATTTTATCATTCGGGAATATTCAAATTCGGTATTATTATAAACTATTGGACATATTTTTATTCGAAAATTTTCCAATTCGGGATATTTAATTATTCGGAAATTTTATTATTGGGGAATTTTCAAATTCGGTAATATTTCGAACTGTCGGGCATTTTTCCAATTTGGTAATATGATAAACTATTTTGGAATGTTATTATTCGGAAATTTTATAATTCGGGAGTTTCATTATTCGGGAGTTTTCCAATTCGGGAATTTGACAGTGTCAGGAATTTTACTTTTCATAACATGAAATACTTGATTGCGCGGAGTCTATAGCTCCACTAATAGGATTACACTTGAGGAAAATTGTTATAACGAGTGAAGAGAGAAAAACAAGAACCGACATTTTCTTTGTAATTGATACTCACTGACTCGAATGGAAACTCTTCGACCTTGACCGAGGTCAGCAATTTACAAATTTCAAAGGCGTGTGTCTACTGATTCGACACACGACGTTGAAACATGAAAATGAATTAAACTTTAAGACAAAGAAATAATAAGAGGGAACTCACCTGGCAAGATCCTGCCTCCACGTGATCATTCTCTCATTTTTATGGTTAATTTCAGGGTACTTCTTCGTCCCAAACTCGTCTCTTCCAGTCCTTTAATTTTTGTTTCCCGTTCTGACAGGCGAAGTATTCGCGTCGAGTCTAGAATCACGAATGCAATTTTCAGAGTGGCGTCTCCGTTTTCTCTTTCGTGGGAGTCGGAGCGCCACTCGCGTAACGAGCGTAGAATTATTGAGTGAGAGAAGCGACCAAAGGAAGAGGACAATTGCCAGGTTCGGTTCCCAACAGTGTGGTGGCGCACATTCGGAGTGCGTTTAGTGCCACGCCAAACCTCGCGGTCTGCCGCTAGTCGATGGTCCAGGGGTGGGCTGACTCGGCTCACCGCGCAGATTCTCTGCGGCAGCTTGCTCCTGTTTTTCCGAGCGCTCTTGCACGTGCAGATATCCCATCCACTACGCATGCGTCAGGAAAATCTCCTCTTTTCAGTCCCTGGCGACAGCAGGCCTGCACTGCAGCCACCCTCGTATAATCTGACAGTTTTTGTCGTTTTTGTGTGGGTTGGTTGATCCGCCCTTGGCACTCGAGTTGAAATATAAAATAAACAAAATAATACGAACCAAAAATTAGAAGAAATAATGAACTTTTCATAAATTGGAACCTCGTGGTCTGGCAAGTATTGGTTCCAGTCGGATGAACCTAACTCCCTAGTTTTGACAGGTGATGAGTTTCTTGTTATTAGTTTAGTTAATCGTCTATTGTATAACCGAACTCTTACGTTCTAGGCTAATACTTCCTTTAATATTTTTTACTTCTTCATTTGATTACATTCACTTAAGTTTCAGTCAAATAAAAGAATTCTCACAATTCAACATTCTCTTTAAAGACTAGCTGTAGAACTCTTATATTGTCGGCTAGTATCGTAACTGTTATCAGACAGCCCGTGAATGTGATTCGTGACTCTAACACCATTTCCCCAGTAAAATTTCGAAACTAAATTTTATAACTTTGAACATTAGGGTCGATAATATTTATTTTCGTTCCACGATTAATTTGTAAAAATATAATTATTTGGTTGGAATTGAACTCTTACATTGTTTAAATTTTTTCTGAGATTACTTTTCGTAACTAAACTTGTGGCTATTCCATTTTTGGATCAAAATCATTTTTTTTAAATAAAAATTGATCGTTTCTATTCAGAATGTCAAGTCGTAGTTCAATCAATCCAATGTAATCTCAAATAATCTCAGTTCATCTTGATTTATTGTCAAAGTTTCTTGTTTCTGCATTTTTTGTGCATAAAAATTGACTTTATTAAAACAAAAGCATTTAACTTGATAATTTTATGCTGTAGCAATGTAAGTACACGCAATCTTGAAGCTTCAAACAAATATGATGTTATAATAATCACTGGAATGTTTACTGACATCAAAATGATAAATGATATTTTTTGTCAGCTTTAGTTCTAGACTATAACTTGATGTTTTCATGTCTCGATGTTTACCAATTAAAAACATAAATTTGTACAAGTGAGTCACTAAGGACTTAAATGCCTCTGTCACTCATGCGCACATACAACGTCTTTACAAAACGTGGCAGTTTCGTGGCAAAAATTTCCACAATGCGAATAGACTCAGAGTAATCTGATGAAGGTGAGTATATATAGCAGTACAAATATTCCAAAATTCTCAGTCGAAAATCAGGAAATCTATTCAATGCCAAAAGACAAAAATGAAGATCTCCAGCTACATTCTAATTCTTACAATTTCGGTTCATCTGGATTTTGTTGGTAAGTTTAACTAGACTAACCATGCTAATAATTTTTATACTTACATCCACTTTATGAGGCTTGTGCCCTTTTTCCTATGATATCTTTAACTTTCTGCAAGTTGTTGCTAATAGAATTTTTTATTTCTCAAATATGAACAGCATTGGGTTATAGTGAAATCTAATCGTTTTCTTATCAGATTTGTTACCACATAAAAAATATTTGCATGTAACTTCATGTTTCAATGTTAATTCTTCTGTCTTTTGTACAAGAGGAGATCCATACGGTTCCACTGTTTCCTAGCTGCGTTGTAATCTTTCCGTTTGGTGTAGCGGATTATGGGCAAGTTACCGAATATACGAGAATTTACGAGAAATTAATTTGAAGAATTGTGAACCAGTTATACCTTCTCCTTGTAGCGAAAAGATTTCTTCGACATTATGAAAGAAGTGTTTGCTTCCGAGATAATTCGGATATGTTGCACTGTTAGATTTTTGTTTCTTAATACCCCTCTCAAAGTTTCTAATAAATTGATGAGTTGGCTGATTTAATGGTGGTGCTGATTCTTTTATCAGACTTAGTGAAGATCCAGAATCTAATAGTTATCTGTATTTTTTCCGTGTGCTCTTCTTCCCTGTATGGATTGCAACTGTCCAGATATTGCTGATATGCAGCCATTGTTTCGTAGTCTATCTGTTCTTGAATCTCCTCTTGCGTCATTTCTTAATTCTTTAAGTAATTTTCCTCTTCTTCTTGTTCCCTCCTTGTCCATATTTGACTTTGAGGTGGTCGTTTTTGGTTTTGGGTGTTCTGGAAGTTTTGTGACTCAACGTAGCATTGGGGTGCAAAGTGTCCCATTTCGCCAAATTTATGGTACTTTATTTGTCACTATTTGGCTTGTAGAATATTTTGTTTTGTTGTTTTAAATGATATCGGAGTTGTATTCGCCTTAGGCTTAGGTATAGATGTTAACATTTGTCGTCCCAGAAACTGGTGTATAGTTTTATTCGTAATTGGTTTCATTATTTTCTTTTTGTTTTTCACTTCAATCCGTATTACCGCCTCGAATGCTTCTTGCTAATCTTCATTTAGATTTGGTGGTTTTGTCGGCCTTATTTGGCCTGAAATTTCATCGTGTTAGTTCGTATAAGATTTGGCATCGAGCTTGTATATGAGTGTTGCCTCTCTTGAGGATAACAGTGTTCTGATTACTTACCTACAGTTGAAAGCTGCAGTCCCAAAGCTGTCTTGTCGAATTACAGTCTTGCCGAACAAAAAAGACATTTTGGGATGAAAGTTGGAAAATTGACAACGTCGCAAGGTTCTGATGCCTCAGGTTACAAGCAGTCAACTAACAGAGTTACAGGGAAAGTTCATGACAGCAATTAGGTCTACGTGACTAAAAGCAATCCTTGCAGCTGAAATAAACCAAATTCCTTGCCCTTGTAGCTATGGCCGACTGAAACGAAGCCAAATTCAGCATCATCATCATCATTATTTCTATTTGTTCTTACAGAATTAAGTTCGCAAGGCGACTCACGTCCTGCACTACCTCCTAAAAAGAGGTGGCAGTCTTCTGCAGGCCGATCTTCTCCGAGCCACCAAGGCCCACGAATTGTATATGGTAAGTAACTTATTTGTTGAAGCAACTCGTTACAGATACGTTACACAGCAAAAATATCAAGTCATTGCAGTTACTACGTACGCTATATTTTTAGATGTAAAGAAGAATACGTTTGAATATAATTAACAAAAAAGGCTCATAATTGTCTCGACTTTAGATCTTTAACTATTAAATATATTCATCTCGCAGTTATTTCTATCATGTCAATGTGCCACTTTATAAGTATATGTTATGTGGTAATCTCGTAAAATTCTCTTCAACATAAAGAGGTTTCCTTGCATGGAAATATTTTTACATTATCATTCTAATGAGAAGGAGAAAGTAGCTCTATCTCTGTGAAAAGAAATCGCACTGAGTTCGCATTTAGCAAAGCTGATTTAAAATCTGCCTACCTGTTCAACGACGTTTATCGTATTTCGATTAAAAATTTGTTGTTGTTGTAAAAGCAACAAATCTGGAAAAGATGACTCTTGACCGTGCCTAGATTTGGAAGGTCAACTTTCAGCTGTTCTTAAAATTGCAAGAATGTCCGTAAAAAATGGAAAAATTTCAAGTGGATTACTTGTCTATTTGTAAATGGAGCCCAACTTCCAAAATAAAAAAATATTAAAAATTGTGCTCAAATTGTAAATTTTCCTATAAGTTTAGTTCGCATAACTTTGACTTCAATCAACTATGCTGAAGTCTCCTGAATTAACAGTAGTACACAAAGAAGGGTGACCGGTATCCATTACCAAGCCGCTACCAACGCGAAGACATAAAGAAAAATCAGTGCGATACAGTGGGGCCACACGGCAGAAGTGAAACTTTGATGGATTAGCTTTGGAATTTTTCGTAGGGAATCATCACGAGGGGCTACTCACTAAGAAATATTAGATTGTTGCGCGGGAAATCTTAAGAGATTTCGTCGAATAACTCTTGGAAATCTATCAGCAATATAGAAATCTGAAACTTCAGCGTAGCTCATTAGAGAAAAAATTATGCCATGATTTTCAATATTTCTCCATTTTTAATGTTAGGCTTCATTCAAAAATAGACAAACAATCTCCTTGAATTCTTTCCCATTTTTATGGATCTTTTTGCGACTTTAGCATTAATTGAAAGTTGACCTTCCAAATCTAGGAAATTATCTCCCTAATTTATCTAGATAATTTCTACAGGACAAGATTCAGCTAAAATAGCTAGATATTTATGCAACGCAGCTGGAAATTTAGGCAACACAGCTGTATTTTCTTAGAAGAAAAAATCCAGCTAAACGTCTAGCTGAGACAGCTAGACTCTCAGCGTATTCCAAATTGAAAGTTTATCAATTCATATGTGTTCATACAGAAATAAATTCGGATGACGACTCACCTCATCGCTCGCGCTCGCCCCACCGCAGCCAACCTTCGTCGAGCCAACGAAGCAGACAAACTGACCAATCTGCATTAGGTAAGTCACTTTTTTTAAGTGACTCGTTACAGTTACGTTACGCAGTAAACAAATCAATTCATTGCAGTTACATCTTTAGCAATTAACTACAATAATCTTGCAACAATTTATATCACGTCAATGTGACACATTTTCAGTCTTGATCAGTAGTAAAATTAATCCCTTTTGGATGATAAACTACTGCATCAACAACTAATGTTTTGAGTTTTACATTCATCATTTTAGTTCCAAACTCAAATCTTTGGTTGAAAATGTAACTATTTTAGTTGAGAATTATTTTTTTTAATGAAAATTTAACCATTCCACATTTAGACAATCTTGAGAAGTAGAAGTAATCTTTATAGTGAATAAGGGGTGAATGGCATGAATCAATGACGACATAGTTTATATATCAGCCCGCTTGTAGATGTGAGAGGGATCGGAAACTTCTAGGTTGGACCCGAGGTTAAAAGGTTCCTTAAGGGTTGGGGTCCGGACTGGATTCTTTTATTTCTTGAGGGTTCGGGTCCGGACCCAAAACTTTTACATTCTTAATGGTTCAGTTCCGATCCGGAAACTTTATTTCATCAAGGGTCCGCGTTCGAGACCGAACCTTTGAAGTTCTAAGGGATTCGGGTCTGGGCCCGGACTCTTCAAATTCTTATGGGTCCGGGTCCGGACTGGATCATTGAGGAACCCTTTGATTTCGGGAACAACCTAACAGGCTTCTTGAATTATATTTGAGAAATTTACAAAGGCGATTTGAGAGAGAGAGAGAGAGAGGATGGAGCAGTTCAGTTGGAAGTATTGAAATTATTGAGTTAACTTCAATGTCACATATGGCTGCGTAGTAAACTTGCACGGCACTTATTGCTGCGCAGTAGAGTTACAGCACATACATCTGCAAAGTAGAGTTTCATGACACATGCGGATATGCACTGCAGTTATGCGGCATTTATAGCGGCGCAGTAAGGTTAGGGGTGCTTACACATTACAGTTATACAGCCCTTAGATCTACGCAGTATAGTTCCATGGCACTTATGGCTGTTCGATTTTTTGGACGGATTTAATTTGCTGTGGTCAGGACATTGGTGCCGAGTATGCAAGTCGGTTCCGAACCTGGTAGAGCGATGAACCTAAAACGAAAGATTTGATTAGCAACAACAATTATAAAGGAAATTCTAGGCAAAACTACCACTTTTTTATTTAGAACAAACCCCAACTTTACTTTCTTCGATCTTTAGTCTTTTCAACTCAAAATGGTTTTCAATAATAACATCTCTTGATATGTTGCTATCCACAGAATCCGTATCACAAAAGCGAACGAGAGAATTGTGAGGTTTCCTATTTTGATCTATTTTTGCTTTTTATCATCTCTCAGATTTTTAACATTATTTTTCTTGTACCTTACTAATTTCAATTTTCCATTAATTATTGGAATGTCCAGGATTATTCGTAATTCTCAGAATTTGTTTCGCGATTCCTCGAAAGTGCATAATTTTGATTTGTTAATTAGATAATTAATTGGGTGAGTTCCCGTATGTAAACGGGTTAAAAAATCCAATTGAATTTCGATTCTTCCAAACAAGACTTGCACTTTAATTAATTTTCTTTCGTAAATTAGAAACCATAATGAACAATCATTCAGCATTATTCCAGAACTAAGAGGAATGGACCTTTGGGTTCTCATATGAGAATTGGTTAATGAAAAATCTTCTTCCTTAGCTTCTTTGTAATCCTCTAGTTTTCATTTTATTAGCTTCATATTTCTTTGAGAGTCAAAAGGATAACATCATTATCAAGCTGAGAAGACATTACTAATGTCTACAAATGGGTTGTATCTAATGGTTTGAAACTCAACCCACAAAAAACATATGCTTTGCTAGTTGGATCCTTAATTTATTCTATCAAAAGTCCTGGATTCCCTCCCGACTTTGTACTTGAACGGTCTTGCTACTGAACTCTCTGATTCTGTCAATAATCTTAGTTTGATATTCAACAGGACTCTTTCTTGGAAAGAGCATGTTGAACTAATATCACGCAAAACCTTCAGAACGTTTCATCAGCTCAGTCGGAGTAGGGACTTTGCCTACAGCTACTCGAATCCACCTTGTAAACGCCTTGATTCTCCCTCATTTTGATTATTATTATTATTAATAGGCCTCAACCGACTTATACGGAATGAAATATGATAATCGAATTACGTTCTTACTATTTTTTTGTACACTTTTAACATTTAAAATTTATAAATATTTTTTGCCTCTTCACCGAGATATCGTCAGGTATGGCAGCCAAAGAAAGGGACTTTCTGACAGTTTCGGGGATGACAAGTGAACCTGCGGATCATCACGGTAAGCCTAATAAAAATGAAAATTTATAACAAAAATTTTAATTATGAAGCAGTTGAAAACTATTAATAATCTCTTGAAATAAGAACATTCTACACGGTCGAATAAGTACAACATACCGCAATTACATTCTTTTATTGAGAACCATTTTTGTAGACTGTTTCCCTTTTGAACCATTCCATCCCATTAAAATATCTTTGTAGAAAAAAAAATCATAACTACTTAATGAAGCGCCTTCAAGTGATTGCTCTCCAACAAATTGGAACCTCTTGAAAAAAATCTATATTCAGAATTCGGGTGTTTTCCGTATGGCTCCCACACATGGCCGTGCAAAGCTTTTCTTTGTTCATCCAGAATTCCGCTGCATCACATTTTGCACAAAAAATTGGACATAAAACTTTTCCAAGAACCTTTCAAAATAATATTGCACACAATACATTCACAAAATACCAACTTACCTTGAAAAAATGATAAGAATATGTAAAGAAATGTGATCCTATGTTTATTCTTGCAGAGTTAAGTAAACACTCTGGCGAGCCTCCTATTCGTGTTAGATCCAAGTCTCCCGCTGCCAGGTGCATGGTTCCACCTACAAAGATTCTATGTTCTGATGGAAATGAATATGGACTTGACCAATTTGAATTTATTCGGCTTATTCCTAAAAAGAATCCGCACCTGCAATTCGGACTTCGGAGATACGCTTTTCCTGCTAACACCTCAGTTCAATTGCGCTTAGGTACTAAATTTAGACTGATTTCAACGCAAGAACGAATTGTATTATCAACATTGAATGGTGACGTCTTTGCAATATTGGAGACTACTGATACTCTTGCTGGATTATATGGAGATCGAAAACGGATAAAAATAAACATGGAAAGCCGCGCAGTCACCCAAATGACCCGAAAAGAAATCGATGAAACTCCAGTAGGCGAACGCCGCATGATCGTAAGCAATTTTAAAGTTGAGCGTATCAGCCAAAATCCTCCACATGCCACATTCAATTAAAACAAAATGTATATGTAAAAGTTTATATTGTTATTGATTCAAAGTAGGCTTGAAATGTTATAAGTACATTGCAACTAAAAGTTATAATAAAAATTCGATGCCCCAGATATTATTTTTCGGTGGCGGATAAAAAAAGTTTCTTTGCATTCTCTTAAAAAAATACATAACTAAGATACATAAGTAAGGCTAAAACATTTCACGTAATTAGCAATCGCTAAGCATCATATCGAAACAGGACTTAGCATTATATTCGACAAAACAACCGTCATCCCAAAAACTTATAATATTCTTCCAAGAAAAGATAGAGAAACAATTGAAATCTCAAAACACCCTAATAATATCAATAGGTACTATGGATATAATGCCAATTCCATTTGGCTTTCCTTCTTCCTGATTTTTTCAAAAAGACTTGACTGGCCAATCATGTTCGACCAGTTTTCTGCTAGCATGACGTTGATTGGAGTGCTTTTTCTATAAGATATAGCTAGTCTTAAAGCCTGATTGCGAACTTTTTCTAGTTTAACCAACAATTTTTTATGTTCGAACGTAAAAATGTGAGAGCTGTGATCTATACAGCTTCTGATGAGTACATCATATATTCTCAAAAGAACACACGGATCAGCTCTCCACCAGACACCCCTGAGAACTCTAAAGATATTCAAAATCTTACTGCATTTTTCGACTAGATAAGCAAAGTGGGCGTCGAAGGAAAGTTGGTAGTCCCGTATTATTCCTAGGAATGTTACAATTTCTGAGGGATGAATAGGAATGTTTTTCAAGTTAAAAGAAAGCGAATCGCTACCGAAATCTAAATCAATTTTCGAAAAAAGAACTAGTTTGGTCTGCTCCGGGCAGATTTCGAATCGTCTTTGGAACAGAAAGTCGTAAAGAATGTCTGCGCATCTTTGAAGAGAAGCCACACATTGTTCAGGATCCCTGAATCAGCAAAGGATAGATATATCGTGCGCAAATTCAATTACAATGCAGTCATTAGGGATGAGAGAAAATATTTTTTTGTATATATTGGAGAGAGAATTGGACTGAGTATACTTCCTTGTGGCCGGCACACTGACCTCTTTATTGACGAAGCCTTTCCAGACTTCCGTTGCCAGTACAGCCAAATTTTCAGCCAGCGCAAGATCTTCCTATCGTTAATCCAAATTGTGAAGTGGATAAAATCAAGTTGTTTTCCAGATGCCAGGTAAGTCTATTGTATACAAGTTTTTCCATAAGTTCAAAGAGACAAGGCGCGAGCGAAATAGGCCGAAATGTACCAAAAGTCGATCTTGGAATGAAAATGGCCAGAAATATCCATATCCGCTTCAGAAAAATCAACCTCGAGAAATTCGTTGCGTCTACAGTCTGTAGAGAATTTTTCATAGAAAACTGTGGGTGGAGTCTGTTTTTAAAACATTTGACGACTCTCGAGATTCTTGATATGGGAGTCATTCTATCCAATGAATCACATGATTTCCTAAATGAATTTCTTTGTGCATGATTAAAGGAGCGCTTGGCTTTCGCCTCCGCCCTTTTCATTTCTAGATAATTAGGATAAGTTTTGTTACGCCTGATGGTTCTGGTGGTTTGCTTTCTTTCCGCGACAGCTTTGTCGCATGTTTCGTCCCACCAGGGAGCTGGCACAAAACGTTTATTATTTCAGTGGTTAACATTTTTGTTAAGAAGTCTAAGAAAGGTGGACAGACAGAAGTAACTGCCTTATCGTCTCCTTCAATGCACCGATTATAACTGGCGAGGGGATCCTGGGAAGTGCCTGTGACTGTTGCTTCATTGCCTTTAACAAAATCAGATAAGTTATTAGAAAAGTTAGACCAATTAATTATTTCAAGTTTATATTTGTGTGAGAAGAAGGGTGAAAAGGGAATTGACAACCCGAGGCTTGTGACAAACGGGTAGTGGTCACTTTCCACAGCATCCTTCTAAACTTCCCAGGAACAGTTAGTACATAAATTGGGAGTGACAAATGAGAGGCCTAGGAACGAAGGGGATTGGCCTGGACGGGTGGCAAACGTGTTTTATCATTGTTTAGGCACATGAGTTCTGTTTAGTCTAATGAAGATCAGAGTTCTGAACCATAAGAGCAGCGGTGAGAGCTGCCCCGTGAGGGGTTATGGCTCTTAAAATCACCTGTAATGAAGACTGAATCAGAATTGATGACTGAGATGGAATGAAACAGCATTGGCCAAGTATTGAATATCATGGAATTATCCGAGAAGGAAATTCTGTAGACCAAGACGATCAAGAGCTCTCCTTCGGAAGAGCTAATAGAAACAGCTAGGGTTTCGAGACTTTTTTCTAAGTTAATTATCGTAGAGATTCTGGAGAAACTCATTCCTTTTCTAACGACTATTTCGAGGCCACCGCCTACATTGGATGATCTGTCAGCTCTGATTCAACTGAAATTTTGTAATGAAAAGATTTTGTCAGATTTGAGAAATGTTTCGCAAAGTAAAAGTATGTCGGAGTTGTCGGAGTTATTTTGAAGGTCTCCCTTCTTTCTTAATGACCCGCGACAAATCCACTGCATAATTCTCAATTTACTTATTAAAGTCATTTTGTTATCCCTAGGTTTCACTTTTTATTAGGATACGCAGAACCAGAGTGCCTCGCTGATTCAGTTCAATTTTGGGATGCAAGCATAGAATTAGAAAGGAATTTAACAATATTCGAGATGCTGTTTAGAAAATTATCTCTTTCCTCTACATTTGAGGAGGTATCAGATGTGATAATGGAGGAGAAACCCGTGAGGGCCTTGATTAGGTCACGGATTATAAATACAGTGTCAGTAGTGGGCTTATTAATCAATTGAGAAGCTGAGGGACGCAAGGCAAGACCATTTGTCAAGTAGCTCTGAGTCCTTCCGGAATTGTGGGAGAAAGAGAAGTTTGGAGTCGGCCGATTAGGTTGCGACGTTTGCGGGGGCTTGTTAGGCTTTGATTTCGGAAGAGGTTTAGGGCGTGATCCTATAGCTTCGGAATACGGACTACTTGGGATGGTGTAAGCGTGATCCAGCAATGAGGAAGCGGGGACATCGCTCAAATCGGGATGGTCGGGGAAGTTTACAAAATAAGTGAATTGACGGGAAGCAGGTCCATTCCTGGACTGTTTTTTAGGTCTATTTTTGTTCGGCAAAAGAAACTCCGTGTTTGGCAGCATAGGCTCGAAATTGTCTTTGGAACAATTCCGGACATTTTCGCGAAGTTGGAAGTTGATTTCCGTTGCAATTGCAGCATTTAAGGGTACTGTCCGCGTTTGGACAGGGTTCCACTTCGCTATGGGTGTTCGAACCACCGCACTGTTTGCAACGAGCAGATGAACGGCAGTTACTGTTAATGTATACAAACGTACGTTAGACACTTGAAACACATTTTCACCTGTGGGGTATAAATCTGAACTGCTGATGCAGACTTGAATATTGCAACCTTATCAGGTAGGGCTGTGCTCGGAGGTCGTGTCTCTCAAGTATCCAAGGATCTCTAAATTGTCTTGAGTTTCTTTTTCTGACAGTTCGATGGGGACGTTCTTCACGACACCTTGACAGATTACGAAGCTGGCTGGGAATAAAGCAAACAGCCCTTTATTTTTCAAAGTTTAAGTGTCATAGAGGTTTCTATTCGCATCTGTATACGATCTGACCGTCACGCATAATTTCCCAAAGCCCTAACTATCTACATTTAACAGAGCTTCTTTGCAGAGAAGAGTGAAACCTTTACCGTAGGTCATGGGGTTGAGATCCTCCTTCGCTCTCTCGGTGACACGGTCTCGTTGTATCATGACCTTGAATGGGATTTCGGTTTGTCGCTATAGAGGAGGCGTGTGTATGGACTTTTATCATTGGTGTTGATGTTGGGGGTGTTAGGCTTGTGTTATTTTCCCATGTGAGAGTGTAATTGTGTGTGATTGAGTTTTTGAATTGTTCAGATGTTGTGTTTGAGTTGTTGAATTTTTTGTGTGTTGTAAATTAACATCGGGGGGGATTTCACCTGTATCCATGGGATCGCTGTCGTCTGCAGGAAGGGGTTGTGAAACCGGCTTCATCGAAGTCTAGGGACTTGTGGAGTTTCAATGTGCATGCTTCGTAGGAATCCTTACCACGGTCGCGTGATTGAGACTTTTAGGAAAGATAAAATGAACCGTCGATGGCTACTTTCTCTGCGCCAGAATCAGGTGGGTGGGGAGGAATTACTCCCCCCGAATTGGCTTTATTGTTTTCATAAATGAGGCGCTCAGAGGAAAAACTTGGTAAGTCCTATGTTTTAACAATGACTCTTTGCACAGTATTAAAGTCTCTGAGCTTCTCAAGGTGAAATACTATAAATACACACTGTAAAAAAAATCCTTTGTGATATTCACAATTAGATCGTAATTTCACGAGCAGTGTGTTTTCAATTACAATGTATCAATGTCGCTCAGAACTTCACGTAAATGTAAAATTAGTATGTCTAACGATGGAAATTATTCGAACAGTGTGGCAAGTAGTCAATCTACGTAACTCAATAAATTTAAATGAGTTTATAAATCAACACTTTTTTGGTTAAGTTGCAGTATCTAGCATAATTTCACAAAAGAGTAGTATTGTTACGTCTTGGCATCCTGATAAGTAATGAGTAAGAAGTATTTTATTGGCTTTTCAATGAAAATATTGTACCTCAGAAGCGTAACTTTTTGCTTCCAAAATAACCGTGACTAATTTTGATTATGGTTTGGCAAAATAGATTAAGTGTGTACATGTATTTTGTACTTACAAGTTGCACAATACCATTCTATCATTCTGTAAATGAAGTCGGAAATGTTAAACAATCGCGTTCTTGTATTAAACTTTTCATAATCATGCGTTTCTGATCAATTAAAATAAAAAACTTAGATATCATTTAGAATGACTTAGCAAACTTTAATTTCAAAATTTATGCCAATATTTTAATACAACTTATATTCAAGAAAGATGTTCTCACTTTTTTTTCTTGGCGGAGATTCATTACCGCAAATCATTAATAGGCTTTAGCCGACTTATACGAAATGAAATGGAATAATCGAATTGCGTTTTTTAGAATTTTTAATACAATGTATAGAATTCCTGAAAATAAAACCAAGAATGCAACAACGGAATTTTGACAACCACCATAAAATGCTCCAATTCTCTCTTTGTACTAACTTAAGGAAGTAACTTCAATTGCTCTAAAAGTTACTATAAATTGTGCACCGCAATCACCTAATTTTGGAATGTTAAAAAAAATCTTCATCTCTTTTATTAAAAATTCGCATTCTTAGTTTGAAAATGTATCTCTTTCGGTAGAAAATTCAGCTTTTTTTGTCAAGAATGCAATTGCTTGATTGACAAATAACCAGTTCTGGTTTAATTCAGTTGGTAAAGGTAAATTCACCATATACCGCTTTTTGGCCCCCATGTCATTGTGCTCAAATTACGTCAGATTGTTCCTTTGAATGTGACTAAAAAACCACTGAAACGATTTTCCGAAAGTGCCTTTCACTGGGATGAAAACTCGGTCTTTATGAAAGTATTTTACATGGGATTCCGAGCAGCTCGACAGATAATTCAACATTTGACCCTGTTATAAATCTACCCCATTCACCAAACTTGCTCTACTTGAATATTCAAGAAATCGTGATTTTGTTTGGCAGTGGTAACTGTCGCGTCGAGGTTCGTCGCATTGAAATCCTCGGAGGGAAGTAGTCCCCACTTGCAAACATCTCCTCTGTCAGTGCTGTATGTCAGAAAATTCACCAGCCCGTGACGGCCTGTCAAATATTAGAGTCCATGCCCCTCCCATGCTTTTTCCATACAATCCCACGCCCTTTTCCATTTTCCTACGCTAGTTCACATTTTGCCACGCCCTTTCCTTTCTTTCCACGTTTTTTTATATTTGCC
Source organism: Andricus quercusramuli (assembly GCA_932178445.1). Classification (NCBI taxonomy): domain Eukaryota; kingdom Metazoa; phylum Arthropoda; class Insecta; order Hymenoptera; family Cynipidae; genus Andricus; species Andricus quercusramuli. The sequence goes on along the minus strand of CAKNXH010000343.1, from coordinate 229,305 downwards.
CACTCTATTTCATATTTTCCAATGACCCTTTCTATTTGCCTGCGCTTTTTATATACATTTCACCACGACCCTGCCTTCTTTCCAACGCTTTTTCATATTTTTCCGCAACCCTTCCTTTTTCCCCGCGCTATTTCGTACTTTTCGACGCTTGTTTTGTATTTTCTTACGCCCTTTCCAAGGGGCGTGGTGAAATATCAAATAGCGTGGGAAAAGAGAAGAGGCGTTCCCCTCTTACATATACCCCCCGGTAACTACAATTACGTCTGTCTTACTAAGATTGACCTATAATCCAGTCTTCTTGCACCAAGAATCCACCATCCCTCATGCTAGCTGCATTACTCCGAAGAGCACATGCAGATGCTGGCCACGCACGATAACCCATACATCATCCATGTGCATACCATGTGCAATCATGGCCGCCCTGATCACCTCTCTGGAGGTGTAGTTGAAAGATCCTCCGATATCCATAATGGTTCCAATCTCGAGACCTTTCTGCTTCAGTTTTCCTTCGATTAGGTTTACTGCTCCGCATAGGAACTTCTCGGTCGAGTGGCCAGCCCTGTAGACGTGTGGCTTCTTGTGAAGTGACCTGCTTGACAAGACCGTGTCGTGTATATATCTAATTATAAGTCTTTCCACAGTTTTTAATATTAAAGATGTAAGGCTGATGGGATGGAAATCCTTGGATGAAGTAAAGAGTATCCTGCCTGCTTTCGGAATGGAGACTACTCACGTGCCTCTACATGCCATCGCAACATATCCCAGCGTCAGGCTAGTCCTAGAAAGTCTCACGAGCGGTCCTATGATGATCTCTCCCGCCATCTGTAAGAAGATCGGATATATGCCATCCAGACCAGAAGACTTGTAAGGACTGAAAGACTTCAGGTCCCAACGGAACCTGAAGGAAGTATCAATTTCCTCGCCTAGCCGCCGTTTCGGACCAAGCTGGGACACAGATCAGGTGAGCCAAAGTCGCCTCTTCCGACGGGCAGATTTAGGGTGCCGAGAATAGCATAGTTCATCCGTTTTGTCAGTACTGGCACGTCTAAACGCTCTCTGGTACGAAGGATTCTAGCTCAAACTCTATCTGTGCATGATCTGAGAGAGTGAGTTCAACTGAGACTCTCCTGTTCTTTACATTGTCTCTAAAACTAGCGGTTGGTATCAATGTCATATGGAAAATAGGCCGATCCCATGACTAGCTTCCCTATTCCTTCAAGATCTATGGCTATCACCATCAAGTCTCTCGAAAATAAATCTAGCAGCGGGACAACGTTAACTTTCTTTGTCAGTATCCAGGCTCTCAGTTTGGCCGCCTTGGGGTCTCTGTGACAAAAACCAGCCCCCTCTAATCCCCTTATGGTATTTCGAACTAACCAACGTTCCTGGATTAGCGAGATACCTGTGTGCCTCGCAGCCATGCCCCTGTGCATAACCGCAGAGGTGCCTTTGCTGTGATGCAAGTTAATTTGAGTAATGGGTTAGGCCAGGAGCAGTCATTTTAGGTCTGCTCACGGTCTTCCTGTGTTCCGACAGGGTACTCCTGTCCTTGCCCTGCGGCCCTTGAGTTGACCTGCTCAAAGTGATAGGAAGGCCTGTTATTGACGACCGCAAGAGCCCTCATCTGGAACTTAGAAATTTGCACAACTAGGAGGTGCTTGGTACCTTCCTCGGGGGTCCTCATGCCGAAGCCTGTCTTGCCTGACGATTTGCCAGAACGCTATTTTTAGTGAGGGTTTGAATCCTCTAATCGCCGAAGGACCATAGATGGGCCTTCCATTTTACATCGGGATCACGCTGTAGCCCTCGCCATCCTTTGAAATAATTCAACCCCACCTATATTGAGGTCTGCCCCTTTCCAGGGCCTTGTCTCAGCCACCGAATTATATAGCCAAGCTTTAGCCGCTGGGCTAGCAGCGACGAATACGAAGATTTCTTCGCTACAGAAATATATCTCGAATGTTGGCCATTGACCCGGGGACAGTCATTCGAGCGCTCTCCAGGTGGCCGCCCTGAAGAGCTCAAACTGCTCCTCACTGAGCAGTGGGTCTGGGTAGTTCTTGTCCTCCACCACGACCGTTGTTACCACCGTTGTTAACACCACCACAATTGTTACCACATTAAGAATATTTGTATATAACTTTATGTTTGAATGTTAATTCTTCTGTCTTTTGTACAAGAAAAGACCCATATGGTTGCACTGTTTTCTAACTGCTTTGTAATCTTTCGGTGGGGTGTCCTCTGAGCCCCTCCCTCTATTTTGAGCCTCTTAGCTGGTTATCTGCGTCGTGGTTGCCGATTTTACAGCCCTCGCAGCTGCTTTACTGGTCTGCTACGCTTGTCTCCTCATTTTCCTTTTCAGGGAACCATTGATGTCTTTGTCCTATTTTAGAGACAAATTGGCCACTCCTGTTTCCATAGCCTTATTCAGAAGGACCGTCAGTCCCTCAGCTTTCGGTGGAGCTTTCGGACAACCGCCACCTGAATTTGGCTAGACGGCTAGCCTTTCAACACCTCTGTTCCTCCTTCCTTCAAATTTGTGTTTTTAGTGTAGCAACGTAATTTATGGATGAACCCTAAGCTTTCAAACGATTTTTTATAAGTTTATCGATTTCTATTTTTTTTAACAGAGTTGAGTGTGCATGCTGGCTCGCCTCCTCACCCTCGCTCAAGCTCGCTCCAGCGTAGCCAACCTTCTTCGTGACAACGCAGCCAACCAGCCGACCAACCTTCTTCTGGTAAGTAACATTTTTTAATTACTCGTTACAGTCACGTCACTTAAAATATTAAGATATTGTTTTCTTGCGATGGAAATATACATTTTTGATTACAATAACTTTCCCTCTAGGATTAATAGCATCTGAGAAAATCGCTATCGAAATTTAGTGAGTGCAACAGGCTCGACTCCAGTAAGTGTCTAGTGGTCACAGATATAATGTTGGTCACACCGTACCCCTTTCCAATCTCTGGTGGGAGGGGGGCTGGAAGGCACCTATGTGACTAGTCAGCCAAATCATATTTATCCTCTGATTTTTATGTCGTAAATCTTGATGTGCTTCTTTCAATTCTTAAATTATGTTTTACTGCTTTCGAACTGGTTTCGAACCAGTAGAATCGTTGCAGCTCTCTTTTAAGGTCTTGATACCTCTCCCCCTTTTCCCTCTCCTTGGCGGTGATGTTGTAGTCGGCCAGAGCCCAGTATTCAATTATTTTGTCTGAACAGATACGTCGTTCTTGCGTGACTGGTGCACCCAGATAGTATGTGTTCTAGATACTCAGCGTGTGCGTTACACGCTCTGCACCTTCCGAAACATAAAATGCGGTCACTGTATATACCGTCGGTATACACGGAAAGGACCCCTTCGTGGAATGCAAACAACATTTTCCATGGAAACGAATAGGCTGATACAAGTGATGGAAGGGCTGAAGTTTTTGCTGGTCCAGATGGTGTACCTTCATACCTCGTTAAGGCGTGTTGCTCATTATTGGTTCTTCCGATGTATCTCATATTTAACATATCAATATCGAATCGTTGTTTACCTCAAGAGTGGAAAAAGGTATTGTCACTCCGGTTCACAAATCAGGAGATCGCATTGACTTTAGAAACTATCGACCAATAACTATACTAAGTACCTTAGCTAAATTTTTTGAGAGCATCATTTATGATCAAATGTACTTAGCTTCAACGAACAGCTTTATTGAGGAGCAGCATGGCTTCCTGTGGGGAAGGTCCACTATGACTAATTTATGTTCTTTTACGCACTTTGTATCACAGTCTATGGAATCCGGCTACCAATTGGATACGATTTATACAGATTTCTCAAAGGCTTCTGATGAAGTTGATCATAACATTCTAGCGGTGAAGCTCAGATCCTTGGGAATTGGATCTAATTTTCTATCTTGGATCTCAAGTTACTTGAGTGGCAGATTTCAATGCGCCCGAGTTGAAGATGAATACTCCAACGCATTCCCACGCAACATCTGGGGTGCCGTAGAGGTCACATCTCGGGGTGCACTTTTTTGTCCTTCTTGTCAATGATGTTGGAGACGTCTTAAAATTTTGTTCCTTTTTACTCTATGCTGATGACTTGAAAATTTTTAGACTAATTTGCTCCCTTCTGGATTGCATTGAACTGTAGAATGAACTTAACCGATTGCAGGATTGGTGCTCTCTAAATGGGTTGAGGCTAAACGCTAAAAACTATAAATAATATCCTTTACGCGGGAAAAAGTAACGATAAGGCATAGGCGCATGATTGGCCATGAGATTCTACTCAGGGTGGGGCTGGTGCGTGACATGAGGCTTCTCTTGGATATACAGCTTTCCTCTAATGACCAAGAGTCTGATGCTATACATGAAACTCTCAAATCTCTGGGCTTCGTCATCATAAATTCTTCTCTGTTAAAGAACCCAACTGGAAATGGCAATGAATACAATCCAAAGTAATCTTAGGTAATCTTAGTTTATCTTAATTTATTGTCAAGGTCTCTTGTTTCTGCATTTTTCGTGCATAAAAATGGACTTCATTGAAAAAAAGCGTTCAACTTGATAATTTTATACTATACCAATAAAAGTACACGCAATTATGAAACCTTGAACAAATATGATGTGATAATGATCACCGAAATGTTTACTGACACCAAAGTGATAAATAATATTTTTTCATAGCTTTAGTTCTGGACTACAACGTGACTCTTTCATGTCTCGATGTTTACCTATTAAAACAGAAATTTGTACAAGTGAGTCACTAAGAACTTACATGTCTCTATCACTCATGCGCACCTAAAACCTCTTAACAAAACGTGGCAGTTTCGTGGCAAAAATTTCCACGATGCGAATAGACTCAGAGTAATCTGATGAAGGTGAGTATATATAGCAGAACAAATATTCCAAAATTCGTAGTCGAAATTCAGGAAATCTATTCAATACCGAGAGATGAAAATGAAGATCGCCGGCTACATTCTAATTCTTACAATTTTGGTTCATCTGGATTTTGTTGGTAAGTTCAATTAGACTGACCATGCTAATAATTTTTATATTTATATCCACTTTCTGAGGCTTGTGACTTTTGTCCTACGATGTCTTTAACCTTCTGCAAGTTGTTGGAAATGGAATTTTGTTGATGTTAAATGTAAAGAGCATTGGGTTATAGTGAAATCTAATTGTTTTCTTATCAGAATTGTTACCACATAAAAATTATTTGTATATAACTTCATGTTTCAATGTTAATTCTTCTGTCTTTTGTACATGAAAAGACCCATATGGTTCCACAGTTTTCTAACTGCGTTGCAATCTTTCCGTTTGGTGACTAACTTCTCTTTGCTTAATACAAAATAAAAGTTTTTTAAAGATTGATAACCAGGGTGGTTCCAATTTGTTCAAAATTATTTGTTTTGAATGTTTCGAAATCTTTTCAAGTTTTAAATTATTTTGGAATCTTTTCAAAATTTCCAAATATATCTCAAACTCACTCGAATTTTTCCCTAATTAATAATTGACAGAAAATGTTCTCACAATTAAAAGAAAGTCACTTTTTTGGGTTGAAAATTAATTATTTTTTTACCAAAATTTCAACTATTCCATGCTTGGTTGAAAATTCCTTAATTTTATACAGTTTTGTGAGGATTCATGTGTTTTGTTACAAACTAATCTTTTCGGGAAGAAAATTAATCTTTTCGGTTGAAAATTGAACTATTTGGTTAAATTTTGTTTGTTTGTTAAAAATACATTTTTTTGGTTTATGACTCATTATTTTAGTAAAAAAATTCATTTCCTTGATTGAAATTTTAACCATTCTGTTGAAAATTAATTTTTATTTAGTTACAAATGAATTTTTAACTGCAAATGTAACTATTCAATTTTTGCTTGATAATTTATCTTTTTCGGGTGAAAATTCAATGATTTTCGTAGAGAATTTATATTTTTTTGTTGCAAATTAAACTTTTTTTTCAAGATTCATATCTTTTGCTAGAAACTCGTCTTTTTGGATTGAAAATTTAACATTTTGCTTAAGATTTTTTTTCTTCATTGACTGCAAAATCTTTCTTGATTAAAAATTCAATTCCTTGTCAGAAAATTCTTCTTTCTTTGGCTTGAAAATTACGTTTGGACATTTTTGAAATGAAGAATAATTATTATAAAAATTGTCCAAGTTCAGTTTAAAAAGTTTTTTCGATGTTCAAGCAAATACAATTCAGTGTTTTGGTGATGTTCAAAATTTCTAAACAATTTGTTCGTAAAATTTAACATAAACTTGAACATTTCTTCTTCAATTTTAAAACAAACATCAGATTTTGTTTACAATAAGACGCTCATTGCGGCATATTTTTTATGCCGAGGGGTTGCCACCCTTATTTTTTACAAGGCTCAATGTGATTTTTTTGAAATTTTTTTATACAGAGCCTTCATAATAAAATTTCTAAAATTATTCAAAATATTGTGCTAGTTCATCAAATATTTTCGGGCATAATATCTTCCTGAACATACATTGATACTTCATGAATTTTTAGAAAATTTTCCTAATCTACGTGCAAAATGAAACTTTAGTTTTGGAACGATACCCTACATTCACTAAGAATCATTCAATTCCGCAAACTGTAGGGAATATTCCCAAACTTTTGTATAAATTACTATACGTTTAGGGAAATTCACCTAAAAATTGTGTGTATTATCTAATTTTATTAATTTTATGGAATTTTCCCAAATTTGTTAGTGAATTATAAGAACTTTTAGGGAAATTCCCCCAAATCTTGGGGCAAATGATTTTCCCCAATGAAACTGTGGATTTGTCCCTACTGAGAAGTGGGTAAAGTTTTCACAATTTTTTACAGTGTAATAAAGAAACTTGCGGGCAAGTTACCGAATATACGAGAATTCATGAGAAAGTAATTTGAAGAATTGTGAAAAAATTATTCCTTCTTCTGGTAGCGGAAAGTTTTCATCAATAATATGAAAGAGGTTTTTCCTTCCGAGACGATTCAGATATGTTGCACTGTTCGATTTATGTTTGTACCCATCACAAAGTTTTTAATAAATTAATGAGATTTAATTTAATTTAATGGCAGAGCTAATTCTTTTGTCAGATTGAGTGAAGATCCAGAATCTACTAGTAATCTGTATTTTTTCGATTTGCTCTTCTTCCTTGTATGGATTGCAACCATCTAGACCCTGCTGATATTCGGCAGTCTCTTCGTAATCTATCTGTTCTCGAATCTCCCCTTGTGTCATTACTTGGATTTCTAAGTAATTTTTCTCTTTTTCCTGGTCTCTCGTAATCCTGATTTGAGTTTGAGGTGGTAGTTTTTGGTTTTGGGTGTTCTGAAAGTGTTGTGGCTCAACGTAGAACTGGGCTGCAAGGTGTCCCATTTTTCCGAATTTAAGACACTTTATTTGTCATCAATTGGCTAGTAGAATATTTTGGTTTGGTGTTTCAAATGATAACGGAGTTGTATTCGCCTTAGGCCAAGGTAATTCTATTAAAACAGACCAAGAAATGCTTCACATAGCTGGCGTTATACTACAAACTTTTTTATTCCTGCGAAGGATCTCTGAAATTTCTGATGGTACAAAAGTATCTGCTGACAATCGACTCCTAATTTTCTTATGTGAAATGAAATTAGGTCTAACTTATTCAGCGTTGGGAGTACTCTTTTCAGTTAGTAGGAAAACAACATCTAGGATATTTATATCTATATTAGAATACCTAGTAGTAAGATGTAAAAACTTCATTATATGGCCGAGCAAAGAAGCAATTCAAAGTACGAGGCCGGAAGAATTTAAGGAGACGTACGAAAACTGTCGCGTTATCATCGACTGCACAGAAATCAAAATAGAACAAACCTCTGATGTAGAAGGCAAAGTTCAAACTTAATCCCATTATAAAAAGGGATTCACGATGAAAGTGTTGGTAGGTTGCACTCCTGCTGGATTGATATCCTTCATCTCAAAGTGCTTTGGCGGCCGAATCAGCGATGCTCAAATCACGACAAGAAGTGGACTGCTTGATTTATTAGAAAGAGGGGATCTTGTGTTAGCAGATAAAGGATTCCCCGGAATTCAAAGTACACTTGATGAAAAAGGTGAAGGAATCATCCTAGTCATGCCGCCTTTTCTGAGACAAGAAAAGTTTAGTGAAGAAGAAGTCGAAGAAACGAATCAAGTTGCACGATTGAGAATACACATAGAAAGAATTATGCAACGCATACGAATTTACAATATATTATCTAAAATGCCTAGGCACTTATTACCTCAAGCAGATAATATCGTTTTTATGTGTCTATTTGTAAATTTGCAACCTCCAATTTTGAGGGAAAGCGATTCAGATTTGGAAGTACCTCCGAATTAATAATTACATGATTAACTATTTGGAACAAATTATGTACATATTTCTATATATTTATAATGGTATACATTCTTTCCTAAGTTCTTAAGTTCTTAATTTTAAGTAACACAGTTGTAAATAAAGCTTTAAAGCTCTAATTCCATTATAAATCATGATTGCACTCAACATTTTGAACAAATTCGATTTGTTTAAATAATTGAAAATTACCAATGTTATGTTCATGCCGGCAACAACGGAACTAGAACGGGTTTAACTGGAATGTAAAGACAATTTTTTCACTAAATCTTTTTGCAGGAAATTTCCCTATATTATTTTGCTTTGTTTTGAAAAACGTTATGTACGTTTTTAATTAATCATTTATGCATTTATTATATTCAAAAAAAAATTCATACGTGCTATCTTGTGTAAATTTCAAATTTCTATCCCCAAGATATTTTAGGCTTTGGCCGCCAACAGGCGCTGCCTGTCATCCGATTAATATCAAGGTCACGTCCGTACGCAATAGCTACAGTCGACTGAAACGAAACCAAATTCAGCATATGATCAAATATTCAATTTTTGGAGACCGAACATTTATTTTTTAATTCATCCATTTCTATTTGTTTTTACAGAATTGAGTTCGCAAGGCGACTCACCTGCACTTCCTCCTAAAAAAAGGTGGCAGTCTTCTGCAGGCGGATCTTCTTCGAGCCACCAAGCCCCACGAGTTGTATATGGTAAGTAACTCAGTTGTTGAAGTAACTCGTTACAGATATGTTACACAGCCAAAATATCGACTCGTTGCAGTCACTTTACTTGAAGAAGTAACTTGGAATTGGAATGGAAGCTTCTAATGTGTCCCCTAAGGGTTTACATTTGTCTTGTATCTCTTCCCTATTCCTTTACACACACCCCCACGCACTGTCTTGGTAGTAGGAGGGGGACCTACAGTTTAAGGTGGGTTCTGAACCACCAGGGGCAACAGCCTTAAGTACTTAGAGAACCTTTTTCTCTAGAGTTACCGGTCCCACGACTCTCCGGAGATGAACAGCTCCCATGCTAGGCAAGTGTTCACCACATAGGCCACCGAGGCTCTTCCAGAGTGGGAGGCGGGAATCGAACCCGCAAGCCGACGGAGTGGGTCCAAAGCCTACGCCTTAACCCCCACGACCATCGTCCCACTCAAGAAGTAACTTTAATTTGTCTAAAGTTTACTATAAATTTTGCACCCCAATCACGTAATTTTTCAAATTGACAAGGAAAATGAGAATTCCTAAAGCAAATTGTACGTACGCTATATTCTCAGATGTGAAGATTGAATATAATTAACACAAAAGATTTATAATTGTCTCTAATTTAGATCTTTAACTATTAAATATATTAATCTCGCAGCAATTTCTATCAGGCCAATGTCAATGGTCATCTTTTCTAGAATTGTTGCTCTTACGACCACAACAAAATTTTCACCCAGATAGGAGAAACGTCGTTAACAGGCAAAAGGCTTTTGAATCAGTTTTGCTAAATGGGAACTCAATGCGATTTTTTGTAACTGATAAAGAGCTACTTTTCCCACATAAATTCTAAAATTCTCAAGTACATCAAACATCCTCTATCTGCTTCACATGCTTGTTTTCAAGGAGGGTAAGAGAAAAATGTTCGAGTGTATCAAGGCGTACTGCTGTTTTGCTTTCTTTGCTCCCTTGATACTCAATGTAATATTATATCAAGAAAGATGAAAAATTGAAACCAAATTGTTGAATTTCCAAGCAGAAGGACGAATTTTCTACGAAATATTAGAATTTTTAACCTTAAAATATGAATGAATGAACGAATGAAATAGGTGGATTTTCTACCACGGAGATTGACTTTTTACCAAAAAACTTCAATAAATTTATCAAATATTGAAATAAAAAAAAAAGTTTATCAGCCTAGAACTATTCCTTAACCAAGAAAGATCAAATAAAGTTGAAAGTTGTCTATAAAGGATTTGATGTCAAAAGAATTTAAGCCGAAGGGTGAACATTTGTTTCTTTGACTCAGGATTCCTTTCCTAATTGAATGTTTATCTCTTTTGTTAGAAATCAGGATGCTTACTTTGAAAATGCATCTCGTTTGGTAGAAATTTCATGTATTCTGGTAAAAAATGCAACGTTTTGGTTGAAGACTAATCTGTTTCGATTGAGGATTCAACTCTCCTTTTGAATATTCATTTTTTTTCTTAAATTCCACTGTTTTTCATTCAGCATTAAAATCTTCTTTATTTGAAGTATCAATTATTACATTTTCCATTGAGAAATTAATCTTTTTTGTTTGAAAATTGAACTAAATGGTCAAAATTGAAATACTTCTAATAGCTCGTTGTTGACAGAATACGGGTAGTATCTGACGCGAGATCTGACGTTGGAAGAAAAAGAGAGGTGGGTCAGAGAAAATTAACAGTTTTTCTCTTACCCATCTCGAATAAATACGAATATATTCAAGGAGCTGTGCAGTGCCCTCATAAGAACTGAGGAGGAATGACCACCTATCACTACCGAAGAGATAAAGAAATTATTTAAAGGCATGAAGAACTGTTCCGCTTCAGTATCAGATGAAATAAAGAGTTTCTGGGAAGAAGTTTCCTCCGAACCACCAGCATCTGGCCCGCATTTTAAGCTCATATCTAAAGTCAATAGAGCTCATTCTGGAAAGGTTGGTGAAAGTATGCACAGCGCCCCTCCCAAAAAGGGGCAACTTGTCTAAAGCCAATAATTACAGGTCTGAACACGCTGTATAAGATCTTCGCAGCTATCCTTAATGATAGGATTATTCGAACTGCTGGAGCTGTGTGCCGAGAAATGTACGAATAACGCAGCTTGAGGGAAGGCATAGCTGGTAATCGGGAGAACCTGCTCATCGATAGATGTATCTGTACAGACGCAGCATCCTATTAGCGCTGCTTATCGATGGCCTGATGTGAGATTGGAATGGAGTTTGGGCAAGAAAAAAATCGACATGATTAATTTAAACCGAGAACAAATTAGTGGCATATCCGAGGACACTAAGGTCGACGACCAAAGGCGATGTATGACACCTTGGAGCTGTGGAGACCTACACATACCTGGCGGTACCACAGAGCCGCATTTAGGATATGAAATCTATAAGGGATGCTCTTTGGTGCAGATACATGCGTCTTTTCCAACAGATTGGGTCATCCGAACTGTCTGCGAGGAACGAAGTATCTGCAACAAACTTGCTTGCCGTTTGTGGTGGTTCCATGGAAGAAGGACGAGCTCAGTTTCCTGGACTTTGGTCTATTCTACAAATTTACATCTCACGCCGTCAAGGCGCTCGTGGAATACAGCACATGTAGTGGCAAATGGACGACACCCTCTTTTTAGAATGTTCGGGAAACACAAAGAAGTGGGAAAAGAAGCGTTTCTGTTCAAAGTAGCGAAATTCATCAAAGATGATCCATCTCGAGTACTCAGTTCTGACGGCCTGGCTCAAGGAAACACAGAAGAAAAACTTCCATGAACAGTTCCTCTACATCTAGAAATCATCTACCTAATTTAACTAGATAATTTCTACATGGCAAAATTTAGCTAAAACAGCTCTAGACGTTTAGGTAATACAGCTAACAATGAAGGCAACACAGCTATATTTTCTTAGAAGACGGAATGCAGCTAAACGTATAGCTGGATTCAAAATGAGAAGGTCTATAGTTGGCGGGGCAGAGACTCTGGGCATAGTTAAAGCAGAACTTAAGATATAGATTACGCCCCGCGACAGGAGTTCGGTAAGGCAGATCACTGATATAGCGGCTGAGCTTTGGTCCATGTCAGCGAGTGCCGGAGATAATAGCCATACTACTTATTCTACAATATCTTATCTTTAATTGAAGTCACTAACATTTCTTAGATCCTTATGGGTTCCCGACATATAGCTGAAAATCTTCAAGCATGTCTACGTCGAGTCACAGTCTCTTAAGCAGCGAAGCTGGCTGACAATGGTCATCGCCGACTGAAACCAGACATAGACATGCTTGGGAATTTATATACGATGATCGGAAGGAAATAATCACGAGAACCTTTATAGAACTTCAAATTTTAATGTTAGGAGCAAACTTTTTTCGAATATGCTTTGGATAAAGACAATTTCTTTATAATAGAGAAATGGGCGAATTGGGTTGGGGATCCTTTCATGTTGAAGTCAAGGTACAAAATTCAAGAAATTGTCAGCGATCACGGCTCTCGTGGCCGTCACTGTGATCGCCAACTAAAATTTGACGCAGATACGATTGGGCATTTTTAGTCATATTTCAGAAACCCGTAAAGATTTTCCAAGCTTTATTAGCTTGAATTGAAGATAAGACTTTGAAACTATTTGAAATACATTTCAGACTTTTGCTACCATTTTCCTAGGTCATGACATGAGTTAAAGTCAAGGTACGATATCCGAGAAGATTTTCAATTCTCACGTGGTTTATTCTATTCAAAATATCAGAAATATCTATTTGTAAGGTCATTCGAAGTGGAATTTCATAACCTTTTCCATAGTTTACAAAAAAAAGTTTCTCCCTTTTTATTTGAAGAATTAATCAGGTTCCAAAGTGTACATAGGCTTGAATAAATAAAACTGCCACCTCGGTAGCATGCTTCTCTCAGTTTGAGTATTCCAAATTAAAACTTAATTAATGGCCATTTGTTCTTACAGAATTAAGTTCAGATGAAGACTCACCTCGTCATAGAAGGCGACAACCTGACCAGCCTAAAGTAGGTAAGTCACTTTTTTATAAATGAGTCGATAAAGTTACGTTACGCAGCGAACAAATTAATTCATTACAGTTACATCATTAGTTATTAACTCGAATCTTCAGTTGAAAATGTAACTATTTTGGTTCAAAATTAATTTGCTTAACTGAAAATTCAACTATTCCACATTTAGACAATCTTGAAAATTAGAATTAATCTCTGTAGTGAAAAAGGGGTGAATTGCATGAATCAATGAGGACATAGTTTATATAGCAACCCGCTTGTAGATGTGGCGGGGATCGGAAACTTTTTGGTTGGACCCGACGTTAAAATGTTCCTTAAAGGTTCGGGTCCGGACTGGACTCTTCCATTTCTTAAGAGTACGTCAACGCCACTTATCGCTCCCTTTTGTCTGGGTCTGGGCCTATAGTGACTATTGCCCGCTACCGTCGTCCCATGACTCCCGGTCACGCCATGCTAACTCTTACTTCTGTCTCTTTTCCTGACGTCACACTAATATCCAGACTACACCTGCTGCTTTGAATGATGAAAGCGATTCGAACTATCGCGATCCGGCTCGAAGGACCATAATGTTTGAGATTCAAATCAGAAGAAAGTGATCCGACAGTGAAATTAGACGCGAAGGCGAAAAAATAATGCTACGTTTCTCACAGGATCATGTTAAAGATTCAAGTTATACATAAGCTTAAATAAATGAAACTGCAATTTGTATGGCATGATTCTGTCAGTGTACGTATTCCAAATTAAAAGTTTATTAATTTCCATTTGTTCTTACAGTAATCAGTTTCGAGGACGACTCACCTCCACGTTTACGCTCCCGTCGACGTAACCAACCTTCTTCCAACCAACAAACCCGACCATCCGACCAAACTGCGTTCGGTGAGTAACTTTTTTTTAATGACTCGTTACAGTTACGTTTCGCTGCAAACAAATCAGCTGGTTACAGTTACGTTCCGTAAAGAAGTAACTTTATCTTCTCTAAGAGTTACTACAAATTTTGTCCTCCATTGCTCTTAATTTTTTAGAGTTACAGGAAATAAGCATGCCTGATATAAAATGTACCTATGCTATATTTTGAGATGTGAAGGACAATATGTTTGCAAAAATGAACACAAAACCGTTATAATGTTCCTCAATTTCGTTCTTCAGCGATTTCGGTGGTTTCATTGTTGTCTCACGAGCAGCTCGGGAAAGGGTTCGTCCGTCCTTGTAGAGCCCCGCGTGCAAGGATGAGGCTGATACTTTGACAGGTCGCCCGGTATCACAGAGTCACCGTTAAAGGCACCTCACCCAGGTGCCATTCAGCTTTCGGCACGGTTTTCACGCCTTCGCTTAGGAGTTATTCCTTCGGGACTATCCCTGGATAATTGTCCGCGACTGCTTATTAATTATTGTAACCATATTCAGCAGAAACCCTTGGTACAGTGACCCTCTATCCGCAACCCGAGGACGCGTTTGGTGGCTTTGTCATAGGCCCTTCGGTTAATATTCCAAAGGAATCGAAACCGAATATATATATATATAATTTAAAAAAAGAGTTAAACAACCACCGCAGGATGGAAAATAGTTTTTTCTTTTTTTTTTTGGCATTCAACCAGGCTTCAAGGTGTACATGGGCTTGAGTAAATGAAACTGCAACTGATGTATCATGCTTCTCTCAGTGTATTCCAAATTAAAAATTCATCTATTTTTATCTGTTCTTCCAGAATTCCAAGGCTCGCGCCGTTCTTCGAGCCAAGCTTCGAACCAAGCTTCTGCAAACCAACCAAGCCATCCTTCCATGGAAGCCATAGTTCGTAAGTAGCTTTCTTTTTTAGGTGGCTCGGTACATTTTTGTTACGCTTGTTTTGTTTTTGTAAATCAGCTCGTTATAGTTAGGTAACTTAAAGAAGTAATTCAGGTTCTTTGAAAAAAAATCTCATGAAATTCTCTTCCACATAAAGTTGTTTCCTTGCATGAAAATATTCTTTTATTATTTTGATGAGATTAATTTCGCATATTAGATTCAGCGTGATGCAAAATGACTATACTTTGTATACTATACTATGACTATACTTTTATGATTATGCTTTCAAAGTAATTTGAAAAGACTAGGAAAAACCTGATCAAAACTCCAGATGAAACATTTTTTTTTATTATTATTAACAGAGTTATGAATCATCAGAAACTTAGTCGAAAATCATTAAAAATTTAACAATTCCATTTTTATTTGTAAATTTATCTTTTTTAGTTGAAAATTCAACCATATATAGCATGCTTCTCTTAGTGTAAGTATTCGAAATTAAGCAGTAATCCATTTATATCTGTTTTTCCAGAATTAGGTTCGGACGGCTACTCACATAGGTACCCCGGCTCCCGCCCTGCCCGGAGTAACCAACGATCTTCGAACCAAGCTTCTGTAAACCTACCAAGGCAACCTTCCGTCGAAGCTATAGTTAGTAAGTAGCTTTCTTTTTTAGGAGACTCCTTACAGTTAGATTACTTGAAGAAGTAACTTCAAGATCTTTAAAAGGTACTATAAATTTTGCCTCTTATCTTCCTAAATCTTCGAAAATTACAAAAAAATTGCACACCTAAAATGAAAAGAACCTACGCTATATTTTGAGATGTGAAGAACAATACGTTTTAAAAAATATAATAAACTCTATTTGGATGAGAATAATTTTGAATTTAAGATTAGTAAATTGAAAAGACTAGAGAAAATCTCATCAAAACTTCAGATGGTACATTTTTTTAATGAGTATTAACAGAGATATAAATCATCAAAAATTTAGTCAAAAGTCAATAAAAATTAAAAATTCAACAATTCCATTTTTTGTACATTTATCTTTTTTAGTTGAAAAGTCAACCATTGTTCAATATAAAAAATATAAAATGCACAATAGCACAACTCCGAAACCTTCTTTCAGCAGAAAATAATATTATATTTGTGAAATTCAGAAACACAAGAAAAGCTGACCAGTAAATGAAATATTAAATTTTGTCTTTTCAAACTGGATGTCCTACACTTTCACATTATTTTGTGAATAAAATAAGAGCTTTTATTATTATATTTTACGAAAAAGGTCATTTGTCATTTATCCTATTCGAATTTTCGCAGGCATTTGACCTATGTTAAAGCAAGACCTAGAAGGGAATCTTAGTTGGAAAAAATGACAGCCTTGAAATTTGTTGAAGAGATTAGGATTTTTCAAGCGTATTAATATCAAGTATAAAAATGAACCCCGTTTTAAAACTTATTGATAGTGTGGGAATATGAGATTGTGGCAAACTGAGATTATGGAGGAATGATTGTCTACCTTTAAATAATGGGGGAGATTATCAGCCGCTAGGTAGTGCTAACTGTTCTCGTCGAAGTTCCGCTAAAATTCAAATTAGATAAATGAACAATTCCCTTCTTTATACTATTTTCATCATTATTATTAGTGCTGGGTTGAGGCCTTGACAGCCCCTGACGCTTGGTTGCGTCCCCTTGCGAGCCTGAGCGTGACCCAAAAGCCATCTCCATAGGGAGAGGACCTCAACCACGCTGTTGACTGATACCTCCGACTCACTGATGCTGTAATTGCCTCTGAGTGTAAGACGTTTCCCCGCAATCGCAAATCAGTGACAAGGGATGGGAATAGCTATCTCATTATCCTTTCCGCACAGATGACAGATGGGACTTTCCGCAAGCCCTATCTTATGTCTGTGATATCCGATGTTCCCATGTCCTATAACCATTTTTGTTAGGACTTTGATTTCGTTGCTCCCGAGCTTGAGTATTTTCCTTGCTTGGTTAGAGTTAAGCTTTGAGCCTAAGACTGCTAGCTTGGCTAGCTTATACGATATCTCATTGCCCTTGATGCCGCTGTGTCCATGGATCCATAGCAGAGTGACTCGGTTTTCCGTCGCTATTATATTTAGTGCCTCAACAAATTCCAGTACTAATAGCGACGGGGTGATTTTTCCATTCAAGGCCAATATAGCAATCCTGCTGTCTGAGCAGATACGGATGTTTCTTTTATTGTCATACTCTTTTGCCTTGTACGCGCACTTGAGTATGGCCATAATCTCAGATTATAGAACTGTGGCGTAGGACCCCATCTCGATTGTGAAGCCCATTCCATTTCTTCTACGATAGACACCGGCTCCTGTATTCTCCTCATTCCTGGAGCCATCTGTAAACCAGTTGTCTCCATCACTGGGCAGGTGTGCGTCGCCGTTAACCCATTCCTCCTTCGCGGGTAGGCTAACTCGATACTTTTTGTCGGAGGGGTAGCGAGTGGCCATTTTGTCCCCCTAGGTCGGCCACCTCGCGACGTCGAATGGGATTTTCACTGCTGTCGAGATGCTTCTGTCATTCACCAAATTTAGTCTCCAGGCCGCCTTCGCAGCCACGGCCTTGATGGTAAGATGGAGGGGCTCCAAACATATTAGTGACCCCAGTGCCATCGTGGGTGTCGACTTCGAGGAACCAGTGACGCCTCTCAAAATCAGTAACCTGGTCCTTTCCAGTCGAGACTTCACAATGGACAGCTCGACCCTGCTCCACCAGACCACCACCACCGCATAGGTTAGCCTGGGTCGCAAGATCGCTGTGTAGATCCACATAAGTGTCTCCGGTTTCAAGCTCCAACTTTTCCCTATGGCTCTCCTACAGAGCCATTGAGTCGATACCAGCTTCTTGCACTTTTTTTCCAGGTACTCGTTCCATAACACCTTCTTATCCAGAACGAGTCCTAGATATTTAGATCATTCTTTGATTTGCAGTTGTTGTCCTCTAAGTTTCACTGTACTCGTGGTTCCCCACTTGTACCTTCTGTGGAAACAACCGCCTCTGTCTTACTCGGATCAACCGATAGTCCAGTTTTCTTGTACCATGAATCCACTATCATCAGTGCTTGCTGCATTACACCGAAGAACGCATCCAGATGCTGGCTGCGCACGATAAACAGTATATCGTCGGCATAGCCTATGACGTGGTGGCCCTGACTCGAGAGTAGATTGAGTAGCTCATCCACTACTTAGCACCGCAGCAAGGGCCATGGAACTCCACCCTGGGGACATCCCTTAGGGCCGTCTCCGTCGAGTGACCAGCCCTGTAGGCGTCTTGCTCCTTGTGAAGTGGACTATTTGACAAGACCTTATCGCGGATATATCTATCCACAAGTCTTTCCATGGTTTTCAGTAGGAAAGTTGTTAGGTTGATAAGACGGAAATCCTTGGGTAAGGTATAACTAGCCCTATCAAGTACCACTAGCGGCCCCATGATGATCTCTCAAGCCCTCTGTAAGAGGACTGGATATATACCATGTGGACCAGGAGACTTGTGAAAACTGAAAGACTTCAGGGCCCACCTGACCCTGGCTGGCGTGACAATCTCGTTGTGTAGCCGCTATTTCGGGCTTCTTCATGCTAACTAATAATGAAAGTTTCTAGTTCATTCATGAAAGTAAAAGTGTAAGTCATTGAGTTTGAAAAATGAAAATTTAAGAATCTAATCACTGCTCAGTTTTTTTTTTTGCGGAATCCTGCATTTCACAAATATAGCATCATTATACTGCGTTATTGTTCTTGTTAGGAATCGAAAGCGTTTCAAATTGAATTCTTTATAGTAACTTTTAAAATAAGCATGTATAAAAAATCACATGTTATACATGTGAAAACATATATAAGATGTATTTACCATCTTACTAATATATATTTTCCCATTATACACGAAATTAATAAATCTCTATTTTTTCTCACAAAAACAGATGCTCTGAAGACAGGAATCCCTGATGGAGATGTTTTAGTACCTGATTTTGAGGACATTCATATTCCTGCTGATAGTCGTTTTTTTGTACAAATGCCTGGTGATCATGTTGTTACTGGAATTCTAACCACGGAATTCTTTTCGCGTGGTGTTCCTCTCTGGATGCCATTAAAATATCCCTTTCCAAAAGTATTTTCACCTGCGCGTGTTTTCCTATACGATCCTTCTTCTGTGGCTACCTTTTTTCTTCATGCGGACTTCGAAAAAGATGTGCACAAAAACAATGATCCTAACGTTCGAGGATACAGTTGTTTTGTAAAAACAGACCACGCTCTTTACGAAGCAGATCTTACGCCACTTCCTCATGGTAGAAAAGTGGATTTGCCTCAAAGGACAGCTATTTATATAATAGAACCTGATAACATTTTCGTTTATGCGGGGTTGCTAAAACATGTTACAAGGCAGAATACACCAATATGGACTCATTTGAGAAAATTTGAATAAGGAAGCGACCTTGCGATTAACCAGGGATGACAGGCAGCGCCTAAAAGCCTGAAATCGCTGCTGAATCTGAAATTAAGGGGGTCTTTTAGTTTTGAGCCTGAAACCGACAATTCTTGATAGATTTTAATCTTTTCCAATACAAGAGATTAATTCATGAAATGTTCCGACTACTTTTTGTAAACAACTTGTAAGCAAACCCTATAAACAGGTGCACTATTTTGACATTGATTCGCAGAAATACATTCTACTTTCACTCAAACGTCTTTAAATTGATTTACTGGTGATGTTTTAACATAAAAGTTTGTCTTTCCAGCATACGGTATCTAGAAAAACCCGTGCAATTTTGATCCAGGCTTGTCCCATCCTTCTCGTTAGAATGGTACCAGCAGTGTGTACATAAATATAGATTTCCAGTTTCGAAACGAGCTTTTCCCCTTCTCAATATTGGAGGTAAGTTTGCAATTTGAATTTCAACTTTTTCCATCCTTATTATTTGACATGAATAAGCGCTACCTTAGACAGACAAAACTTTGCAGTTTTGATCCAGGCTTGTTCCATTTTTTCATTAGAATGGCTAGAAAAATGTTTGCAACTCCAATCTAGAATTGTCTAACTCTTTTCTTTAGATTAGCACCAGAAGGGTGATGATGTCTATAGATTTATAATTTTAACTCCAGCTTTGTCCCTTCTTCTTATTTGACATGATTTAGCGTTGCCGAAGACAAAAACTTCTTTGCAATTTTGATCCAGGCTTGTCCTATTCTTTTCCTCAGACTGGCACCAGCAGTGTAAAGAAAAATCTTTGCAATTTTGATTAAGGCTTGTCCCATTCTTTTCCCTAGAATTGCACCAGCAGTGTCAATATGAATATACGTTTGTAATTACAACTTCAGCTTTTCTCCTCCTCAATATTTGACTTGAATTAGCGTTACCGAAGTTAGAGAAAAAGCTTTCCAATCTTTATCAAGCCTTATCCCACTCTTTTCCTTAGAATTGTACTAGCAGGGTATAATATGTATATAGATTTCCTCTAAAATTGTAATCTATAACTTGAACTCTAAAAGTCACATACGGAGTTGAAAGGCTTACAATTTGAATGATTGAAGACCAAAATTATTGAAACTTTTATCTCTAATAAGAACGAGTCACAGTGATTTTGGCAAGAGACGCATTTAGGTGTCGGTGGATTTCGTTGTTCCCAACGTTCTGGAAATATACCTCTCATGAGCCAGGCGTACCACACAGCACAGTAAATGACGTCCTTCCTTGCACGGCAGAGTGATCCTCACTCACTCCTCCATCCAGCAGCCTCCCTAGCGGGCCGTAGAGGGAATACGGCCAGGCTGGTGTGGATAGGGATCGTCCATATATTACATAAGACGTTTTTCTTTTGTTTAAATAAAGACGAGAATAAAATTGCTGTGAAGTTGAGAAGAACACAACGATATAAACAAATGAAAAACGTCTTACGTAATATATGGACGATCCCATAGAGCGATTTATCTGATGTCATCAGTTAGATGCACAGATTCGAAACTCTGCCTTGATGTGTTATGTAAGTGTGTATGTCTTCATTACTCGAAATCGACAAGCAACCACCGAGCGCTAGTCCCCTCAACATGGGGACTCTACGCAAGGACATTGCTGACTCATTTTCGAGTCTGGTCAAAATCAACTAGTGAACCCCAAGGTTAGGGTCGACATGGAGCCTTTTTAATCCTTGGGAGGTAAGCAGCCTCTTCTGAGGGGACTAACAGTTTTAGGTTGGTTCCGAACCACCAAAGACGCGGTAAAAGTGCATAGAAAAATTTCCATCGGTACCGGCACAGAGACCGAACTTGAGTCCTTCTGCACGGAAGTCTGACGCGTTATCGTCTGAGCCACCAAGGCTTCTTATTATTTCTTCATCAGGTCAACATTTAGAACGAATTTGTTGATATCCTTATGCGTAACATGTGCTTGGAAAATTATTGTCATATCTGGGAAACCCGTGAACATTTTTGCAGTGCTATTGGTATAAATTAAAGACAAGACGTCAGAGATTACGCCCTGTCAATTTCAATTTTTTTTCAAGCAGTTTCCCACGTTACAGCACGAGTTGAAGCTAAGTTATAAAACTTGAGAATTCTCACGTCGTAGATTCTCTTCACAAGATCAAAAATACCTCTTTTAGGGATCATTCGGCGTAGAATTTCATAAGCTTACAAAAGTTTTTTCTTTTTTAATTTATCCCTTTTCTATTGAACGATTGAGACTTTGAAACCTTCTTTCAGTAGAAAAAAAAGTTATATTTATGAAATTCAGAAATAGGTAAGAAAAAATGACCAGTTATTAAAATATTAAATTTTTCATTTCATACTGAATGACTTACACACTTTCACTTTATTTGATGAATAAATTATAATTTTTTATTATCAATTTGTATGAAAGACAAATTTTTCATTTATCAAATAGGAATTTCCGCAGAAATTTCACTAGAAGAGCAAGCACTCAAAAGATCCACCAAAAATAGAATGGTTAAATTTTCAGTTAAAAAAAATTTCAACAACAGAAAAACGATTCTTCAACGAAATGATTCAATTTTCAACCAACGAAATGAATTTTCAACTCAAATGATGAATCTTCAAACAAAAAAATTAAATTTTTCACAAGGTATGGCAGCTTTCTATCAAGTTGTTGAATCATTAACCAAGAACGACAATTTTTAAACAAAACAGTAAAATTTTCAGTCAGAAAGAATGACTTTAACAGAATTATTAATTTTTCATAAAATAATTAATTTTCCATCCAAATAATTTAACTGCTGTCCAAATGTGAAAATATTTGAATTGCACCAAAAAAACATGAATTTTCAGCAGAAGAGTTAAATTTCATACCTAGAACACTTCTCTGAACAAAACAAATTTCAACCAAATTGTGGAAAATAATGAGTTCTGGTTGAATGTTTAACTCTTTTGTTGAAAATTCGTCTTCAGGTTTAAATATAAACTGTTAACTTTTTCGTTGAGAATCTATCTTTTTTGGTTTAAAGTTCAACTTCTTGATGGAAGGTTGAACGAATTCGCTAAAAAGTAGTTTTTGTGGTTGAATATTTATCCCTTGATTGACAGCTCAATCAGAGATTTTTTAATGTGTTTTTCAGCTCTTGTATACTTCTCTTTCTGAGTGTTGCCCATTTCTCCACAATTTGTTTCTTTTCGTCGTCTGTTATTCCGTGGTGAACTTTTGCCTGGATCATTATTTGGCTTGTTATTCTTTGTTTTCCCTTTTCTTCTAGGTCCCGCCTTGCTGCTTCTTTTTCCTTTTCTTCTTCTTGTTTTTCTTTCTGGAATTCCCTTATTTTTGCGGTTTATTTCCATGAGTGGTTTCGCTTTTTTCCGATCATTTCCTGGTTTTTTTTCTCCTTCTCTTTTTCTTCTTCCTGTTTTGTTGCTTGAGTTTTAAGAAACGCTGCTCTCATTCTTGCATTTTCCTCCATTTTTAGTTTTCCTGCTTTCAATGTTTCTTTCCATTTTTTGGTTTTCTCTTTTGGGTTCATTGGTTTTTCTATGTTTGGTTTCATCAATTCTACTCCTAAATAGCCGCTTTGGTATCCTAAGAAGATTCTGTAAATGTCTTCCTCTCTGTTGGGGTCAAAGCCCACCATTGCTCCTTCCTCTTCGGTTACGTTGTCTTCCCATCGGTTTGTGGTTGTGTTTCCGTTTTGGAAAATGTTTCTGACGTGTCGATGCGGATAGTAGGAGATTTCTTTCTCCGGCGTTCCTGCTAATCTTTGTTTTAGCTAATTGAGTGCTCGGCAGGTTCTGTGGTGTGCTTGTGTCGTGTTCTGTTGCACGATGTTTTGGCACCAAAAACACTTTTCTTGTGGCTCCATATATCTGGAATTAAAAATTCCACAAATTCTACACAAATGGGGGGAAAATACATTTTCGAGAGCGAATCAAAATCATATCTATTTAGTGCTTTGCGCTTATTTTTACGCATAAGAGTTGTTACTTCTTTTCGGAAAGCAGCCTTCAGTGGTCCAAAAAATCCTCTATCCATAGGTTGGTAAAGATGTGTGGTATGCGGAGGAAAGCAGATCAAGTGGAGGTCACTTTCTCTGGCTCTCTCTAAGGTCGCAAGATTAAGGCGCTTCGTCGAGCTTGGTTTTTAGCCGATGTATTCGTTTTGACATGAATCCCGCTAAACGGATGAATTGTTCAATGTAATATTTGAACCACATAATCTGAAGGGCATAGTGCCTAACCTTAATGGCTCTTTTTTTTTAAATTGTCTTGTTTTTGTGTTTTTTTAATTAATCGAAAATATGGTTTATTTCTGCGCCTGTAAACGAACAATCCACCACCGGGAAAGTACCCCCGTTGAACCGAAAACAGGCGCTGCGATTTTCCCTTGGAATTTAGACTAATTCACCGTGAGGGTGTTCGAGTATGCTGAACCCAGGGGGTCGCTCGTAAATCTTCCGCTCTTTCCATTGTTGCATCCTGAGACGATTCGAGCCGCTTGAACGAAATTGATAATTATTAAAATATGCATAAATTGAATTTTTATATGCTGCATTAGGTTAATTACATAATTACGAGACGATTAAAAAAAGATAGAAAAAAATCGGTGCACCCGTTCAATTTCTGTTGGGAGTTTTGGTAATGTTGCATTTTATTCGAGATTACCTTCAATATTGAGAATATTCACCAATCTTTCAAATCTTTTTTTTATTTTTTGTTTCAAATTATATGAAGGGTAGAAATGCAAAAGGAGTCAAGCGCAATTTTTCACTTTTTTCAGGAGAGACTAAAAACATGTTGTAAATTCAGCGGGACCATTTAAGAAAAAAATAAGAAAGCACTTTCGAGATACTTTCATGCTCTATCGAACTAAAAAAATTTTGCTCACAAAAAGCTATCCGGTTTCGAGAAATTTAATGAAACAGGTCACGTTTCGAGGTTAGTTTTTGGGTCCGTATCGACTTTTAACATCTTTCAACATTAATTGTGGAGTAAATTTGCAGTTCAAGAAAAAACTCAAAATTCAAATTCTAGCTATTAAATGGACGAAGTGATTTCCAAAAAGTTTGATTAAAAAAAATCATGCAGTTTCGCGAAATTTGAAAATCCAATTATGACTTCTGAATGGTGTAAAATTGACATTTCAAATTCAAAATAATAAGGATAGCAGTAATAATTTTGCATATTTTCAAAAAATGTGGAATGGGGATTTAGTGCTGAACGGAAGGGGCCCAACAGTAATTAAAAATAATTAGCCAGTGTGGAGAAAAATAAAATTTGATTTTTTACTTTGTGGTTAGAAAAGCTTCTCGGAATGTGAACACAAGAACAAAAATTTTGAAAAATGATGCCCCAAAAACATCCTTTGGCAGGCATGTGTAATAGAATTTATCTGATTTTTTGAGCTAATAAACCCAATTTCGAAAATTTGGCGCTTGACTCCTTTTGCATTTCTACCCTTCATATCATCTTCAAATTTTATCAGCTAATTAAAATACGAAGATACTTTGAAGCAAGCGGCTCGAATCAAGCGGCTCGAATCGTCTCAGGATGCAACAATGAAAAGAGCGGAAGATTTACGAGCGACCCCCTGGGTTCAGCATACTCGAAAACCGTCACGGTGAATTAGTCTAAATTCCAAGGGAAAATCGCAGCGCCTGTTTTCGGTTCAAGGGGGGTACTTTCCCGGTGGCGGATTGTTCGTTTACAGGCGCAGAAATAAACCATATTTTCGATTAATTAAAAAAAAAAACAAGACAATTTAGAAAAAAAGAGCCATTAAGGTTAGGCACTATGCCCTTCAGATTATGTGGATCAAATATTACATTGAACAATTCATCCGTTTAGCGGGATTCATGTCAAAACGAATACATGGGCTAAAAACCAAGCTTGACGAAGCGCCTTAATGTGGGATAAATGTCCGTCAAGAAAGAAAACTACTGATCGTGTAGGTGGAATGAGGCTCAAGGATCCGTTAAACCATTTTTGAAAAAATTTCACCCACAATAAAGGTTTTTTCTGCGTAAGCAAAAATAGTGTCATCCATTGCACCTTCTGTTAAAACTGAATTTAAAGACTTTTCTTTGAAAATAATAGTAGGTGGAAGCAAGACTATTCCTGTAGGGTTTCTACAAGCTACGATTGTGATCTTTTCTCCTCGTTCGCCTCCTTTTCTTACACGTACTTGACCATCTCCCTTTTTTACAACAATTTTTCCAGATTTCGTTACCTCTCATCCGTGTCGAAAACCATGTTTTCGTTCAATCCCCTCGGTACCAGTTCATCATAACACTCCTTAACTCTTTCATCCTTAACTCTCCATCATACCGTCTTTTTGTTGATACGATATTTCTAAATAGAGTACAGTTTTTTTGATAATTAACTTCTGCTGCCAATTCAATCATTTCACATCTGTGAAGGCCATTGCTGGCGGTCTTCCTTTTTTGTAGACAGAATTTCTCCGATATGGCGCCTCAACGTTGAGTGAGGAATTTCATATGTCCTTTCTGCCTGACGAATCGGAAGTCTTTTTTCTCTAATTGCTTCTAGAGCATTTTATAAGGACATGGTGCAGCTGATCGATAATCCTAAAGATGTCATAAGAATTATAAAATAATTAAAAAATCAGTTCTCAAAAAAGTGCCACCATAATAAAACGGATTCAAATTCATTAAAAGTTGTTTTGTTTTAAAACTTTAATCACATTTACTATTACATCATTTCTTCAATAAATTTAATAACATTAATGACCTACGAACCTCTTATAAAAATATGTTGACAATTCAACAGAAAATTATTAATTTACTGAAACCTTATTAATTTACTGAAACTTTATGATTTTATGGATATTCTCTTAAAGTCTTATGATTGTAAAATAAACATCTACTGAAATATTAAAGAATTTGTCACACACCTAAATTTCACCCAACTCAACCGCATTGAGAAATGTCAGAGTTGCCACAACTTAGATAACAAATTTTTGTAGAAGCAGTGAAGCCACCTACAACAATTTAGTTTCAGGTCGTCAACGTCAATTATTAGTTGGACTACATATTTCACAAAACTTTTTAAAATCATTATGTCACTTTGCGATAAAAAAAAACAAGATTGATCCGCATTTGGGCCCTGATCCGCATTTTGTCCGGAAATAATAAAATTTGACGGTGTCTGTCTGTCTGTATGTCTGTATGGTTACCTGAATATTGTAGACACGCTAACTTTCGAAGGATTTGTCCAATCGAGGCAGCCTTTCATGAACTTTTTAAGGGCTCTAGAATGATGGTTAGGTTCGTGAACCAGATATTTCCAACGAAAATTGAAAATATTAGAGCATTTTCAAAGTTTGAAAAAAAAATGTTTTCAAGTTTTAGAAACTTTAATGAAAGCTTCTCAAAGATCGATAGGTATTGAATCTATTTGAACATTATCCCATGAAATGTTTCAATAAAAGTCAAAATTCAAAGAGTTTGGAAAAATTCACATTACGTATTTGAAGAGAATCATAAGTTATTCTTTTTAAAATACGGTCCAATGATTTTTAATATCTTCTTCGAATTCTTTGACTTGTATGTTCCAAATTAGTTCTCCAGAATTTTTACATTCTCATTCATGAGAGTGTAATCTAATCATCTAGATTTTCGATTTCTGGTTTTTACGGATCTTTACGTTCCGGCACTCATGTTTTTATTTTTCCATTTTCGTGCCTAAAAACTGATTTAAAGAAAATGTTTAACTTGGTAATGTTATGCTATACCAATAAAAGTACGCACAATTATGAAACTTTGAACAAATATGATGTGGTAATAATCACCGAAATGTTTGCTGATACCAAAGTAATAAATTACATTTTTTTAGCCTTCGTCCTTGACTATTACGCGATTTTTTCATGTTTTGATGTTTACCTGTTATAAACAGAAATTTCTAAAAGAGAGACGCTAAGGACTTAGATCCCTCCATGACTCATGTGCACATAGAGCCTATTTACAAAACGTGGCAGTTTTTGCTTCCGTGGAAAAAATATCTGCGTGCGAATAGGCTCATAGTAATCTGATGAAGGTTAGTATATATAGCAGTACAAATATTCCAAAATTCTCAGACGACATTCAGGAAATCTATTCAATGCCAAGAGACAAAAATGAAGATCGCCAGCTACATTCTAATTCTTACACTGTCGGTTCATCTGGATTTTGTTGGTAAGTTTAATCAGGATTAATTATTCTTAATATCAGAAGCAAAAACGACCTTTGCTTGTACTAAATTATCAAGTTTATCATCTATTACCAGGAGAGGGTACGCATTCTAGTCGGTCTCTTTATTTCTTTGACTATAATCGACTACTATCCTAAGCTTTATTACAATAAATTCAAAATTAGGAATTTTTTAAAGCTTTTTGGGGTTTCAATCGCGTGCGAAACTACGAATCTTACCGGCGTTTTGCGAACATTGCAGTTCAATTCTTCAAGGCTGACCTGAAGCGGAAGTTTCAGGTTATATTTTTCTCATATATGTATTCTCTACGGTGCCTGTGATTGGCCAGAGCGCCCCATGGTGGGGACTGGTCGAACTTTATTGGCCAATCAAGTCTTTTATAAAAACCCCGGGAGGACGGAAAGCCAAATCGGATTGGTATTATATCCATTGTCCCTATTGATGCTATTAAGGTATTTTAAGATTTCGATTGCTTCTCCTTATTTTCTTGCAGAAATATTGTACGTTTTTGCCATGACGTTTGTTTTGTCAAATAAGATGCTATTTCCTGTTTCGATATGATGCTCAGCTATTGCTAATTGCATGAAATGTTTTAGCCTGACTGTACTCTCATGTTCCTTTACACGTTGGCTCACCGCCATCCCGGTTTCTTCAATTTAGATTTCTGCACAAGAACAAGGAATTTTATATATTTCTGGATCACTGAGAGGTGCCTTTTTACCTTTAGGGTGAATGTAGGGTAGGATCGTGGTCTCTCTCTATTTTTTTTATTGCCTTATTTATTTGTTTGTTTGTGTAATCGTTTTGTATTAGGATTTGTTTAACTTTTGGAGTTCCTTTTGTAAGTTATCTTTATCTGTTATGGAGACAGCTCTGTACACAAGGGAGTTGACTGCAATATTCACGAAACGTCAGCAAGATTCTTAGTTTCGCACACGATTGAAACCCGAAAGAGCTTGCAAATCATTTTATTTTAAATTTATTATAATGAATCATTGGTAAATTCCATCAGGTATTCCTTCTTGATTCCCGATCCAAATATCCTGACCAGTTCCTTCTATTTTAATTCGATGTATTTCTATTGAGTTTTCTGAAATATAATCACCATCGTTGTGTAAGGATAATTTCTTGGTTTCTAGAATTAAATAATCTTTGTTTAGTGAGTATATATCAAATTTTTTGAAGAATGGTAAAAGGGCTCAAACACGATTGGATGACAGATTTTGTAAACGCTACCATCGCTGTAGGATTTATATTCAAATACAATGTTTTAACGCTCGCCTTTAAATGTTTGAGTTTAAACCTCGTAAGAATATGGTACAGGATGCAGCATTTGCATCACTTATGCAGCTACCATTTCTCAATGTCTCTTGTTGTTCATGGATGATGTTCATTCCGAGGAGGCGGTACATATAATGAAAATCAAAATCAAAACCAAGCAGCCTGAATCAAGTTATAACAATATGGACGAATCGAGCCGGGGAGGATCGTGCGGTGCCTGAAGTGCTAAAGATCCATTTATTTTATGTTCGCGATTGACTTTTTTTCATTTCAAAATCTGCAACGGCACAATGCGTAGGCTTGAATGAATGAAACTGCATCGTGTGTAGCAGGTTTTTTCAATTTTAGCATTCAAAATTAAAAATTCATCCTTTTCTATTTGTTCTTACAGAATTAACTTCACAAGGTGACGACTCCTCTCCTAGAAAACCTCGGACCGAGAAATTGTCCATTCGTCGGCGTCCCCAAGGTCCTTCTAGCCAATATTCTTTAGGTCGATCTTCTTCAAGCCAACCAAGCCAGCAAGCTGAGTGGGGTAAGCAACTTTTTTTTGTAGTGACTCCTTACAGATTCATTACACAGCAAAAAAAATGACTTGTTTTTTTGGGTAGAAGAATTCATCTTTTTCAATTCAAAATGCAACCGTTTGATTAAAAAAGAACCAGCAAACGCTGGGAAATTTATATATGATTAACGAAAGGCAATAACCCTGTGAACTTTTGAAGAACACCAACATTTAATGACAGGTTCAGACTTTCTTCGAAATTAATTCTGATGTAAAAAATGTATGTACATAGAGAAATGGAATAATCATGTTAGTCATTCGTTCATGTGGAAATCAAACTTTTATTTAAATCTTGAATAAAACTGTCGGTAAATAGTACCAATGTTTCAACACAGCTTTGTGTATTTCTCGAAACTTACATGAAACACAAAATGTTTGCTGATGTAAGATTGCTGCGGTATAACCTGTCATTATTTATATACTAATAGGGTAAAAGTTTAAACAAAATTTGTTCATAAACTCATGTTCAGAATTAAAAATTGATCCATTTCTATTTCTTCTTACAGAATTAGATTTGCAGGGCGACCCATCTGGAGTTCCTCAGCAGTCGGGCTTACATATGCTGGCGCACGTGGCGGGTAAGTAAATTTTTTTTTAAGTAACTCGATCGTCGTAGATACTTTGTCAACAAAAAATTTCGTTGTGCAACGAACTTCACATAATCTTGCAGCCAAATAATTCTGTTTGTGTAACGAGTATATTTACGTCGTTCAAAATAAAACAGGCAAGAGGACGATGCTTTTGCTGCAAAACAACTTTTTCTCTGAGAAACTCTTGAAGACTTTTTTGACATTCTAACATGGTAAATTCTCTTTAATAGTTCAACAGTATCCCTTTTAGGGGTCATTTGACGCAGACTTTCATGAGGCTTTCAACGGTTTTTTACAAAAGTGTTTTCCTTTTTCTTTGAAGGATTAATCACGTTTCAAGCTGTACATAAGCTTGAATAAATGAAACTGCAACTTCTGTAGCATGCTCTTTCAGTGAAAGTGTTCAGAATTAAAAATTGATTCATTTCTATTTGTTCTTCCAGAATTGAGTCAGCAGAGTGACACACCAAGAGCCATTGGGCACGCACGCTTTCGCGGGAGTGACCATCCTTCCTTGATACACTCAAGCCGACCAAACGAAAAATCTATGTTGGGTAAGTTGGGTAAGTCAGTTCAAGTTTTAAAAAAAAATCGGCACTTTGTTATTAGTATACGTCAATTTAAAATCCGGTAAAATTCTCTCCAACTCAAAGTTGTATTCTTGCATGAAAATATTTCATCATTGATTTTTCTGAGAATAATTTTGCACATTTATAAGCAGGGTGCATAACAGGGTACAAAATCCAAACCAATAGCGAAGTCTCTCTACTAACGTAGCTACGGGGAAGGATTACTTCAAGAGCGCCTCAAATATAAGAGTTTTTCTCAGTTTTAGCGTTTAAAATTAAAAACTCATCCATTTCTATTTGTTCTCACAGAATTGAGTTCGCAGGCCAACTTACCTCCTGTACTTCCTCCGAAGAAAAGGTGGCAATCTTCTCTAGGGCGACCTTCTGCGAGCCACCAAAGCCAACAAGTTGTTTATGGTAAGTAACTTTGTTGTTGAAGTAACTCGTTACAGATAAGTTACACAGCCAAAATATCAACTCGTTGCAGTTACTTTACTTGAAGAAGTAACTTCAATTTGCTTAAAATTTACTATAAATTTTGCACCCCAATCACTGAATTTTGGAAGTTTGCACAAAAATGAGCATACCTAAAGCAAAATGTACGTGCGCTTTATTTTTAGATCTGAAGAAGAATACGCTTGATTATAATTAACACAAAAGGCTTATACTTGTCTCCACTTTATATTTTCAACTATTAACTATAATAATCTTGAAAGCCTTCTCTTTCAACAATTGTAACAGGTTGATTGTCTTTACAAATCATGAAGAGGATCTTGTCAGTCAGCTTTTTCTGCTTCAATCCCCCTTCTCGAAATGATTTTATATTTTAGTTCATTTTAGTTATCTAAAAATGTTCCGTGTGCAAAAAATTTAATAATCACCGAATTTGTCCACGCTTGCCCAGTCATGAGAGGTTAGAATTTAACTTCTTTGTCTTTGACAATATTTTTAATTTAGGGTACGGGTAGGCGCACCAAAATTATTTTGTCTGCGCTCGTCGAATTCCAGTGACCCTCCCTTGTTCATTTGACCTTAGCTGATCAAAAATGTTTGGATAGCACATTTCCTAATGTCTTATATCACATTAAGCATGAGGTTTATTATTCTTTGAGTAGTCATGGGATGGTAACCCTTGTGTCAGAATGACTATAAGACGCTTCGGAAATGTGCACTTCATTTGTTATACGCTCAACGAATTTGGGTGAGCCTAAATGCGGCCTATTTTTAAAGTAGAGCAATTTTGTATAATTGTGCAAACTACTGCAAACGGGGAGATAGTCTTTTTAAAACTGGTTTAAATTGTATAGAAGTGTCTGTCTAAATTATAACTTTGTCAATTTCTATTTGTTCTTGCAGAATTGAGTTCGGATGACGACTCACCTCATCGCTCGCGCTCGCCCCAGCGTAGCCAACCTTTTTCGAGCCAACGAAGCCGACCAGCTGACCAATCTGCATTAGGTAAGTTACTTTTTTTAAGTGACTCGTTACAGTTACGTTACGCAGCAAACAAATTAACTTGTTATAGTTACATCTTTAGTAATTAACTACAATAATCTCGCAACGGTTCATATCACGTTAATGCGACACTTTTTCAGTGTACATCAGTTTAAAATCTCATAGAATTCTCTTCAACACAAAGTTGTTTCCTTGCAACTATTAGGTTGAAATTCATTAAAAACTAATGTTTTTAGTTGTACATTTATCATTTAATTCGACTAATTTCCCTCTTTTTATCCCTAAGTTTCTGTTAACCAAGTAGTTGAGTACGTAAATGTTGTATATTGTCCCCATCCCTTTTCTAAATCCCGTATGATTGTGTGGGATACTTTGTTTCTCTTCTATCTGACTCTCCAACCTGTTTTTTAGAATTTCTGCGTATATTTTATACCCCACTGGCGTGAGAGTGATCCCTCTGTACTCTCCTACCTTCTGACCCTCCCTTTTCTTGACAAGCGCTACCACCAGCCCTGTCATCCACACCTCCAGCCACCCTTCTCCTTTCCAGCCCTCGTTGCAGATCTTCCACATCCATTCCCTCATCCCTTCTTCTCCATACTTCATCGTTTCGTTTTTCATACCATCCTTTCCTGTAGCCTTTTTTTCTTTTTAGTCTATCGCCTCATTCACTTCGTCTCTTGTTATTTCGTTCCGTTCGTCCATCTCCCTGGGGTATTCTTCTATTTTCCCCTTCGATCTTATTTTGTTCTCCCCCTGGTAGACCCTTAAAACAATCCGTTCACTAATCCATTTCTATTTCCTCATTCACGCCCTTCCTTCCTCCTCTTTGCCTATTTGTCACATCCCAGACCGTACCTTCTTTGATCGCTTTTTTTATTTCTTCCTTATATTTCTCCTTTACCCTTTGCTTTTTCCTTTCCAGCATCCTCTCAATTTCTCTTTTTCTCCTGTTGTACTCCGCCTTCTCTATTACTCCTTTCCTCCATTTTCTTACACACTCTCTCATTCTCTCTTTACTCTCCCTGAATTCCTCGTCCCACTAGCCTCTCCTTTCCTCTTCTCTTCCTTCTTTTATACATATCTCATCCCTGACCTTCTCAATCGGCCCTTTAAACCTTTCAATCAACGAGTCTACTCCCTCCTCCTTTTCATAACAGCCAGCTTTCAGTGTAGCTATTACTAGGAAGTGATATCTCTATGCCCTATCTTATTCCCCACATTCATACTGTCTACCATATTCCTCATGTTTTCTTCTGCCAGGATGTAGTCTATTACTGTTTCTCAATTACCTATAAATGTGATCTTTCCTTTCTCGACTCCTTTCATATTGCCATCACATATAAACCATCCTGTTTCTCCTATTACGTCTAGTAACCTCCTCCCCTCCCGGTCTATCTCCAGATGTTTAGAGCTCCTTATATAGGCCTGCTTTTCTTCATCTCAAGTCCCTCCCCCTTGCTCGCCAGTCCAGGCATTCAAGTCACCTCATATCGAAACCATCTCTTCCTCTTTTTTCTCCATCCACCTCCCTATTGCTCTCCAACCTTCCCTTTTCCTCTCTTCTTCTATATACACAAACTACCGCTATTTCGAGTTTTCCAATTATAATCCTTCTTACCATTGTTCCATCCTTTTCCTCCCTGTCCTCCTCTGTTCTCCCTTTTACTGCCAATTCTTTTCTCACCCCTGAGATCATGCCGCCCATTCCTCTATATTTAACGTGTTCCTTTCTTGCTTCTTGCATTGTCCACACATATCCTTCACGTAACATCCTTTTTGTCCCCTTCCAATCCTTCTCATCCGCCCAGGTATCACTCATTATTCTCAGGTCCCACTTTTCTAACTCCCGCCAGAAACCTTTGTTCTTGTTTTTCAAGCCTGACACATTCCAGAAAGCTATTTTCACGTTTTTCTCCTCCCTTTCCTCACCTATCCTCCTCACTTTCCTTCCGCCTTGCTTTTTGGAAACCCCTCTCTTTGATCCCTAACCTCTTTTGCATCTTCCTTTTTTCTACCTTCCTCAACTCTTTTTTTCTATTTTCTTATTTCTTTTGATTCCTCGTCCCAGAACCATTCCTCCCCATTTATTTATAATCTGTTTCTCCATAACCATACCATGCGCCCTTTTTCCCTCTCTACCCATGTCCTCTGCTCTATTTGCCATCTCCTTTTTCTCTACTTCCATGTCAAATCCTCTTCAATTCCTTCCCTTCTACCTTTCAATAATTTTTTGTTCTACATAATTTTCTTTTTCTCCTTCTCATTCCCTACTTTTGCTATAAACATTCCTCCTTTCCTTGCTTCGCTCCTCCTATTCTCTTAACTCCTTCTACCCTTAACTGAACTCCAATATCTCGCAGAAGATTTTTGATTTACGCTTCTCCTATTACAGTCTCTACTGTCAATCTCTTAACTACTATGTAATTTTTTCTGTTTGCCCTTTTTCCCTTCCCAATCTCCTTTCAATGTCACTTATTCTCTTCTTCAATCTTTCGTTCTTATATTGCACGTTCTTATTACTCCCTTTTTTTATTTCCGCACCCTCTGTTTCTTTCCCCATATGCTCATTCCTCATTTCTAAGTTGTTTACCCGTTCTTCCAACTGTTTTATCTCACTATTTCACTTTTCGTCATCCACCTTCTGTCTATTCTCTATTTCCTATTAACTTTTTTATAAGAAACATGGCACAATAAATGTACAAATCACTGCACGTTATGAATATTTGCAATTTTTCACTAAAAACATAGATCTTCAAAAGAAGAAGCATCAGAATGGTAGAAATGCTTTTTAAAAACTAAAATCATATACCTTCAGCACTATTGCAGGACTATTTATCAACGAACACCTGCTTGGCTTGTTCCTTTCTTCTCAGTGTGCGTTGGCCATCCACCTATCTACTCAATGACTCGGGTAAAGTAGTTTGTTCTGTCAAAAATCGCATTTTAAGAACAACAACGTTTTCTGCAAGGATGCACAGTTTCCAACACTTAGAAGATTCACAACGCTGCTTGAGCGAATATCTCTCATAACTTTCAGAATACAGGTTTTGCTTAGCGTGGAAGTAGTGGGGATATCGAAGAGCAGTCTTTCGAGCAGTTGCGAATCGCTGCACAAAAGGGAGACGCGATTATAGAGAGAAGGTATAGACTATAGAGAGTGCACTTGTAAGAGACAGACAAAGTGATATCCGTTCGTTCTTTCAGTCGTTTTTTTGCAATTGTCTCCCGTCCCAAAAAAAGTTTCACTTTAAAAACGCATAATTCAATGGTTGAGTGATTGAATGGGAATGAGCAATGAGATCTGTTTTTCAACTTTTCATTCCACACTTTTGCGTTTTCTGTACCACTCAAATTCACAAAATAACCTAATTAACATATTTATTAAACTTTTGACTTTCTTTCCCGGTTGCAAACGCTTGGGCATTTTCAGTCATATTTCGGTAGTCCATAAAGAGGTTTCAATTTCATTTCCTGAAATTGAAGGTAAGACCTTGAAACTATGTGATATTATTTTTAAAAGTTTACTACTATTTTCCTAGGTCATCGCGTGAGTTGAAGTCAAGTTACAAAATTCGACAAAATCTTGAATTTTATTTTAAAACATCTCATTTGGTATATTCTCTTCAAGAGATTAGAAATATTTCTTTTAGACGTCAATTGACGCGAAACCCCATAGACTTTCCAACGGTTATTAAAAAAATTGATCCCTTTTTCTCTACATGATTAATCACGCTTCAAGTTATACTTAAGCTTGAATAAACGAAACCTCACCTTCCATTGCATGCTTTTCTCAGTGTAAGAATTCCAAATTAAAAATGCCTCCGTTTCTGTTTGTTCTTACAGAATTAAATTCGCCATTTTCGAGCCAACCTTCTTCGAGCCAACGAAACCGACCGGCAGACCAGACTGCATTCGGTAAGTTACTTTTTTTTAGTTGAAAATTCAACTTCTTGGTGGATGGCTGAACTAATTTGTTAAAATTTGATTTCATTTGATGAATATTCATCTCTTGATTGAAAGCGCAACTATTTTGATTGAAAATTATTCTCGTTTGATACGAAAATAATTTTTTTGGTAAAAAATCCAACTGCTTGTTCGAAAAATAATCTGCTTCGGTTGGACGTTCAACTCTCGTTAATTTTGTATGCTGAATATTGCGATCTACTGGTCAAATAATTTTTGTGGTGAAACGAGAGAAAATCGTTTCACCAGAAAAATTATTTGACCAGTAGATCGCAATATTTAACATCAAAAATTAATTAATTAATTTACCCTGGTCGACAGAATAACATCTTACTTTAATTCAACTCTCGTGTTGAATATTCTTTTTGAGGATTAAAATCTATTGCTATTGAAATTTTCACTATTTGGTTTAAAAACCACCTATTTGGTTAAAAATGCAATATTGATACTCGACTTTTTAGCAATTAAAAACGTTTCAAATTGAATCTAATATAGTAACTTTCATAATTAACATGTATCAAAAATCACATGTTATGCATGTGATTACGTATATAATATGTATTCACTATCCTACTAATATATATTTTCACGGTGTACATGAAATTGATGAATTTATTTACTTATTTTTTACAAAAATAGATGACCGGTGCTGCTCAGGAATCCCTGGTGGAGATGTTCCAGTAGATCCAGTTCGGGAAATTTGTATTCCTGCTGATAGCCATTTTTTCCTACAAATGCCAGGTGATCATGTTGTCACTGCAACTCTACACATGGAATTCTTCTGGCGTGGTATTCCTAGCTGGATGCCATTAAAATCTCCCGATAAGAAAGTTAATTCACCTGCCCGTATTTTTCTATACTCGCATTCCTTTTCTTCCGTTTTTTTACAAGGATACTTCGAAAAAGATGTCCACAGAAACAATGATCCTAATGTTCGAGGATACCGCTGTTTTATAAAAACAGGCCCAGTTCTTTATGAAGTAGATCTTAAGCCGCTTCCTCTAGGCGAAAAACTTAATTTGCCTCAAAGGACAGCTATTTATGTACGAGTATCAGATAGCTCTCTCATTTATGCTGGTTTGGTGAAGCCTTTCACAGGGCAGAATGCACCCACCTGGATTAATTGAGAAAATTTAATTAAGGGAAGAACCTGCATGTAGTCAGACTAGGCAGTAACCAAGAGCATCTGACTACATACATAGAAATAATGATAAATAGCATACACAATAACTGTTCATGAGAGGGCGAGAGTTGAAATGCGCGAATCAATACGAACACTGAGACTTTTAGCGAAGCGGATGCATTAGTTATCTGAGTCACTCACCGCGAGGTATCAATATCATCGATCGCTCGATTCCAGTAATGAACGTGCTGTTTCAGAAAGTTAAAGGAACGTTCCATTTCAGGCAGTTAAAGGAACGTGCTCACAATTGTAAATCATATCTTCAGCATTGGAACGTGGAACTATATAGTAAACCCCAAATTCATCCTTGTAAATCGTCTTACGTTCCTGGCAGTCATACTGTTCACTTTGATCTACGATTAACGAATCACTTTGACAAAGTTGAGGCTTCAATGGCATTGTGACCGAAAAAACGCTCTGATTCAGTCGCGCATTTTGAACCTCAAGTCAAAATAATTTACGTGTTCGAGTCTTAAACAAAGTTCATTCGGCTGCGACTTTCGGTCGTTGCAGAGTAACTTTCCGGATAAAGTCTGCGGTGTTAACGTTCTTGAAAGGACTCACTATTGAACTACTTACGAGTATATTCAATTCATTATCCGGTAAAACTCTGTCTGTGTTTTACGTCATAAGCGGACGTCCAACCGACAAAGCAACTCACTCTCGCCCTTTCAGGCGTATAAAGGTACATGTCAGTTTATTTTATGTAACTCTTAACTCTGTTCTTATTCCTTGAAATAAAATAATTGTTACAGCAACTATCTCTCACTCATTCCCCAGTAGCAAGATAACTGCAGACTGGCGCAAGCTGGGCGCAAGAAAAAGAAAAATCTGTTTGCAGCCTGGCGCCTGGCAAGTTCCGCTTTGGCGTACCGCTCTGGCACCAGAGTCTGGTATAGCAGATCCTGGCTCAGACTGGTCATGATTTACACCAAACAAAATTAAAATAACGTAAAATGGCGCTAAATAGGTTCCTGTAATAGTTTTACACTATATTTCAGCCTTTTCTGGGAGAATATACTGCGGAGACATCACAACATTCCAGGAGACACACTGAAATATTGAAAACATAACCTGTTGTATGAGCTTGCAAGCTTGCATGTTTGGTCATACTTGTAAATCGTTCAAATTTCCGACTGCTAGATTTTAAATTTCATTATTTATGTTATACATTAATTACTAGTGTTCAAACTAAATACCGGTATCTGGTTCCTTGATTCACCAGATTCTGTTTTTCGTCTGGTCTGATCTTTTCTCCCGCCATTCTGGTCGACTAGGGGGAGCAGATGCTGAGCCAGACTCTGGCCTCTGTCATACAAGGCAAACGTTGCTACTAGGGTTTATACACTGTAATCTGACACAGTCCGCGTAGGGCTGATAACTGACAAACAAACCCACAAACAAAGAATTGGTCACGTCTTACCGCCTGACATAATCAGCACACTGTTCTCTCTCCTTTCATATTTTCCATACTACCCTCGCCTTTTGCTCAGGATGTGAGACTTTCAAGTCCGCTTTTTTAAAGTTGAAATCGGAATAAATGTCCACAATAAAATGATCTCAATTATCGAAAATACAAAAGTTTGGTAAAAACAGACGAGACTCTTCACGAAACAGAGTTTGTGCAACTGCCTGTAGGTAAAGGATTGAATTGGCCTCGAAGGACAGCCATGCATGCAAAAGTACCAGAACGCAATCTTGTTTATGTGGGCCGGGGTTGCCAAAACCTCTTGCAAGGCAAATGCAACTTACTGAAATGATTGAGAAAATTGGGTACGTGAACTTCAGATTGACCGGATGTGACAGACAGTGCCCACAACGGCTAAAAGTCTGAAATCGGTCTTGGATAGAGAATGAAAGACACACATGTATTTAATTTAATTCAAGATTGTTTGACCAAAAATAAAATATATTGTTGCTTTCAAACATACTTTTGGAATCTGAGGTAACCTTAGTCCTTCTTAATTCATTGTCAAAGTTTCTTGTTTTTGCATTTTTTGTATGTAGGAATTGACTTCATTGAGAAAAAGCATTTAACTTGGTAATTTTATTCTATAGCAATAAAATCACACGCAATCATGAAACTTTAAACAAATATATGTGATAATAATCATCGAAATGTTTATTGACACCAAAGTAATAAATGATATATTTCCATAGCTTTAGCTCTTGACAATCACGTGATTTTTTCACGTCTCCATGTTTACCTACTAAAAACAGAAATATCTACAAGTGACTTACTGAGGACTTACATGCCTCTGAAACTCATGCGCACATATAGCCTATTTACAAAACGTGGCATTTCTGTGGCAACAAATTTCACGGTGCTAAGAGAATCATAGTAATCTGATAAAGGTTAGTATGTATTGCTGTACAAATATATCAAAATTCTTAGTCGAAATTCAGGAAATCTATTCAATACCAAGAGACGAAAATGAAGATCGCCAGCTACATTCTAATTCTTGCAATTTCGGTTCATCTGGATTTTGTTGGTAAGTTTAATTACACTGACCATGCTGATAATTTTTATACTTATATTTACTTTCTGAGGGTTGTGACTTTTCTCCCTACGATGTCTTTAACCTTCCGCAAATTGTTGGAAACTTCATGTTTCAATGTTAATTCTTCTATTTTCTTTAAACGAGGAGACCCATATGGCTTCAATGTTTTCTTACTGCATAGTAATCTTTCCGATTGGTCACTAAGCTGTCTTTGCTTTATGCAAAATAAAAGTTTTTTCAAGTTTGATCACTAGGGTGGTTCCAATTTGTTCAATCTAATCAACATTAATTCGTTTCGAAATTGCAATGGGATTTTTAGTGTGAATAGCTCGGGTTTCGAAAAAATTGAAAATATTATTCCTTGTTATCACGTTGTTAGAAACTACATTTTAGTCGCCTTCCAAGGAATCTGTAGAAAATAATTTCCACCCAATAACTTTTAATTTTGGCCGACCTCATCCCTTTTTATTGGGGCCGGAAAATGCCCCAAAAATTCAAAATAGTAGATTCATGCAAAATTATTGTTAAAGACGTTATTTTTTTAATCTTTTCCATTTAGCTATCATGAAACCAAAAAAAAAAAAAAAAATCATTAAAAAATATATGCAGAACAAATAAAAGTATTTTAAAACATGGGAAAAATAACTGTTTTCACGATTAACCCTCATCCCCTTACCACCGGGTTGTGAACAACCCAGAGCGTAGATTTCTGCTCCGGCGCACCACTAAATTTGTTGCAGAGTGGGGGAAGGGCCAATTACCCTTCCAGTCAGTCATCTTCAAAACGTCGGTGTGCTTTCTGCCCCTGGAAGAAGGACCAAAAAAGCTATAGCAACTACTATATTTGCAAAAAAGGCATTTTTGAGATGCACAAAAGAGGCATATGTCCCTTTTATTGGTCAAAAGCAATTATCAAATGCGATTATCTCAAAATTGACCCTTATCTTGACGAAACCACCTTGATTTTCGGAATCAGCGGAAAATTCTACATAAGATGCAACTTATTAATCGACTAGACCAATAAAGGAATACAGGTCTACCCCTTGCTCCTAGAATACTCGAGGAGAAAGCGAAGTTGCAACCGCGTTTGAAAATTCACAATTCGCGACAATAGGACCGTCTTAATATCTCAGCGACTGCTACAAAAACAGAGTATGTTTGGATTAGAGTTAGAAAATTCTTGGTAACATAAAATTGGAGAAGGTGATGAAGAAGCTCACCGGGAAGCTACCGAATATACGAAAATTTATGAGAAAGATATTTGAAGAATTGTGAACCAATTGTAAATTTTTTCTGGTAGATGAAGTTTTCATCAATAATATAAAGAACGTGTTTCCTTCCTAGATAATTCAGATATGTTGCACTGTTCGATTTATGTTTGTCAATACCCATCACAATGTTTTTTATAAATTGATGAGTCGATTGATATAATGGTAGAGCTGATTCTTTTATCAGACTGAGTGAAGATCCAGCATCTACTAGTGATCTGTATTTTTTCCATGTGATCTTCTTCCTTTTATGGATTGCAATTGTCCAGATGTTGCTGATATTCGGCCATTTCCTCCTAGTCTATCTGTTCTTGAATCTCCTCTTGCGTCATTTCCTGATTCCCTAATTAATTTTTCTCGTCTTCTTGTTCCTTCCTTGTCCTGGTTTGAGTTGCAGGTGGATGTTTGTGGTTTTGAGTGTTCTGAAAATTTAAGGGATCCGCATAGCATTGGGCTGCGAAGTGTCCCATTTTTCGAATGTATTGTACTTAATTTATCTTTGATCAGCTAGTAGAATATTTGGTTCGGTGTTTTAAAAGATGACGGAGTTGTATTCGCCTTAGGCCAAGTGTTTGCAGAAATGAGCTGACCTATAGAATCCGACGTGAGTTCTGATCGCGAGCAGTATCGGAAATCTCGGAACTCCCGGCTATCTTAATGAAATCTTGGAAGTCTCAATAAGAATTCAATACAAATTGCCGCATTCACAGTTCTAAGATGTTTAGGTTTCGTAGTGAGCAGCCCCTCGAATCATCTTCGGTTTTGAGGAGGTTGGATGATAAGAGAGTGTAGAAAGAGAGATAGCATATACAAGCTCTGTTTAGCCTGACAGAAGTGAAGATAGCTAAGAGAAGCCTTCAGAACAATTGCGAAACTCCACACAAAAGGGATACGCGAATAGAGACAAGTTATAGACTATAGAAACTATACTTGGAAGCGAGAGACAGTGAGATATCCTTACGGTCGGTGGGTCGATCGTTTTCTTGAATTCACTTTCGTCTCAAAAGAAGTTTCACTTCAATGACATTGTTTGTTAAACTTCAGTTCACCGCTCACGCACATCTTCTTTGTCCAATCGTAGACTCGTTGCTAGGATTGTGGATCAACGCTTTCTGGAAATTGGCACTTTCTTCACAAGAGAGACCGTTAACTTCTTCCTGCGTAGATCAATACGCCTTGACGTTGAGTTTTCTGCTTGGCTGCTGCATTGCGTCACTGGGTGCATAACTGCTTTGTGATGTGGTTTGCAAATTAAAGGTTGCGAGGGAGGAGGATCACTGAGAACGGGTGTAGTCAATAAAAGGAAAATAATGGTTTATTCACCGAACTTACATCAGAGATTTCAAGTTCTACTAGACCCGAGCCGGGCGCCGAAGCCGAAATCCAGGTGTTCAGATACGATCGTGGGAAGTAGGCTGTCGTGGGGTTTGGCTGTCGTATCAGCACGATGAAATAGATAATACCTATCGTATGTGCAGGCAGCACACGACTCAACTCCTGGCGACCGGGTTTTGGATATTAGGGCCAGAAGGTGATGCTCTCCCCACTCCTAGTCCTAGACCCGCAGAGGCTTATCATAGTGGGGTGATTGAAACTTTGTTACAGTCTTTTCGTATATTTTTAGATTTATCGTGGTTTGTTGCATGCTTTAGGATATTACCATCTGATACTACCGGGCTGATATATTCACCCTAATAGATTATTTTTCTTTCTCACTTGTTTTAACGGATCTATCTGTGGTTGAGATCCGGACTTCATCCTAAGTTCCGAGGAAATTTCCTTGCGCAATTCCGTAGAGTTACGATATCTTCTTGTCAAATTGAATTCCGTGTAATTCTGAATTTCCTGTCTCCAAATTTATTTCCAAGATAGCTTAGCCCAGCCTGGAAAATTCGCCAAAATGTTATTTATGCGTGGAAAGTCTCGGTCGCCAGATGAACTAAATACTTTATATAGTTATATTTTTTTCCCCAAGCAAGCTATAATGACTCGAGGACGAGCGGGGAACGAGAACTTACATCGTTACGAGACTGACGTCTTGACGAGACTTTGGAGAATTGACCCAAGCGGGCGAGTTATAAAGTTAGTTTTGACGAATCAAGCCCGGGAGCATCATCCATTTATTTCACGTTCACGATTGACTGTTGTTCATTACGGAATCTGCAACGTCACAAAACATAGGCTTGAATGAATGAAACTGCAATTTCTGTAGCAAGTTTTTGTCAGTTTTAGTATTTACAATTAAAAATTCATCCATTTATATTTGTTCTTACAGAATTGAGTTCGCAGGGCGATTCACCTTCTACCCTTCCTCCTAAGAAGAGGTGGCTATCTTCTTCAGGACGATCTTCTTCGAGCAACCAAAACCAACAAGTTGTATATGGTAAGTAACTTTGTTGTTGAAGTTACTCGTTACAGATACGTTACACAGCCAAAATATGAACTCGTTACAGTTACTTGACTTTAAGAAGTAACTTCAATTTGTCTAAAATTTACTATAAATTTTGCACTCCAATCACTTAATATTGGAAGTATACAACAAAAAATGAGCATACCTAAAGCAAAATGACGTACGCTATCTTTTTAGATTTTACAGATTTCATTAAAAGGACTAAATTTCAAGAATCGTGATGCAAAATGACAGTTTGATATGCGAAATCCTGAAATAGTTAAAATTTGTAGGCTTTTAAGTTGAATTGTGAAGACTAAGAAAAGCCTTATCGCCCCTTTAGTGGAAACATTTTTACATTCTCATCCTAATGAGAAGGTATTAATAATTTATATTTTTATTACTTATAACTAGTCTTATGTAAAATTTAACTTTGTCGGTTTTCATCAAATCTCCACGTTTTGAGACACCCTAAGTCAGCAAAACCGATTTTTACGAAGGTATCTGTCTATATGTCTGTCTGTGGTCTGTAGGCACGATAACTTTCGAAAGGCTGATCAGATTGGATTGAGCTTTGGCACACGTTTTCAAGGCATAAAAAGAAAGGATGATTTCGTTGACGAACCATTTTTGACTAACCTCGGGTAAAAATATTTGATCTTGATTTTGTCTTGGGTACAGACACATCCAAGACAATTTCAGGTTATTCTGTATGCCTGAGTGATTTATAACGAGAAGAGAAGCCAAAAGGCTGCCAACTTTAGACTCTTATCGCAGCGTTGACTATCTTCGACTCTACTATGTAGCGTACCCGAATCCCTAGAAGACTCCATTCAACGTGTCAGTCCGAAGGTCGGTGGTGAGAGTTATATCCTCAATAGTATATAAATTTCCTTATAATTAGCAGAAATTTTTTCACACTTTTCATCAAGACGACGTTTGACAGTTTTTCTGCATGGTAAATTATACTGTGGAGCAACGTGTTTAATCAACTCTTGAAAGTCTCTGGTACTTGGTGAGCTGCTGACATAGAAATTGTTAATTCTGGCAGAAGTTCTAGAAGTTGAGTTTTTACGAGAAATTGGATTGAGCGTAGAAGTAAAATCAGGCGTGAAACTGCAACCACGAGTTGGGTCCAGCGTTGAAGTGAAGTCAGCAGTGGAACTGCTTCCAGAATTTGATCTCTGACCGGAGGGATTCTGCTTTGGTTTTTTTTTTTAATTAAGATCTGAAGAACTATGTAAGTGGCCTCGTTTTTTATAGAGGTTATTCGAATTGGAATTTCATAAGCTTTCCATCAGCTTTCAAAGCGTACATAGGCTTGAATAAATGAAACAGTAACTTCTGTAGCATGCTGTCCTCTGAGTAAGTATTCCAAATCAAAACCTTATCAATTTCTATTTGTTCTTACAGAATTAAGTTCGGATGACGACTCACCTCAGCGATCGCGCTCGCCCCAGCGTAGCCAA
Source organism: Andricus quercusramuli (assembly GCA_932178445.1). Classification (NCBI taxonomy): domain Eukaryota; kingdom Metazoa; phylum Arthropoda; class Insecta; order Hymenoptera; family Cynipidae; genus Andricus; species Andricus quercusramuli. Next base: position 184,537 of record CAKNXH010000343.1, on the reverse strand, counting down.
CCTTTTTCGAGCCAACGAAGCCGACCAGCTGACCAATCTGCATCAGGTAAGTTACTTTTCTTAAGTAACTCGTTACAGTTACAACTTCAGTAATTAACTACAATAATCACGCAAGAATTTATATCATTTCAATATACCACTTTTTCAGTATACATCAGTTTAAAATCTCAGAGAATTCTCTTTAACATAAAGTTGTGTCCTTATAACTATTTGGTTGAAATTCATATATTTAATCACAAATTTGTCTTGTTTGGTAGTGAAGTTAATCCTTTTGGGATGATAAACTACTTCATTAAAAACCAATGTTTTTGGTGGTAAATTTATCATCTTAGTTCCAATCTCATATCTTTGGTTTGGAAAAAACCGTGAGACATGGCAGGTTATCTTATTTTCTTTCACGTCTAGGAGAAACCAACGAATGAGGAAAATCAAATCATACTTCGGTGACTCCCATATTATAAGAATCTTTAAAAAAGACCAAGTCGGTAATCTTGTTGATACTTTTGCTGACTTCCCTTCTCGTAAAAATTATTTCCGCAAAACAACGTCTATAGTAATTTGGTTCAGTGTATAAAACTTCAACTTCGTCCAATTTTATCAAATCAGAAACACTATTGTGAAATTGGACTAAGGGGTTACTAATGGCCCTATGATATTTTTCAGATAATTCAATGTTGTTTTGATGTTCTTTAATTCTAATATAGAGAGGAAGTTTGGTTTGACCAACATAAGTCATTACGCAGGAAAATGTTATTCTATATATTACTATACATTGATCCAAAGTATCTATCTTTGGTTTAAAATGTAACTATTTTGGTTGAAAATTAATTTTTAAAACTGAAAATGTAACTATTCCACACTTATACCATTTTGAGAAGTAGAAGTAATCTTTATGGTGAATAGGGGATGAATGGCATGAATCAATGACAACGTAGTTTATATAGCAGCCCGCTAGTAGATGTCGGAATCGGAAACTTTTAGGTTAGACCCGAGGTTAAAAGGTTCTTTGAGGGTTCGGATCCGGACTGGGCCCTTTCATTTCTTCACGGTTTGGGTCCAGACCCAAACCTTCTACATTCTTAAGGGTCCAGTTCCGAACCGGACACTCTAATTCATTGAGGGTCCGGGTCCGAAACCAGACGTTTTAAGTTCTAAAGGGATCGGGTTCGGGTCCGGACCCTTTAAATTCTGATGGGTCCGGGTCGCGACTGGATCATTGCGGAAACCCTTTATTATCGGGCCGAACCTAAAAGGTTCCTTGAATTATACTTACGAAATTTACAAGGCGATTTGAGAGAGTGAGGGCTGGAGCTGTTCAGTTGGAGGTATTCAAATTATTGAGTTAACTTGAAATTCCGCAAAAGGTTTCGAAGGGAACTGAAGATGCGCAGAAGAGTCATTAGAATTACTTCATGTTTTAACTAATTTATAGATTGTCGAATACAATTATGTGTTCGAAATTTGGTATGTAATTGGTAGGTATACATGAACGACAGAAAGTCTTGAAGTCACAGAAAGCAAATTTGAGGTCAATATTAAACAATTTAAAAATTTGTCTCATATTTTAAAACTTTTAACAAACCGGTATGCCTCCGCGAAAGTCAGTACAAGAGGCGTTTTCGGGGCAAAGAACATACATTTGGTATCAAAATTTAAAAAATATAAAGGTTGATTAAAATTTGAAAGATTTTAATTAATTGGTTGATTAAGGCTTTTCAACGGTTAATAAACAAATTTCTCCCTTTTTTCTCTACACGATTAATCATTTTTCAAGTTATACCTAAGCTTGTATAAACGAAACCTCACCTTCTATGGCATGCTTTTCTTAGTGTACGTATTTCGAATCAAAAATGCATCCATTTCTGTTTGTTCTTACAGAATTAAATTCGCATGTTGAGACACCTCGTCTCAGGCGCAGGCGCTCCCGTCAGCGTGACGAACCATCTTCGAACCAACCTTCTTCGAGCCAACAAAACCGACCAGCCGACCAAACTGCGGTCGGTAAGTTACTTTTTTTTTAATCACTACTAATTTTGCCCCCCCCTCCCCATTGCCCTTACATTTTGAAGATTGCAGAAAATGAGCATGCCTAAAATAAAATTTACCCACGCTATGTTTTGAGATGTGAAGGACAATACGTTTGCAAAAGTAAACACAAAACCCTCGTAATGATCTCTACTCTGGAATGGAATGGAAGCTTCTAATGTGTCCCCTGAGGGTTTACATTTTTCTTGCATCTCTTTCCTATTCCTTTACACACACCCCCACGCACTTACTTTGTGGTGGGATGGGAACCTACAGTTTAAGATGGGTTCCGAACTTGCCAGGCTAGCGTTCACCGCATGGGCCACTGAGACTCTTCCAGAGTGCGAGGCGGGAATCGAACCCGCAAGCCGACGGAGTGGGTCTAAATCCTACGCCTTAATCCCCACGACCATCGTCCCACTTTACTCTCTACTCTAAATCTTTAACAATTAATTATAATAATATGGCAGCAAAGTGGGACGATGGTCGTAGGGGTTAAAGCGTAGGCTTTGGACCCACTCCGTCGGCTTGTGGGTTCGATTCCTGCCTCGCACTCTGGAAGAGTCTCGGTGGCCATGCGGTGAACACTTGCCTAGCAAGGGAGCTGTTCATCTCCGGAGAGTCGTGGGAGCGGTAACTCTAGAGAAAAAGGTTCTCTAAGTACTTAAGGCTGTTGCTCTTGGTGGTTCGGAACCCACCTTAAACTGTAGGTCCTCCTCCCACCACCAAGTAAGTGCGTGGGAGTGTGTGTAAAATAATAGGGAAGAGATACCAAGAAAAATGTAAACCCTTAGGGGACAAATTAGAAGAAAAAAAATAATATGACAACAATTTATATCAAGCCAATGTGACACTTTGTCAGTGCACATCAGTTTAAGATCTCATATAATTTTCTTCAACATAAAGTTGTTTCCTTGCATAGAAGTCAGAAAGGGTTGGTTATACGGTGTGACGAACTTATTTTCAATCCTTATTTAAAATCCGATTTAAAATCCGAGCGGATGCAAATTTTGTTACAGCAATTAAACACCGATAAACAGTATATTACATTACAAGTAGGATCAGGCACGTCTTTACGCGGTGAGGTGAATGTTTTCCTAAATATGTGATCGAAAAATTGAGTCACTTAGTATGTAATTTTCTAAAATATAGTCACAAAACTTTTAAACTCTTTTTTGCAACACTGTACGGGAAGTTCTCTGTATATACATACAAAAATGAGCAGAAAATGGCCGATTCTTGATGAAGTCAAAGCGTGCGGGAATCATAACATTCCCGCACAAAATTTCGTGCGGGAATTGTTGATCATCAAGCATACTTTGAAGGAAAGTGTGTATCTGCTGTATACCACGCACGGATATTAGGGAACCGCTAGTTTCTGATTGGTCGCAAGAATGATCACAACCAATATGAAGCTACCGGATGCGTGATCCAACAGTATAAGCTGCCATTGGTCAAAATTTCACGCGCGCGATTCAAAATCGAATGAATTTTATTCGATTTTGAATCTCGCGCCAGATTACAGCCAATTGCAGAATTTGTCCAGCGTGATGGCCAACGCACGGTTTGCGCGCAGGCTGTCCACTTTATCAACACTGTCATCATTGTAAGTATTCAAAATAAAAAATTCATTCATTTCCATCTGTTCTTACAGAATTAAGGTCGCGCTCACCCCAGAGTAACCAAAGTTCTTCATGTCAAGCTTCTCTGAGCCAAGATTCTCCGAGCCAACCCAGCCAACCAAGCCAACATCCCAACGCAGCAATAAATCGTGAGTAACTGTCTTTTTTAGGCATGAACATAGAAATTAATTGGACGGAGCACAAATTCCCATTTCAGGCTAGCGGGTTGACTTGGTATATCGGGAGGCGATCAGGTTTGTGCTCCATCCCGTTAATTTCTATGTCCATGTTTTTAGGTGTACATGAAATTGATCAATTTCTATTTTTTTCTCACAAAAATAGATGACCTGTGCTACTCAGGAATCCCTGATGGAGATGTTGCAGTACATCCATTTAAGGAAATTTGTATTCCTGCTGAAAGCCGTTTTTTCCTACAAATGCCAGGTGATCATGTTATCACTGGAACTCTACACATGGAATTCTTCTTGCGTGGTATTCCTAGTTGGATGCCAGTAAACTCTTTCGATAAGAAAGTGAATTCACATGCCCGTATTTTTCTATACTTGCGTTCTTTCTCTTCCGTTTTTTTACAAGGATTCTTCGAAAAAGATGTCCACAGAAACAATGATCCTAATGTTCAAGGATACCGCTGCTTTGTAAAAACAGGCCCAGTTCTTTACGAAGTAGATCTTATGCCGCTTCCTCTAGGTGAAAAACTGAATTTTCCTCAAAGGACAGCTATTTATGTACGAGCATCAGATAACCTTTCCATTTATGCGGGATTGCCGAAGCCCTTCATAGGGCAGAAATCACCCACCTGGGTTAATTAAGAAATTGCATCAAGGGTGCGAACTTGAAATTAACATGGGATGACTGGGAGCGCCTAAAAGCCTGACATCGCTGTTGAATAGGAAATTAATAAAATACATGCATTAAATTGAATCCAAGTTTATTTTTTACCAAAAAAAAAATATATTGTCATTTTTAAACGTACTTGAGGATTTTTAAAAGAGGGACGAATAACATAGTGAAACCAATCCTGCACGATTATTGTGTGCAAACTGTGATTTACCTTCCAGTTATATCCATCAACTGAATTCGAGAATTTTAAGGAAAAAATCATGTTTAGAAATAAAAGCGATTGGAATAGCAGCGAAAACAGCATTGTGATCCGGTAAACTCCTGCCAATTTTCTCCCAATATATGATGATAAATTAGAGGCTTCTCGTTTGAACTTTCAATTTTCTTTATGTAATTAAAACGAAATCTACTTCGCAAAACAAGATATTACAGGGATATCCGTCTTCGTAGCGAATTGAAAATGGTTGGACACAGGTGTATCGTGCCGGATTGTGATTCGGGGTACGATGTGTCCCTAATAAGGAAGAGTGTAATTATTTTACGGTTCCATTTGAAGCAAATCGACTACTAGAATAAGAAAAGGCGATTTCGAGGAAAGATCGCTCATTAAAATCGGGAATGCTAGTCTGTGAAGTGCATTTTTCATATGAGGATATAGTTTAGAAATGAAAAGTGAAGGATCCTGCCGGCAATGTTATAGCAACGGTATGTTTATTATTTATCCTTTCAAACCTAAAAAACATAAATGAAATTCACAATGAAAAATAAATATTTACAGTCCATATCATTTGCGCTGCAAGCTGATTTTCCCAAAACACACTTAACAAGTCAAAGCTGCTGACCATCAGGCAGCATATTGTTGATAGAATACGGGTCCTATCCTCCAGTTACTGTCGAGAATCCACCCAAATTAGAGGAGGTCGAAGCATTTTGGAAAGGATTCTACCCATCACTACCGAGGAGGTGAAAAAGTATTAAGATGCATCAACTATTCCGCTCCGGGACCAGTTGGTATCAAGACCTTCCGATGGAAGAATTTTCCTTCAACCCACCAGGATCTCGCCCGCATTTTCACCATATATCCAAAGTCGGAAGAGCCTATTTCGAAGTGGTTGGTGCAAGGATGCACAGTACTCCTGCCAAAGATGGGCAACTTAGCTGACCCGAAGAATTACTGGCCAATCACTTGTCTGAACACTCTGTATAAGATCTTCACAGCTATCCTAAATGATAGGATTGTTCAGACAATTGGACCTGTGTGGCGAGAAATGTACGAACAACGCGGCTCAAAGAAAGGTGTAGCAGGATGTCGGGAGAACCTGCTCATCGATAGATGTGTCTGCAAAGATACAGCATCCTACCAATGTTTCCTATCGATGGCTTGGATTGATTACCGGAAGGCTCTTGATTCCACCTCCTATAGACTTATTATCTATCTGTTGTACAGCTTAAGGGTTCATCCGCACATCGTGCGGTGCATAGACAGATTGATGCCGCTATAGAAAACTAGAATTAGTCTCATCTGGAAAACATCGTGTGACAACTAAAACCGTCACCCCTGAGAGAGGTGTCTTTCAGGACGACACCAAGAGCCCACTCCTTCTCTGCCTCACATTATTGCCACAATTTCCCGCACTTCGCCATTCCGAAGGGAAACTTTCGGTACGATCAGCGAATGCACATACTAATAAAAATAACTGCTGACTTTGAAACGTGATTACTCGTTCAAAAATGGAGCGAGAAAATTTTTTAAAAATCCGCTGCTAAGCTTATTAAATTGCACGTCAATTGAGCTTCAATCGAGACATTTTTTGTCTTTCGGATTGCAATTCTGTGGCAAACCTGGAGGTCGAAACCATAATGAATAAGCTCTGAAGAATTTCGAAGGATATGTTCAGGAGATTGGTATGGAATTTGGATTAGAAAAATGCGCCAATGTTTATTTGAAGCGAGAAAAACTTGATGGCATCCCAGAAGACACTGAGCTCGTCGACAGAAGCGCTAGACTACACATTTGCGCTGGAGAGACCTACACATACCTGAGCGTGCCACAGAGCCGCACTCAGGACGTAATTTCAAATGCACGGTCGAAATTAAAAAATTCAAAATGGCGGATCCAATATGGCGAACCAAAATTGTAAAAGGAAACTGATTTGACTAAAATTTGCTACAAGGGGGTTTTTCGCGTCGCTGATTCCAAATCCGGGGTCAAAATTAAAAAAATGCAAAATGGCGGATCCAATATGGCGAACCAAAATTTATTTGACTTAAAATAGCCTATGGGAGGGTTTGCAGGTGGCTGATTCGAAATCCAAAGTCAGAATTCCAGAATATAAAGAAGCGGACTAAAGTTGTAAAACAAAACTGATTTAACTGCAAATTCTCACTCGTAGGGTTTTCAGGTCTCTGATTTCAAATCCAGAGTCAAAATTCCAAAATCCAAAACCGCGAATCCAATATTCTGGAACAATATTGGAAAAACCAAATCGTTCTGAAGTTATTAATACCTCAATCTATGACGTGCCTGTTGCGGAAACAATTGATTTCTATCACTATGAGTACCGCGCGAGTGGACAAAGTTACGTAACCATAAATTTCGTTGCTGTCGGTTAAATCGATAATTAATTAGTTTATTGATTGATTGAACTTGTCTTCTCCAACAGTGTATTTTTTGGAAGAAATATTGTTCAGTATGAATATTAAAAGAAGTGGTGCTCAAAGGAAATCAGTTCGTTCATGTAAGAAAAGTAAAAAGAGTGTTAGTACTGGGAGGAGGAAAGTACAAATAAAAGATGCTTCTAGATCAACTATTTATAGACGAGCTAAAGCAGTTCTAAATTATGCAGAAGAAGATATCGCTGTCATTGAATTAACTGCTTGAATTGGCAAAGAAAACTCGTTCAACACAGGTAGTAGCAGTAATGATGATTTAAATAGTTCTAGCAAAATGAAGCAAATTGTACACACACCTGAATCAGCCCTAGCTTTCTATTTAGAATACAACTTTAGTAAAAGCAGTTATGAGGCTTCATCAAAAGATAGTAAAGATCGAAAAAGTTTTATTGATCCGTGCTATAACAAGATTCGAGAAGCAATGAGTGCCTGCGAACCTCCGAATTACATGTCATCAGATGATTTTTCTTGGATGTATCCAACACCTCAGAGTGTGTGCTTTTGTCGAACTCTCAGAATTGCGATGGAAAAAAGAAGAAGATACAGCGACTAATCTGGAGTTTAATCGATTAAATGCAGAAATCCAAGAGCTTAAGCCTCACATGTTTACTGTGTCCAATGGTAAAACAGTCCAAATAAAATATAACGTTTCTCAGACACTATTTGATGGCAAATGCCTTAACACTATGGTTGGAAACAGAGCGACAAGTAGGTGTCGATGTGTTTAAGAACTGCAGACTAATGTTGTAATTTAAAAGACAATTTTGCACCCAAAAAAGGGTTAGAAAGGGAAAGGAAAGAAAAAGAAGTTGAAATAAAGCAGATGGAAGAGGAAATTAGGGTGTGGAAAGAAAGGACGAAAAAAGGCTTGAGAAGGTGGAGGGCAGGACAGAAAGGGAAGTATACGGAGGTGGGGCGAGCGAGATTAGAAGTATTTGGGAGAGGGTAGAGAATATGATAGAAGAGAAAGTGGGGGAGCGTAAGAATTAAAAGAAGGAGAGGGCGGCTAGGGAAAGTTTAAGGGAAATGGAGTTGAGAATGGAGAGAAAAGAGAAGGCAGACAGGAGGAATAATATTGAGATAAGAGGGTTGAAGCTAAAGAGCAGGGAAGAGAGGGAGGGCGTCGAAGCGCTGCTAAAGAGCATATAATGAGTTAAAGGCATGGCAGGGAAACTTAAGTTAGAGGGGAGAAAGGACAAGGTAGTGGTGGTTGTGAAGTTGGAGAGGTGGGAAGAAAAGTTGGAATGTAATCCGAAATAAGAATAGGATGAAGTATAAGGGAGTTTTCATCGATCACGATTTAACGGAAAAGGAAAGGGTTGTTCAGAGTATGCTGAACGACAGGGCAGGAGGGAGAGGAGTGAAGAAGCAGGCGTATAGAAGAAGTATGAGGAGTTCTGGAGGTATATCCAGGAATTTGATGTTGTGGGAGTGGCAGGGACGTGGGTAGAAAGAAAGTAGTGGGATAGAATAGAGACAAGGCTGCTAAGGTGGTATAGGTGGAGACTCCATGAGGCGGTCAGAGTGAAGAAGGACGGAAGGGCTAGTGGGGGAATTATAACGGGGGTTGGAGATGGATTAGAGGAAGAAGATCATGGAGAGAAAGAGGGGAAGGTAGTGCAAATAAGGGAAATAAAAATAGGAGAAATGGCGTGTGAGTTTGTGACAGTGTATAATAAGGATGGGGTGGAAAGAATTAAAGAAAGGATGGAAGACTTGTTAGGCGAGAGAGAGAGGAGGGCATGCTGGTACTGGGTGGGAATTTTAATGCGGGGTTGGGGAGGGAAGGGGGTCTTTACAGGAAAAGGGTGAGCTTCGAAAGGAAATCGAAGGATAAGATAATAAATAAGGAGGGGGAGATTCTAAGGGACTGCATGGAGGATAGAGGCTGGGTGGTGGCGAATAGTATGGCAACTGGGGACTAAGAGGGAGAATACACATATGTAAGTAAGGTGGGGGTATCGGTGATAGACTATGTGGTCATGAATATGCAAGAATGGGAGGAGATAGACAAATTCGCAGTAGAGGGCTAGGTGGGGTCAGCTCATCAGCCATTAGGTCTGTAGATAAGCGGGGTGGGTGGCGGAAGACAAGGTGAGGAAGGAGTCTCGATGTGGGAGAGGGTGACTTGGACGAGGGAAGCGATAGAGAAGTATCAAGAGCAGTTGAGGAAGGTACGCTTTGAAGGGGAGTATTTGTATTTGTATTTATTCAAAAAAGTCCCTAGGGCTAAATAGCCCTCTAAGGAACAGGATAATACAGGGTCATTACAAATTTGTGCAAGCACTGATCGGCAGAATACTTGATTAATCTTATAATATAATCTATAAACTAAATTAAATGAATAAATAGAGTCGATCTCTAAATACGTATTAAATTAGGTATGAGATTAATGCGTAGTGATTAACATTAAGTGGTTAAATGGTAGATCTCGTGCATGTTAAGGTAGTAATAATGAAAGAAAAACTGTGTATAAAAGAAATACTTTGCAAAAGTTAATGAAAACAAAAGCAAATTCGATAATGAAATGTTCAAAAACTAATTATGAGAGTTTACCAGTGAGTAATTTCAAGAGTTGGGTTTGGAGTATTGTACAAATATTTAAAGAAGAGATTCTTGAAATGACACAGGGATGGTGCACTTCTAATATCGTATGGTACTTTATTCCATAGCCGGGCACCCCTTACTATAAATGATCTTTGAAGTTGACACGTTCTGTGAAAAGGAATCTTAAGGATTTTATGTCTTTTACGAAGCTTAGACTGTGCTGGAAGATCTCTGTCTACAAACTGGAATAGGTTAAATAGATACTCAGGAGCTTTGTTCTGAAAAAGAGTGTAGAGAAAATTACCCATAAAGAATTGTCTTCTCTTGGCAACATTAAGTAGACCAGCCCTATGTCTGTATGGAGTTATGTGTTCGTATTTAGGCAAATTGTAGATAAAGCGGACGCAGGCGTTTAACGCACGCTCGAGCTTTGAATTTAAATCGTCGGACAAACCATCGTATACCAAACAACCGTAGTCAAAGTGGGGAAGGATAAGACTCTTAACCAAAAGTATCCGAGTAGAGGTAGGTAAAGAGTTCTTATTTCTATATAATTGCTGTGGATGTGGTTAGTGTTAAAATCTCCAGTAAGGATAATGTTATTAAAGTTAGGAACAAATGAAAAAATTACCGATTCAAGCTCTGTGCCATAGGAGGCATTGGGTGGTTTATAAACTACTCCCACTAAAACACTATCAGAAGTTGACTTAACTTCAACAAAGAGAAATTCGGTTGTGGGGTAAGTAGCTACTGAACTCACACCAACCACAGTCCCATTCAGACTATCATGCAGAAAAAGACAAACTCCACCGCCCCTTCTCTCGTCTCTGTCTCTTCGATAGAGCGAATAGTTGTTCATTGCAACGAGGCTTGAGGATATATTGGGAGTTAACCAGGATTCAGAAACAGCTATTATATGGTAGGAACATGTACTGAAAAAATGTTTGAATTCTAGAAAATGTGCCAAGAGAGACTGGGCATTCACATGACAAATATTTAAGGTATCCATGGATATATTAAAAGAAAGATTTTACATAAAACCAATTCAAAAATACGGAGCTCACGCAGCACACGTAAAAATTGACTGAGACAAAAAACCATTATCAACACAACCCAAGCTAAGCAAGTACAATTCAAATTTGAATATCGGCAATGAATACAAGTTAAGAAGATACTAACAGAATAATAAATAATGTCGAAAACAGTGTCGTAGAACCGTAGAAAAATTCTCAACAAAGGTGCACATAATTTCGTAAATCGATAACCGGATTTCCGGAGAGCTGTGAATATTGAGATTAAATTAGAACATTTAAGGTATCCAAAGTAAACAATTGAGCCTAATAGTATACAATTACTTTCAAAAAGACCAGTATCAACATCAAAAACTACTAGTTTAAATATGAGATCATGTTTGTTATCTGAAGACACATTTGTACAAGGTATTAAAAACTGAAAAATGTTGAAAATATATTTATAAACGAGCATCGAATAGCCAAGCAATAATAATAGCATACCATTGTGTATATAACCATACCGGAGAAAGCCTAATTGCTATTGGAATCGCTCTACGTGTTGCGGCAGTGACAGCTGAATCCTAGGTGTACCATCATCCTTTCGACAAAAGATCTTCCCTCCGGCAATCCAGAGATATTTTATCTTCTTTTCTCTCCTTAAATTCAACGCAGAAGCGTAGATTCTTCGATTGTAGGGCGTCTAACCCTCACGGATAAAAATGAGACTTTTCTCATTATCTGGCCAGCCAAGATTGGTCGTAGCGAAGTCTCGTACTTTTTTCCTCTGGTCGATTATTTTATCTCTTACCAACTGTCTGCTAAACTTGGCAACAATGATGGGTGCGAGAAGTGGATTTGATGTTGGGGACTTACGAATGCGATAAACATTCATAATGTCATCCTTAGCGAAGGGAGCATCAAGAGCCTTCGCAACCGATTCTAGGACCGATGGAAGATCCTCGTTCGGCTTCATAGGTAACCCGTGAATTTCAAGGGTACTTTCAAGCGCAGCTTGCTCTTGGTAATTGAGGGAGGCTTCAAGTGAGGCGACCTTCAATTTCAGCGAGCTTGCCTCCGTCTTTATCTGCGCGACCTGATCCGCATTTGCTACCAGTAGAACTTTCAAGCAGATTGATTCTGCGAGAATTCTCTGAAACATCAATCTTGATTTCCTGGACCGAAGTGTTAATTTTTGAAATCCACTCAAGCTGCTTGGTTTCAAATTCCTTGAAAAGATCTCTAATCTGTTGCTGCGCCTGCGCTGCCGCTTCCTTATGCTGTTCCTGCGCCTGTACGGCCGCTTCCCTCTGAGCTTGTAAGACCGCACTGTGAATAGCCTCGATGCATCCAGGCGGCAGGGCCATGGCAGTAACAGGGACGGCAGAAACTGTTGTAAGTAAAGGGTTAGGTACCTGATCCTTACTGGCAGGGTCGATACCTCCACTTAGCAACGAGCTTCGACCCAACCCTGAAGAATTGTCGCTACCATTTGATGATTTGCAGTTCACGCAAATGAAATCGATTAATCCCTTTTTCAGGTCATCAAATGATTTTTTTGATAATCCAACATTGACGCAGGCTAAGTGGCTGAACACGCCACACTTAATGCAGGAAACTGCACCCTGCGATCCTCTGGATATTGTCTTATTACACTCGGGACAAGCACCCATTGCAATACGTATTAACTACGCGAGAACTGTCGACCTCCGAAATTGAAAAACAGTATTTTAGGCAGCAAAGAGGCAAAAAATCACCAAATGCAACATATACACTGCACTCCGAACACAAATACAATCACTGAAATACAATACAAAGTACGAAATTGCCTAATAAATAAGTTATGGCAAGTAAAGTACGAGACGATCCGGAGCACACGTCAAGAACCGAACAGGGCCGCACAGCCAAAAGGAGTCGGTGGGAGAGATATGGGACGATCTGAAAGAGAAGGTGAAAGTGTGGAGGAGTGCGTAGAAATGAGGAAGGGGTTTAGGTTGATGTGTAAGAAGAAAGAACAGTGAAAGGAGAAAGATCTGGAAAAGGAGTTAGGAAAGGTTAAGACAGAGGGGGGCGTCTGGAAGATAATACATAGCTTTAGGAAGCGTAGTGTGGGGGTCAGCAAGCAGATAGGGAGTGAGAAGTGGAGAGAGTTTTTTAAAGAATCATTTCAGGGCTCAGATGCAAGGAAGAGGGTTGGTGGAAGTAGAAGAACGGGGGAGGCAGAGATGGAGGAGTTGAATGACGAGGAGATAGAGAAGCAGATAAGGAAGTTGAGAAGGTCAAACGCAGCAGGGCTGGACGGGGTGAGCAAAGGAAGTATGGAGGGGGGAGGATATTTCAGGAGGGTGGGGAGAAGGGTTAATAGTGCCACTGTATAAGAAAGGATATAGGGATAGACAGGAAAATTATAAAGGGATTGCGCTAATGAATACGGCGTATAAAGTATACGCGATGGTGGTGGCGGAGAGACTGCGGAAGGATTTCGAGGGGAAAGGAATATTGTCGGAGACGCAGGCGGGCCTTAGAGCGGGTAGGAGTACTATCGATATTATCCACGTTCTGCAGCACGTGGGTGGCGATGGAGGACAGCGGAGTGGAGAGAGGCCTGATCGAGAGGGTGTGTGAGATATACGAAGAGACTAAAGATAAGGTAAGAGGAAGGTAGGAGATTTCGGAGGGATTCTGGATGGATGGGGGTTTAGGGATAATTATCGAAATTTGGACCAATTTATCGAAGATTTCAAAGAGCCACATATGTATAAATGAAAGATATACGGAAATAATAAGAAACAAAATAAAATTCTGCAATAAAAAATAGAACAAGATATTCACGCTTTTATAATGGAAATTAAACAACTATTCGAAAAATTACTGCCGCGACCAAGCTTAGAATGCCATTTAAGGAAAACTTACGATAAATTGAGAATTCAATATAAAGTTTATATTGCGAAAAATAATTTTTCAATTTTTTCGGAATGAGAAATATTAGGAAGAGAATGGGAAACAGAATTGGCAAAGTCTAAAATTGGAGGTCAAGAACTAAGCATTTTAAATTAAGGATAAAAACATAAAAAATACAGGATATGAGTTGAATCAAGACAAAGTTAAAAACGACAATCAACATAGAGGTCAAAAACAAAATTATGATCAAAATCAACAAAGCCAATTTAGACCGAAGTACAAAAACAACAAAACAGACCACATTTCCATCCAAGATTTTCAGATAGAAATCCAAAATTTTTTAACCCAATATTTCAAAATAATAATTCGAATCTCACAAATACTCAAAGATACCCAGCAAACCAGAGATTTACATATAATAATAATAGTTTCAGAAATTAAAACACAGCTGCCAGTTGTAGCATCTGATATGATGGGTCCGCTACCAATAACAAAGTGAAGAAATCAATATATTCTACTTTTCGTTGATATGTTTAGGGGTCGTTCATATATTACATAAGCCGTTCTTCTTTTATTTGTATCGTTGTGTCCTTCTCAATTTCGCAGCGATTTTGTTCTCGTCTCTATTTAAACAAAAGAAAAACGGCTTACGTAATATATGAACGACCCCTTACTAAATGACTAGAAATAATTCCAGTTACAAATAAATTAGCATAAACAATCGAAAAGAATTTCATAAACGTATCATTCCAGAACGAGGATCTCCTAGAATTTTATTTACGGACAACGGCAAAAAATATATGAATAAATCAAAAATCAATTTAACTAAAGCATTTGGTATTAGACATTCAAAAACTCCTTAATATCATCCACAAGCTAACCCAGCTGAAAGATGTAACAGATCAATTAAAACGGCAATAAAAGCGTACTTGGAGAAAGATCATAATTTATGGGATGAAAATTTAGATGATTTACAATTTGCTCTAATTATGAGTAAACATCCTTCGACAGGTTTCACGACAGCTGATTTAAATTAGGTAGAGAACTCCAACCAATACAAGCGTTAAATAAAGGTTAAGATAACAAAAACGAAATTGAATTTGAAAAGTCCGAAAAATGGGTTGATAGAACTCGAAAATTAAAAAAAATTAGAGCAGAAGTAGTCCTAAATTTAGATAATGCTAATGAAACACAATCTAGGTATTATAATCTCACACGTAGGGCGATGATTTTTGTAACTGGAGAACAAGTACTGAAAAGCGATAAAACCTTATCAAATAAACGGAAAGTAATACCCAAAAAATTGAATAAAAAGTTTGAAGGATCATTTTTCATTAAAGCAGAGAGTTCAACAACAATTTACGAAATAAAAAAAAAAAGAATGGAAAATCGTAAGGTAATTGAAACGTTGAAGATATTATGAAATTCAACATCAGAAAATAGACTTGAAATTGTTTTTCTTATGAATGGCATGCATGTAGATCATCTAAATTTTATACCACTGATACTGACAAAAGTGACGCAAACACTTACACTCACCAAAAAAAAACAGGAAAATATTTAATTTGCAGGAAAATAGACCAAAAATTATTGGAATAAAAATGTAAGGATTGTCTCCTTATCCTTGTGGGTGAAGAGCTGCTTACCCACTTATGTAAAAAATGGGTGGACCTCCTTCAACCACCATCAAGCGAAACGCTAGAAGAGAAGAAAGATAGAATTAAAGAAATTGGTAGAAGAAAGAAAGCCGAGACAGACAAGAAAACGATGAAAAAATTTAAAAGAAAAAGGGAAAGAAAAAATTTGGAAATACGCGTGGCAATGTTCGACGAATTTGGATCTGGGAAAGTAAATCCTAGAATTCAAAAATTGGCCGACGAAAACGTCAAATTATATGGCCTTGTCACATTGGAACAAGTGAATAAAGAATTAAAAGAAAAGAAGAGAAAGGAAAAAGAAGAAGAGCAAAAAACGAGAAGAGGAGAAAAAACTAGAGGAAGTATTTAAAACAATAAAAATTCAGCGAGAAAAAGAAAGGGAAGAGAAAGAAGTGGAAGAAATGCGAAGATTATTAAAATACAGACAAGAAAGGTATACAAAGAAGGCCGCAAGGATAAGAGAAGAGAAGAAAAGTTGGAGGAAGAGAGAAGAACAAGAAAGGAAGAACGGGAGGAGAAATTAGGGAAAAGAAAGAAAGTGAAAAAAGATCAAAAGAAGGCGGAGGGGAATAAAAAGAAAGTAGCACCGGTTGATGAAGGAAAAGAAGAGTCATCAACAGATTGAAACACAGGCGTCTAAATTAGAAATAAAACTTCTTTTACTCATTAACATACACAGCAAAAACAATCGATTTACTACCCTTCACGAACAGAAAAGTCACGAATAACTTTAAGATAATTTAAGTAGGGATAATTTTTTTTCTCTGGTATTCAAGTCAAATCTATATTTGCAAAGAGAAAAAAAGTTCTGAGAGTCAATAAAAATGAAGATAATTACGGCTATCAGGGGCAGGATAGAATTTCAATCAAATTGAAAGTAGGAGATAGGTATAAGTTGTTTTTCAGCAAGAAGAACTAAAGAAAGGAAATATCCGCAGAAGACTAAGCGGAAAGGAGAACAATTTACAAAAAAGAATTATATTTCAGATGAAGACATTAGATTTGGAAGACAGCGAAATGTGGCAGTGTCGTCATTGTAGGAAGATGGTTCCGGTGGGACTATACATTTTTCATGACACATACTGAGATGAAATGTCGAATATGACCAAGAACCATCACACGGTTCCGAATTCGATAAAGACTGAATACATCAACGGCAGATGAGTGGAAACAAGCCAAAAATTTAAGGAAATCATGAAAATAGCATACGAAAAAGAAAAACGAACACAAGCCAATCAATTGAGGAAAAACAAGATGACTCCTACATACAACTAGACATGACGAAGAAGAAGCCTGTTTTACTTTCAACGAAGAATAATAAAGAGGTCAAGAAGTCCTAAGAACATAAACCTCGTCCCAAGCAAGAGATGAGAGGTTTCTAACAGAGTTATAAGCGGCCGGCTACCGTAGGGGCCTGCGGATCAAAGGACCAGGAGTGTGGAGAATACCACTTCCGGGTTCTAATTCCCAAAACCCCGTTCTTGTAGACCAGTCTTTTGACCATGCTACCTGCTTCGTTACTTAAGAGTGCCCAAGGCCGCAAATTCTCCAAACGAAGCCAACGAGACCATCCAGAATCAATTTGGAATCCCCCTGACGTCATCAGGTTCGATACCCATTTCAACCTGTTCTCGGGGAAACCGACGAGATTCAACATCGTTTGTGGGCCAACAAGTCCCACCAACACTGTAAGTTGGTGCTTAGCTAACCTTCTAATATCGAATGTTTCTAAATCACTGACAAGGGGAAGGCCTCCTCCGCAGCGAAATTGACAGTGCTCCTCTAGTTTTTGAACGTGAAGGATCAGACAAAATTCTAGCGGAAAATGGAAGACGAAAGTTCTGCAAGTGCCAGTGCCGTTAATTGTGCAGTAGATAGTTTGTTTGACGACGATATTTCCTCTACTATTGCTACTAATGCGATGAAGATCGCATGGTCCCTACTGGGCATAAAAAAAACTACGTCCCAATCGGAAAAACTTTGGAAGTACTTTCGTTTATTTTCGATTCTCTATCGATTAAAAGTGGTCTCGTCAAAATTGAAATTTCGCAGAGGAGGCCTTCTTCTTGTGCGTTCACCCGTTCTCTCGACGCTCCAAATCCTTCCCTTCCCTCAATTTTCGAGATCCCCCACATCGTTTCCAGTCTCTTCTCAAAAGTCGTAATGATTATTTACGACAAATTTCAATGTTAATCCGTAAACGTTTCACTTCTGCCGTGTGGCTCCACTGCCACAAACTGGTTCCCTAAACCCCAATTAATATACCAACTTTTACAGTCGCATGGGCTATTAAAATAGGCATTGCCTCCAGTATACACAGAAAAATGTTGTCCTTAATAAAGTCACGAAATAGTACCTACGTATCGGATATAAAAGAAATCCATCGGATATTTATGTATTTTTGTAAATAATCTGCGAACGTTTATAGATAATTGATAAACTCGTTGTGGGAATTCTAAAAAGGTTTATCACTTTTTCCATGAATAATTACAAGAATACTACGAGTGATTGAGAAAAGATTATTAGAGAACTCACGAGCTTCCTCGACAAATATGGGAACCGGTAAGTAGGTTTGCCTGCACTTGGCCCTCACACACGCTCGCCTAGACGCACGGAAATTAGTTTTTTTGGCTGAAAATGCAACTATTGCAGTTCGAAATTCATAATTTTAATTGAAGTGTCATTAGGGTCTATAATATTTATTTTTGTTCCGCAATTAAATCTTAAAAATATCATTCTTTGGTTGAAAATGCAACACTTATATTGTTAAAAAATTTTTCTGAGAATTAGTTTGTGTGAATAAACTGATAACTATAGAGAGTATCCCAGATAATTAAAAGTAATTCACGTAATCCAAGCAATCCACTTGTTATCTCAAGTAATCCACTTTTTATCTAGGTTATTCCATTTTAAATCCAGTTAAGTCGAGGTAATTCAGACAATCCAAGTAATTAGCTTGTAATCAAAAGTAGTCCGGATAATTGGGAGTTACTTACATTGTTAACCCAAGAAGCCTCGGTGGCTCAGACGATAGCGCGTCGGACTTCCGCAGGAGGTCTGGGGTTCGATCCCAGAGCCGGGTGCCAATGGAAATTTTTCTATGTACTTCTACCGGGGCTTCGGTGGTTCGGAACCCACCTTAAACTGTAGGTCCCCTCGGAAAAAGCTGGTATCGTACCAAGGTGGTGCTTCATGTCGAGGGGAATAGCCGTAGAGGTCGAAGCCGATTCTGTAAAGACTCTGAAATGAGTCAGCGTTCTTCTTGCGCTTGAGGGCCGAATGGTAGAGTGGGTGAGGATCACTTTGCCTGATCAACGAAGGAGGACGTCGTTTACTGTGCGATAGGTATGCCTGGCACCCATGAGGTGTAATCTCAGAACGTTGGTAACAACCAAAACCCACGGAAGTCCAAAAAACACTCGGCGAAGGATGGCCGCATTCGGAGTACTGCCTTGAGATTAAAAGCGGGTGTGGCACAATAGGCTTTATAGCTTGAGCGCCAGGGGTTGGGACCTCACGAGCCCCCTCGCCTACATCACAGTCCTGGAAAGTAAATCTGAATCGAAATGCGCATGCGCAACAGCAAGGAAAAGTCATCTGGCTGGAACTGATCAAGCGCAGCAGCTAGAAGAAGTAATCTTGCTCAAAGAGCGCAAGCGCAGCAGCTAGGAAAAGTCTCTTTATAACTGCTTTTTACCACGGCTTTGGAATTGATCACTTCCAGTACGCAATACATGCCTCGAAAAGCAGACATTTCGTGCCTGCGTTACAAAAAAATAATCATATTGTTAAGAGCTTGTTTTTGCACCGTAGTAGAATTGATGTAACTTGATTATTTCGAAATTCAACTATTTCGTTACAAATTAAAATATATTTAATTTGATGTAATCCAGAATTATCTTATGCAATCCAAAGTCATCTTAGATTATCTCAGTTCATCTTAATTTATTGTCAAATTTTCTTGCTTTTGCATTTTTTTTTATGTGTAAAAATTGACTTTATTGAAAAAAGCGATCAACTTTATAATGTTATTCTATACCAATGAAAGTACACGCAATTATAAGACTTTGAACAAATATGATGTGATAATGATTACCGAAATGTTTACTGCCATCAAAGTAATAAATTATATTTTTTCTTACCTTTAGTTCTTGACTATTACATGATTTTTAATGTCTCGATATTTACCTGATAAAACCAGAAATTTCTCAAAATGAATCTGTAAGGACTTAAAATCTTCATCACTCATGCGCACATAGAGCCTATTTAAAAAACGTGGCAGTTCCGTGGCAAAAATTATCACGATGGGAATTGACTCATAGTAATCTGATGAAGGTTTGTATAAATAGCAGTGCAAATATTCCGAAATTCTCAGTCGAAATTCAGGAAATCTATTCAATACCAAGAGACGAAAATGAAGATCGCCAGCTACATTCTAATTCTTACAATTTCGGTTCATCTGGATTTTGTTGGTAAGTTTAACTAGGCTGACCAAACTAATAATTTTTATACTTGTGTCCACTTTTTGAAGCTTGCTAATTTTGTCCTACGATGTCGTCAACATTCTGCAAATTGTTGGAAACAGAATTTTCAGTTGTTAAATATAAAAAGCATTGGGTAATAGTGAAATCTAATAGTTTTCTTAGAAAATTTGTTGCCACTTAAGAAATATTTGTGTTTAACTTCATGTTTAAATGTTTATTCTTCCATCTTCTGTACACGAGGAGATCCATATGGTTTCAACGTTTTCTCGCTGTGCTGTTATCTTTCCGTTTGGTGACTAACTTTTCTTTGAGTAACATTAAATTACTGAAATCAATTTAAAAATTCTTAGAATCTTTCAAAATACCCTAAGATATTTGAAATCCTTCACAATATTTTTGAAGTCCTTGAATTTTCTTAGGCTCTTCAAAATCCCTTGCAATTTTTAAAAGCACCCTAAAATATTTTCAATCCTTTGAAACTGTTTCAAATTATAGAAATCCTTTGATACTTTAAAAGTCACTTGAAACTTTTTAAAGCTTAAAAAAATGTCTTGACATCTTTAGAAATACTCTAAAAGTTCTCAAATCCTGCACCATTTTTTTGAACTCCTCAAAATTATTGAAATCTCTTGGAAATACCTTGGAGTCTTTTCAAATTCCTTGAATATTTATTTTGATCATTCTAAAATTACTTGATAGTTGAAAATTTTTAAAGCTTTCGAAAAATGCCTTGAATTTTTCTAAAATACTCTAAAATATTTCCAATTCTCTGAAATCAAATAAATTACTAAAATAAATTGAAAACTCCTAGGAATCCTTTAAAATAATCTAAAAGTTTTCAAGTCCTCAACACTTTTTTAAAAATCCCTGAAATTGTCTAAATCTCTTGAAATTGCCTTGGAATTTTTTTGATTACTATAGAATATTGCAAATCCTCCGAAATGACTTACAGTACTGAAATCAAATGAAAAATCCTTGGAATCTTCAAGAAACCTCTAAAAGTTGTCAAATCTTTTAAATTTTTTGAAATTCCTTCAAATTGCTGAAATCTCTTGAAAACACCTTGGATTCTTTTAAAATACCCTAAAATAATTATAATCTTAAAAAATTCCTTCAAAAATTCTTTCGAATCAATTAAATTACTAAAATCAGTTGAAAATTAGTTGAAATCTATTAAGATATCCTAAAATATTTCAAACACTTTAAAATCTGTTGGCATTCATTGAAATTATTGATATCTCTTTCAAATTGTTTGGATTCTTTTCAAATGCCCTATAATATGAGCGACCTACTGTGAACAAGCGTTACCAAGCGTTACTCTCGAAAATCGTCATAGTCGAAAACGACAATATCGTTTAGAGATTGTCTAATAAGGACAGCTCGGTTTTCAAAATTTCTGATTATAATCCGAAACTCATAATCACAAAATCCAATATTGCTGATCCAGTATAGCGGTTTACAATTATTTATTTATCTTTTTTTTATACTATTAAGCCCTTTCGGGGTAGGCGTGACACTACCCGATTCGGGTAGTGTTTCTAGGTGGATTTTTTATTACTAGTGCTACTAGTGTGGGCTCACCACACCCACGACGGGCCAACAGCAGGCAGTATTCCCGAACGGTCACCCATTCAAGTACTAACCGCGCTCAACACTGCTTAACTTCAGTATCCAGTTCATTTCAAGTTTCCCGATCTTGAACTGAACTAGTGAAATAATCACTGGTTGAATCAGTATTTTGAGTTATCATTGGCGAACCAGTGATTTTTCCACTTTGACTGGATGAATCAGTAAGTGACTCGACGGAAATAGCGCTACTGATTCTACCAGTGACGCCAAATGATAGATTGAACCAGTGATGTCCCTCGTTGTCCATCGAAGATGTTGATTCCGAAGAGGCGGTACACATAATGAAAATAAAAAAAATCAGCTTAAATTAAGTTTAAAAAATATTGACGAATCGAGCCGGGGAGTATAGTGCAATCCCTGAAATACCAGATATCCATTAATTTTATGTTCACGATTGTCTTCTGTTTATTGCTAAATCTGCAACGTCACAATCCATATGAATGAATGAAACTTCAAATTCTGTAGCAAGTTTTTCTCAGTTTCAGTATTTAAAATTCAAAAGTAATATATTTTTATTTGTTCTTACAGAATTAAGTTCGCAGCGCGACTCACCTCCTGCACTTCCTCCTAAGAAGAGGTGGCAATCTTCTGCAGGCGGATCTTCTTCGAGCCACCAAAACCAAGAAGTTGTACATGGTAAGGAACTATATCGTTGAGGTAACTCGTTACTCCTTAATCACTTAATTTTGGAAATTTACAACAAAAATGAGCATCCCTACAATAATCTCGCAGCAATTTCTGCCATGTCAATGAGCCACTTTATTAGTATATGTTATGTTGAAATCTCATCTTTTCCTGGCACTTGGGAAAAATTAGCTCTATGTCAGTGAAAAAAAAATCGCGCTGAGTTCGCATTTAGCAAATCTGATCTAAAATCCGCCTACCTGCTCAACGAAGTTTCTCAAATCTAGGCGAAAAGTTTTTTGTTTTTGTAACAGCAACAAATCTGGAAAATTCGTGAATTGAATTTGCACAATTTTGACTGTAATGAGCTATGCCGAAGTCTCTTGACCAAATTGTAGTACAAAAAAAAAACCAGTGTGTGATAGTGGTGCCAGACGGCAGAAGTGAAACTTTGATGGATTAACTTAAAAATATTTGTACGGAATCATCACGAGAGGCTACTCACGAAGAAATGTTAAACTGCTGCACTAGAGTCCCACTATAGTAATTCCCGATGTAAGTGACAAGACGGTCCAAGGAGACGAGAGGAAGGCGTTTGTAAGGTCAGCGGAGTTGCGAAGTTTACGGTTCGGCGCTATAAGAAGCCACAAGCAAGAAGGAGAAGAAGGACGGTTTGTTTATCCCCGAGATAGTGTTTTTGTTGATTAAGGGTACCTCCGAAACGGCTACTATAGCGGGACTCTAGTGTAATTGCACGAAAATTAGAGTGCTATTTTGTGTGAAAGACAGTTTGAAACACAAAGAATTGGGCAAAGAAGCGTTTCTTTACAAAGCAGCGAAATCCATCAAAGATTATCCATCTTGAGTACTCAGTCCTCAAGAATCGGATCAAGAGAACACAAGAGAAAAACTTCCGCGAACAGTTCCTCTACAAGAGGATGCACGGCATCGTCCGAAATGTTAAGGATGACTCGATGTCGTTTGAGCTAACGTTTGCTTCTCTCAAATCACCCGGATTGAAGTCGGGCACATTGAAGGGTTTCACTCTTGCGTATCAAGACGTTGTCATTTCTACTTTGGCATCAGATATATCTATTTTAGGGGTTACTCGAAGTGGAATTTCATAGGCAACCTAACTGTTTTTGAACAAAGTTTCTCCCCTTTTTATACAATCAATCAAGTTTCAAAGTGTGCATAGTCTTCAATAAATAAAACTGCAACTACTTCAGCATGCTATTCTCAGTGTGGGTATTCCAAATTAAAAGTTTATTAATTCCTATTCGCTTTTACAGAAATAGGTTCGGAGGACGACTCACCTCATCAATCTCGCTCGCGCTCGCCCCAGCGTGGCCAACCTTCTTCGAGCCGCCGAAACCGACCAGCTGACCAATCTGCGTTTGGTAAGCCTCTTTTTTTGTGACTAGTTACAGTTACATTACCGAGCAAACAAATCAAGTCGTCACAGTTGGATCTTTAGCAATTTATCACAATAATCTTGCAACAATTTATATCACGTAAATGTTCCACTTTTTCAGTATACATCAGTTTGAACTTGTCTTGTTTGGTGATTAAGTTAATCCTTCTTGGATGATAAACTACCTAATTAAAAACTAATGTGTTTAGTTGTTCATTCATCATTTAGTTCCCAACTCATAACATTGGTTGAGAATGTAACTGTTTTGGTTGAAAATTCATTTTTTCAACTAACAATTCAACTATTCCACATTTAGACGAGATCGTTTATATAGAAGCCCGCTTGTAGATGTGACAGGGATCGAAATCTTTGAGGTAGGACCCTAAGTTAATAGGTTCCTCAAGGTTTTGGATCCGGAGTGGACACTTTCATTTCTTAAGAGTTCGGGTCCAGACCCAAACCTTTCGCATTCTTAAGGGTCCTCGTCCGGACCGGGTCATTAAGGAATCATTAATATCGGGTCCAACCTAAAAGGTTCCTTGAATTATATTTGAGAATTATGAATTAATTAATTTATCGATTATGGAATACAATTATGGGTTCAAACATTTTTTAAACCGAAATTTGACATCTGTTTTGAAAATTTTAGCAAATTGGTATTTTCCCGTGATAGTCAGTAAGGGGGGCGTTTTCGGAGCACAGAACATAAATTTGGTGTCAAAATTTGAAATTTCTTAAGTTGATTATTATTTTAAAGATTTCAATTAATTGGTTAATCCTTATGAAGTCATAGCGAGGAGAATTTCCGAGTCTGAGAATAAAATTGTGGGTCAATTCTAATTGGTAGATTTCCATGAAATTCAGTACGGAGGGTTTTTCCAAGTGACAGAACATGAATTTGGTGCATTCCTATGGAAGTCAGTATGAGGGGGTTTTCAAGTCAGAGAACACCAATTTAATGTAAGAACACAAAAATTCAAAGAAGCGACTCGAATTTTGACAACATAATTAAATTATTATAAGATTTCCATGGATTATTTTACCTGAAATATCCCCTTTCGAGTTTTGGAATTATGACCGCTTTATTTTCCTTGCCCTAATAATCTGCAAAGTTAATGAAATGTTGCAAATTTGAGTTAAATTTTCGAATTCTGAATAATATTTTGGAATTTTAAGTAAAATTTAAGAATTGTTTCATTTTTACCTCGAATTTGTGTTCCGTGCCCCGAAAACCTCCTCGTACTAACTTTTATAGAAAACTACCTCAATAATGTTTTCAAAATTCAAGTAAAGTTTTCGAATTTCCACCCCAACTTCACGTTTGGTCCCTGACCCCCACCCATCCCCCTATGCTGAGTTTCATGAAAATGTGGAGGACTCAGCTAGTGCTGGTTGCGTGAAATGTTTTAGCCTGACTGTACTCTCATGTTCCTTTACATGTTGGCTCATCGCCCTCCCGGTTGTTCTAATATTAACTTTGCCGCAAGAGCAAGGGATTTTATATACTTCCGGATCACTGAGAGGTGCCTGTTTATCTTTAGGGTTGTTTAGAAGTTGTCTTATTTTCGCAGTTTGCTTAAATAAAGTTTGCTTAAATAGGTTGTGTTGACTTGTTTTTTTAGTGTATTTTCTTATTGCTTATCAATTTTTTTGTTTGTATGATCGTTTTGTATTAGGTTTTGTTAACACTTTGTAGTTCCTTTTGTAAGTACCAATCTCTGATACAATCGATATTATTAAATTCTTCGCAAACTTCCTCTCCAAGCTCACACTCTTGATAGAACACTGTCTCACTCATACCTACTCCTCTTTCAATAAACAATTCTACGAACAAAACTCAGGAGCATCAATGGGAACTCCAATCTCACCTGTAATAGCCAACAACTTTATGGAAAATCTAGAAACTAAAATCTTGAACAAATCCAAGGTTAAACCGGAATTTAGGTTTTTTTTTTGTGAATAATTTTTTTTCTTTTTTCATGAATATGAAAATTTAGGATCCACCTTTCTTAGTGATTCTTATTTATTATCCCAAATTTTCAACTCGATGTGGCTAATCGTGTGAAAATAAGTTAGAAAATAAAAAAAATTGACGCTAGGGTAGGAATCCGGTCAAATGGCCTTAAGTTACGACAGCAGCATTTGTTTGTTCTTTTTATTTATATTCGTATGGAAATGTACCTTGAAAATAAGCCTGGAAATTTTTTTTCAACTTTTTTCGCAATGTTTCTGAAGGATTAATAAAAAAAATAGTTTAACGGGCATTAAGGAATCTTGGATTCTACTGTTTGCATGTTCCTCCTGATTTCCGAAATACAAAACAAATTAGACTATTCTTAATTTGTTTAAAGTGACGATTGTGTGTAATTAATGAAAAAATGTAACAGAATTTTTTCCAATCAATTGGAAAAACTTTTACCTAAGATGGGTTGATTAATATTACTTGACAAATTACAAAAATTGCTACTGTCATGACCGAAGAGCAAAATAAAAAAAATAAAATAAATTCCCTTACAAAGAAATCGGAACAAATATACTTTGATGTTCACAAAACCGTAAAAACAATGATTGACACAATTGATCCGGAAACGGACGGAAATGTTTGAGAGCTGGAAAAGCCGGGAAATTTATTTTATCAAACGATTCTGAATCTGTTCTCAACTGTACAACTTATAAATTCATGTCATATCATGAAATGAGATGACATGACATCAGACTTTCCAACGGTTATTTGAAAAGTGTCTCCCATTGTCTTTGAACGATTAATCACGTTTCAAGTTATACTTAAGCTTAAAGAAACGAAAACTCACCTTCTATGGCATGCTTTTCTCATTGTAAGTATTCGGAATTAAAAATGCTTCCATTTCTGTTTTTTCTTACAGAATCAAATCCGCAGGTTGACTCACCTCGTCTTCCGCGCTCGCGCTCCAGTCAGCGTGGCCAACCATCTGCGAGCCGTCCTTCTTCGAGCCAACGAAACCCATCAGCCGGCAAAACTGCGGTCGGTAAGTAACATTCTTTTAACTGACTATTATTAGCTATTAGCTTCAATGAAAGTTAAAACCTTACGACTATGTGGTATACATTTCAGACTTTTGCTACCATTTTCGTAGGTCACGCCATTAGTTGAACGAAGTCAAGGTACAGAATTGGAGAAATTCTTCAATTTTTTTCAAAACTTTTCATATGATACATTCTCTGTAAAAGATGAGAAATATCTCTTTTAGGGGTCATTCGACATGGAATTACATAAACTATCTAACGGGTTTCCAAACATTGTTTCTTCCTTTTTATTTAAGTGATAAATCAGATTTCAAAGCGTACATGGGCTAGAGTAAATGAAACTGCAACTTATGTGGCATGCTTCTCTTATTGTAAGTATACAAAATAAAAAATTCATCCATTTCTGTCTGTTCTTATAGAATTAAGGTCGGTGGGCAACTCACTTTGGATCTCGGGCTCGCAGCCATCCCAGCGAACTACTTCGAGACAAGATTCTCCGAGCCAACCAAGCCAAAATCCCAACGCAGATTTATTTCGTAAGTAACTAAGATTATCTCGTTGCAGTTAAGTTAATTGAAGAAGTCACTTCAAATTCTCTAAAAGTTACTATAAATTTTACCTCCCATCCTCCTTGATTTTGGAAAAGTACACCAAAATTGGAATACCTAAAATAAAATGCATCTTTAATAATTAACAATGATAATCTTGCAGAATCTTAATTATATATATCTTACTTATACCTATTTTCACGGTGTACATAAAATTGATAAATTTATATTTTTTTCACAAAAATAGATGCCCTGTGGTACTCAGGAATCCCTGATGGAGATGTTGCAGTACATCCATTTGAGGATATATGTGTTTCTTCTGGTAGCCGTGTTTTTCTACAAATGCCAGGTGGTCGTATTGTTACTGGCACACTAGACTTAGAATTCTTCTCGCATGGTATTCCTAGCTGGATGCCAACAAAATTTCCTTACAAGAAAGTAAATTCACCTGCGCGTATTTTCCTATACTTGCGAACTTTTTCTTCCGTTTTTTTACATGCGAACTTCGATAAAGATGTCCACACAAACAATGATCCTAGTGTTCGAGGATACAGCTGTTTCATAAAATCAGAACACACTCTTCACGAAGTAGATCTTCGGCCACTTCCTCTAGGCGAAAAACTGAATTTGCCTCAAAGGACAGCTATTTATGTACGAGTATCAGATGGCCCTCTCATTTATGCGGGTTTGCTGAAGCCTTTTACAGGGCAGAATGCACCTGCCTGGATTAATTGAGAAAATTGGATTAAGATTAAGATAGAGAAAAGTGTGATCATTTTACGCTTCCATCTGAAGTGTGAGGCTAGAATAAGGGCAGTAGACTGTATTCATTCATCGCGGGACCGACATTGCAGGGTCTTTGCAGGGTCTTATCCCAGAACTACTTAATTGCGTTCACCCTTTATTATTTTCTCTAAATTCTGGGTTTTTCGAGCACCTGCCGTCTCACTTAGCTTAAGAAACGGGGTGTCTCATGTACCCTCACCCACGTTTTTGGCAACCAATCAAAGCTAGCAATTTGTATGCCTCCAGAAATCTGCGTTCCCTCAGCGCTAGCGAAAGGAACTTCGAGCTGAAGAGGACGAAGCGTAAACATTCGCAAGTGATCACTCGTCGGATCAATAAAGTGATCAGTCAACTCTAACCTGACTGTAAGAAAATAGTTAAAATTCGAAATTGAAAATAAGAACCGAGTCAATACGGACTAACCGCTCACTGTACATCTTTGCTCAACAACCAAATTAAATATCATTACACATTACACGTGGTTGTTCTTATTTAAGAACCTATGATAAGCAAAAGCCTTAATCATCAACAAAACGAGTTTTAATAATAGATTTCGAAGGGTTATTTTTTCTTACAAAAATAGGCGCAATGGAGACCTCAGGAATCCCTAGAGAAAATGCTTCCATACATCAACATGAGCAGATTTATATTTCTAATGAAAGCGTTATTTTTCTACAAATCCCAAGTGATTATGTTGTTTCTAGAACCCTATAGACATCCTTGTTCGGATGTGGTGTGCCCAGCTGATTGAGAGTAAAAACTGTCATAAAATAGATCATAAAGTGGCTTATTTGTCAGGCACCTAGAAAAATCTATTAAAAATGGGAAAATATGAAGTAAAACCCGGATTAATATATTCAAATATTAATTTCTGTTCCTTTTGAATGTCTTCAGTAGGCAATAATTATTTTTAATAGTGGCACATTTAATTCTTCATCATCGTCTTCTTCAAGTTTTTTCACTCAATCCTCACACACGATGTTTGCAGCTGATACAACAATGCGTCTATTCACTTCGTTGTTAGCACATAAATTGGCTCATGTCAAAAGAGAAGTTTGACAGTCGTCAGGTCGGCCATATTGATATTACATGACAGAAAAAATGGAATTTCTCACAACTAAGCTTGTCTTCTAAAGAAGGTGCTGTTCCTTAATAACTTTATAGGTGCATTCAAATATATTTTGCATTATCAACGAATGAGTGGAAATTTTTTTCCAAACAAATAAATTTTTCGCCAAGAAGAATGATGTTTTACCAAAAAAGACGAAGCTTCAAAAAATTTAATAATTTTATCAAAATTTTTGATTTTTTAAGCCAAAAAGGCAAATTATCTACGAACAAGTTGAAATTTTGAACAACAAATTTGATGATTTTTCAACGAAAAAGTTAATTCCCAATCCTAGTAGGTCAATTTTCAAACAAAAAATTTTAATCTTCAATTAAAATGTTGAATCATCAACAAAAAAAATATTCGGACTCTTTTCATTGTAAAAGCAAGAATATGACGATACGTTTCTGTTAATAACAATGTATATTATGAATTTTAATAATATACATTCATTGGAATGATACCTTATTTTGTGCGTAAAAACTGACTTCTTATGAAAAAGCTTTCCACTTAGCAATTTTATGCTATAACAATACAAGTACAGGTAATTATCAAACTTTCAACAAATATGATGTGATAATAATCACCGAAATGTTTGCTGACATCAAAATAATAGATTATATTTTTTCTTGACTTTAGTTCTCGACAATCACGTGATTTGTTCACGTCTTGATGTTTACCTATTGAAACAGAAATATCCACAAGTGACTTAGTAAGGACTTACATGCATCTATCACTCATGCGCACATATAGCCTATTTACAAAACGTGGCGTTTCTGTGGCAAAAATTTCCACGATGCGATTTAACTCATAGTAATCTGATGAAGGTTAATACGTAGCAGTATAAATATTTCAAAATTCTCACTCGCATTTCAGGAAATCTATCCAATACCAAAAGAAAAAATGAAGATCGCCAGCTGCATTCTAATCCTTGCATTTTCGGTTCATCTAGATTTTGTTGGTAAGTGTAATTAGGCTGACCATTGCAATAATTCGTATACTTATATCCACTTTCTCAGGCTTGAAAATTTTGTCCTACGATATCCTTAACTTTCTGCAAGTTGTTGGAAACAGTATCAGAGAGAATAAGAGAGTTAAGGTTTAACGGGAACTATTAGTGGATTATGCCAAGGGAGAGAGCTTAATATTTTTATGAAAAAGGAAAGAAAGGAAGTCAGGAGCTTATAGAGGGGATGAAATGTGGATGCATGGAGGGTTTTAATAGGTTCTAGCTTTCTAGGGAGAAGCCGATGTTGTGAACTGTACGGGAAGGGAGATGCAAGAGTGGAGCACTGGTTGGAGGAGTGCGTGGAGGTGGAAAAGAGTGGGATAAGCATGGAGGTATTGTTGCATGAAAGGGAGTATAAAAGGTCGGTAGCATGGGTAGAGGGAGTGTTGGGTAAGGTGGAAAAGAAGAGAAGGAAGAGGAATGGAGAAGAAGAGATTGTGAATAGGAGAGGAGCAATGCGACGCAAAGCGAGAAAGTAGGGACATGCGTGCGAGGCGAAGAAAAGCGAGGAAGGCAGTCCGAAAAATAAACGTTTATCTATCTAGCAGTTTAAGCAATGACTGATGTACAGAGGTTATAGATGTTAGGCAGGGGGCAGTAGGAGATAGCAGAGGATGGCACGACTATTTGAATCCTGCCTTTACTCATCTTGAAGTAATGGTAAAAGTTAAATGTCCGAAAGTTCTCCGATTCTCGATGTCCCTTGTTGTCCATCGATGATGTTGATTCCGAGGAGGCGTTACACATAATGACAATAAGAAAAAAATCAGCCATAATTAAGTTAAAAAATATTGACGAATCGAGCCAAGGAGCAGTGTGCGATCCCTGACAAGCCAGAGATCAATTTATTTTATGTTCACAGCTGACTTTTGTTCTTTACAAAATCTGCAATGTTACAACACATAGGCTTGAATGAATGAAACCACAAATTCTGTAGCAAGTTTTTCTCAGTTCTAGTATTTAAAATTAAAAATTCATCTATTTTTATTTGTTCTTACAGAATTAAGTTCTCAGCGCGACTCACCTCCTGTACTTCCTCCTAAGAAGAGGTGGCAATATTCTTCAAACCACCAAAGCCAAGAAGTTGCGTGGGGTAAGTAACTTTGTCGTTAAAGTAATTCTTTACAGATACGTTAAACAGCAAAAATATCAACTGGTTACAGTTCCTTTACTTAAAGAAGTAGCTTCCATTTTGACTAAAATTAACTTCAGAAATCGTGATGCGAAATAAGTTTGATATGCAAAATTCTGGAAAAGTTCGATTTTTGAGGATTCTGAATTAAATTGCAAAGACTATGAAAAGCCTTAACGTGCCTGTAATGGAAACATTTTTAGATTCTCATTCTAATGAGAAGGTATTAATATCGGGACAGAATGTCCTGGCACTTGGGAAAAAGTAGCTCTATCTCAGTGAAAAAAAATCTTACTGAGTTCGCATTTAGCAAAGCTGATTCGAAATCCATCTACCTGTTCTACGGCGTTTTTTTGTTTCTGGGTGAAAAATTTGTTCTTGTTGTAAAAGCAAAAAATCTGAAAAAATCACTATTTGTCGATTGAGTTCGCATAATTTTGACATTAATGAGCTATGCTAAAGTCTCTTGAGGCAATAGTATTACAGAAAAAAGGAAGACGGGTGTCCATTACCGAGCTGCCGCAGAAGTGAAGCTTTGATGGAGTAATGGACTAATGATGATGGATTAATTGGTTAACACTCCACTCAAGGATAGTGGCGTTCCCAGTTCAAATCCGGGCCGTGGCAGATTTTTTCTTGTTTGTCCAGAAAATTAATTGACCAGTACAATCTGAAAAACTAACACCAGTCTGAAAAAAAGTTTCTTTTCATCTTATTGGAAAAATCATCGGGTCCAAACCCGGATCTTTTAAGTTTTCAAGGGTTCGGATCCAGACCCGGAATTTTGTTCGAAAATGGCTCGCTAACGAACTTTGCCTTAAATTCAGGGCAATAAATGATTACACTCTCGAAGCGTGAACATTTGACGAAAATGGAGGGGGGGGTGCAGATTTGACACAAATCTAATACCTTCTCTGATGAAAATGTAAAAAGATTACATTTTCACCAGAAGAGGGGAATTTTCAAACCAAATATACTAATTTTCAATAAGAGAGTTGAATTCAGATTTGGTCCAGGCAGGAATGTGACGTTCTCCGTTTGCCCTTATGTCGACGAAGTGAGGCTAGTCACTACTCTCTGAAGAGAAACATGTTTCAGAAGAGAAAAATATTCCGGAAGAAAATAAACAAGGAAAATGTAATTCTCGTGTCAGGTCCAGGTCTGCTGATTCTTATCTTCAAGTCATTTCAAGGACTCCTTCTGCCAGGCCAAACACGAATCCGACCCTGCTATTTTAAATTCGAAAATACCCTTTTGCGCGTAATAAAACAATTCCATTGAGAGCATGATGTAATGTCCGTGAGCTTATTTCTTTTTGCTTTGCGAACATTCTCACCACAATATTTTTCATTCCCAGATTTTTTCTTCTTCGAAAGATTGTAATTAATAAAAATTTAATCCTCTGTTGTTCATTACAGAGTTGAGAGCACGAATTGAGTGTTTACCAAATGGCGACCATATTCCACCCGAGCCTCCTCTTCGTGCCAGGTCCAAGTCTCCTCCTATTAATTCATCTCTTCCAGTCAGGTCCAGGTCTTCTCCTGACAGGCGTTCTTCTATGCGCGTACTTGGATATGAGCTTGATCAAGTTAAATCTGTTCGTCTTATTCCCAACACAATTACAAACCTCATATTCGAAATTCGAAAATACACTTTTCCTCGTGAAAAACCAATTTATTTGAAAGGAAAAGGCGAGACATATGAACCCATGCCAACCGAAGAAAAAATGGTGTTGTCAACGTCCAATGGTGACGTCTTTGCAATATTCGAGAGAAATAATACGATTCTTCGTGGAATATTTACAATAAAACATCAACACGCTTCATATCAATATGGAAAGCGAGCGAAAATAAACATGGAAAGTGAAGTGATACAAAATATGACTCCGGAAGAAATTCGCGTAGTTCTCTTAGGCAAGAATAACCCAATCTCAAGGATGTTCAAAACAGTACTTTTTGATGACTCATCTACGACGTTCACTAACTTTATATAAATGTTACACTGAAACATAATGTTTCTTGTGATCCGAAAGTGGCTCGAAATGTTACAAGCAGTTGTTGATTACAATAAAAAGTCACAGTATTATAATTTTCAGGGTTTCAATTGTATGTCAAGGCCCCAATCTCTCTTTTTTGAAAACTGATAAAAAACTTGTTTTTGTCCTCTTACGAAGATATATGTAACAGCGCACGAGAAAAGGGAACATGCGTAGAAAAATAAATTTTTTATGTTTTTCAGCGTTCTTTATAGTTTTTGACCTGCTCTTTCTCGTGGAAAAGTCAGAATTGATCTAAGTCCAAAACCTGATTCACTATGGGCAGTGAAAGTAGCGTAGTTTTTAGCGTTATACGGCCGACTTGGCAGCCCCGTAAAATTACCCCCTACGCTCACCACTACTACTTTGGACGCCGTGTGCTAAGGCACACGTACACAGCATGTGAGACAGTAGTAGTAAGTGAAGGGGGTGAATTTGAGAGAGAGCAACTTTCACTTTTGCGATAGTGATGCGGGCTAAGCTTCAAATGCTTGTACTGTAAAATTTGGCTAGCCTGCTTAAATTCCCTTCTCTCAATTCGCTGTCACATATTCTCAAATATTTTAAGCTCTGAGATTGTCTGAGAATAAGTTGGAAGGTCCTGAGATCACCAATGTGTCGTATAGCGCTGTTGTCGACGAGCTCAGAGTCCTCGGAAACGCTAGTAAGTGGTTAATTTCTGATGTTAAATTTTGTCGATTACTGGCCGATTAATAATCTGGAGAAACGAGGAAAAATATGTCATGGCCCGGATTTGACCCGGGAACACCACTATTCACGAGTGGAGCGGTAACCAATTACGCCACTGAGGCCACAGCAGACCAGGGTTATTAATTAATTAATTTCTGATATTAGACATTCTTCAGATTATAATTAATCACTAAAAATGCACAGGTTAAAGATATGCAGACCCGCGACATCATGTGTTATTCGGCTAAATCTAATATCAAAAATCAATTAATTAATTACACAGCCCCACAAAAAAATTAAACTTCGTATCCCTGAACCAGACCCATGCATCCTTATGTATTTTTTATCGCTGAATCCAAATCCGAATTCAAAAAAATTCATATACCCCAAACATTTTAAACTAGAGCCAAAAAACGCCCTCAGAATGGGGTGAAGATGAGATTAAGCAACGAGCATGGTTGTTGCATCTTAATAAATCGAATTATACAAATTTTCAAGTGTAAAGCGCATAAAATTGACTTGAAACAACCCTCCCCACCTACCTCACCTAGCCCCTAACACAGCTAACCCCTAAAAACAACATCTAGCAAACGAAAAGCAGGCTAACCCACCTACCCCTGGAAACAGCGAGTTTAGTCGCCTATTTTTTTGAAATAATTACATTCGACACCACAAGCGTGCTAACCCACGTTCCCCCCAACACACCTAACTCCAAGGAACCAATCTTACCAAACCACAGACAGGCTAACCCACCTACCCCTGGGAACAGCACAATATGATTTCTTTTAGCAAATGATCCTCCAATAACCAAGTAAATAGTCTCCCCTCGATTATGGAGCATACATCAGTCCACTGTAGAAATAGGTACACGAAAAACTGCAGATGGCCAGAATAGAGCACAGAACACGTAAACGCAACCATCGGGACGAAAATAGAGGTGATGACGCCGACAATTAGGTAGGCAGGCTAGAGGGAGGAATAGTATTTGGTTAAGGATGTAGGAGGGAGCAACGAAGGGAGTAAAAGAGTAGTGAGGGTAACGCGCTAATAGATGTCTAGTTATGGACACCATTTGCCATTTGCTCTTTATCCATTTCTAAAAAGTAATAATTCACTGCATCCTTGAAAATCCACCTTTTCACTAAAAACCGACCGACACTAAACAAGTTAGGTTATTACGCTTGATTGATTCCGCATGCGCAAGTTCTGATCTCAGAGTAATTCCTCTATACATTAGAGGATTATACTCAATCTGGGAAGAAAATGCAAGAGTCTTCCTTTTGCCATCTCTACTCTCAAGAAAAGAAAAAAATCCTCTAACTTCTAACAAATATATAGTGGAAAATGTTTATTATTTGTTCAAGACTGATTTTTTAACCAAAAAATTTATTAATTATTTATTGTATTTATTGTCAATGTTTCTCGTCTTTAGATTTTTCGTGCATAAAAACTGACTTTTTATTAAAAATGCTTTTA
Source organism: Andricus quercusramuli (assembly GCA_932178445.1). Classification (NCBI taxonomy): domain Eukaryota; kingdom Metazoa; phylum Arthropoda; class Insecta; order Hymenoptera; family Cynipidae; genus Andricus; species Andricus quercusramuli. Next base: position 149,302 of record CAKNXH010000343.1, on the reverse strand, counting down.
ACTTGGTAATTGTATGCTATACCAATAAAAGTACACGCAATTGTGAAACTTTAAACAAATATGATGTGATAATAATCACCGAAATGTTTGCTGACACCAGTATAATAGATTATATTTTTTCTTAGCCTTAGTTCTGGACTAGCACGTGATTTTGTCATGTCTCGATGTTAACCCATAAAAAACAGAAATTTGTACAAGTGAGTCACTGAGGACTTACATGCATCATCACTTTCTTACATCACTCATGCGCGCATAAAAGTTATTCACAATACGTGGCAATACTGTGGCAAAAATTTCCACGGTGCGATTTGACCCATAGTAATCGGATGAAAGTTAATACATAGCAGTACAAATATTCCAAAATTCTCACTCGAAATTCAGGAAATCTATTCAATACCAAGAGAAAAATGAAGAGCGCCAGCTACATTCTAATTCTTACATTTTCGGTTCATCTGGATTTTGTTGGTAAGTTTAATTACGCTGAGCATGCCAATAATTCTTATACTTATATCCACTTTCTGAAGCTTGTGGATTTTGTCCCACGATATCCTGAACCTTCTGCAAGTTGTTGGAAACAGAAAAAGAGAAAATAAAAGAGCCAAGGTTTAACGATAACTATGGGTGGATTATGCCAAGGGAAAGAGCTTAATATTTGTGTTAAAAAGGAGAAAAAGAAAGTCAGGAGCTTATAGCGAGGATGAGATGTGGGTGCATGAATGGTTTTATTAGGTTCTGGCTTTCTAGGAAGAAGAGGATGTGTGAACAGCACGGGAAGGGGGATGCAAGAGTGGAGCACTGGTTAGAGGAGTGCGTGTAGGTGGAAAGGAGTGGAATAAGCATGGTGGTGTTGTTTTCTGAAGGGGGGGTGTGGACAAAAGGGCGGCAGTCTGGGTGAAGGGGGTGTTGAGTAAGATGGAGAAGAAGAGAAGGAAGAAGAATGGAAACAATGCATAGGCTTGAATGAATTAAACTACAAATTCTGCATCAATTTTTTCTCAGTTTTAGTATTTAGAATTAAAAATTCATCCATTTCTATTTGTTCTTACAGAATTGAGTTCGCAGGGCAATTCACCTCCTGTACTCGTACTTCCTCCTAAGAAGAGGTGGCAATCTTCTGCAGGCGGGTCTTCTTCGAGCCACCAAAACCAAGAAGTTGTATATGGTAAGTAACTTTGTTGTTGAAGTAATTCGTTACAGATACGTTACACAGTAAAAATATCAACACGTTAGGTTACTTCACTTAAAAAAGTAACTTTAATTTGTCTAAAATTTACTATAAATGTTGCACCCTGATTACCTAATTTTGGAAATTCACAACAAAAAATTAGCATGCCTAAAGAAAATGTACGTACGCACTCGGAAAAAAGAAGCTGCATCTCAGTGAAAAAAAAGTCGCACTGATTTTGCATTTAGAGAAGCTGATTCAAAATCCGCCTACCTGTTCAAGGACATTTCAGGTATCTGGGTGAAAAATTCATTGTTGTTGTAAGAGCAACAAATCCACTATTTGCGGATTGAGTTCGCGTAATTTTGACTTTAATGAGCTATGCTAAAGTCTCTTCAGGAAATAGTATTACAAAAAAAGGAAGACGGATGTCCATTACCAATCCTTACTAAGAAATGTTAGATTGCTGCGCGGAAAATCTTAAGAGATTTCTTAGAGGTCCTCTTTAGGAATCTCTCAGCAATTTAGCATTCGTGAGAAATGTTGAAAATTTTTGTCTGAGTATAGACACAGGTGAGGTTGTGTGGAGCATTCCGACATACGATCCTATGCGTGGAACGAACAGCCAAAAGAATCCGAAAGCCGCCGAGATTAGCTGAGTCTGAAGAATCTCACGTGAGTTCTGATCGCGAACAGTGTAGAAAATCTCGCAACTGCTGGCAGTCTCAATGAAATTCTGAAAATCTCTATAAGAATTCAATACAGATAACCGCATTCATAGTTTTATGATTTTCCGATTTCGTAGTGAGTATCCACTCGAATCATCATGAGTTGTCAGGAGATCGCATGGTAAGAGAGTGCAGAGAGCGAGATGCAGAGATTTAGATGTCAGTTATAGCATAAAGATTGTACTACACGAGGTGAAGTTAAAGTACAAAATCTAGGAAATTGTCGGCGATTACGGATCTCGCGGTTGTCAGTGTGATCGCCGAGTAATATTTGACCCAGATAAGCTTGGGCATTTCAGTCATATTTCAGAAAACCATGAAGATTTATGGAGAATTGTTAGCTTGAATTAGAGATAAGACCTCAAAACTAAATGTTATACATTTTGGACATTTGCTACATTTTCCTAGTTCATGACATGAGTTGTAGCCAAGTTAAAAAATTCGAGAAATTCTTGATTTTTATTTTTAAACTTCTCACATAGAATATTCTACTCAAGATGTTAGGAATAACTATTCTACTGGTTATTCGTAGTAGAATTTCTTAAGCTTTCCAAGGGTTTGTGAAAAAAGTTGATCCCATTTTATTTGAACAATCAGTCAGGTTTCGAAGCGTACATAGGCTTGAATAAATAGAACAGCAACTTCTGTAGCATACTTTTTTTAGTGTAAGTATTCCAAATAAAAACTCTATCATTTTCTGTTTTTTCTTAAAGAATTGAGTTCGGATAACGACTCACCTCATCACCCGGGCTCGCGCTCACCCCAGCGTAGCCAATCTTCTTCGAGCCAACGAAGCCGACCAGCTGACCAATCTGTATTAGGTAAAACACTTTCAGACTTAAGAAGGAATGTGATATTCCCTTTTTACCTTCCTACATTTAATCATGCAATTCCTGTTGGCGAAATTAAGTTAGGTTCTTCTCTCTTAAGAACATAAAAATATGCCCGAAGTGAGAAATAAAGAGGAAGTGGCTTAGTAAGAAAAATGGAATCCTCTGTTTTTTATTGCAGAGTTGAGAGCACAGTCTGCGTTTTTACCAAATGGCGACCATATTCCATTCGAGCCTCCTTTTCGTGCCAGGTCCAAGTCTCCGCCTGTCAATTCTTCTCTTCCAGTCCGGTCCAGGTCTTCTCCTGCGAGGCGTTCTTCTATACGCGTACTTGGATATGAGCTTCATCGAGTTAAATATCTTCGGCTTATTTCCAACATAAATACGAAACTTATATTCGAAATTCGAGAATACACTTTTCCTCGTGATGAAGCAATTTATTTGAAAGGGAAAGGCGAGAATTATGAACTGATGCCATCCGAAGAAAAAATGGTGTTGTCAATGTCGAATGGTGACGTCTTCGCAATTCTCGACAGAAATAATAGCATTCTTCGTGGAATATTTACAATAAAATATCAAGACACGCCATACTATCGTGGAAAGCGGGCCAAAATAAACATGGACAGTGGTGCGATTCAAGATATGACTCCAGAAGAAATTCGCGTAGTTCCTTTAGGCAAGAATAACACAATCTCAAAGATATTTACAACAGTACTGTGTGAATGACTCATCTACAACGTTCAATTAATTTATAAAAATGTAACACTAAAACATGATGTTTCTTGTGATCCGAAATTGGCTCAAAATGTTACAAGCAAGTGGTAATTACAATAAAAAGTCATAGCATTATGGTTTTCAAGTTTTTAATTGTTTGTTAAGGCCCCAATCTTTTTTTTTTGGAAACTGATAACAAATTTATTGTCCTATTACGAAAATAAATGTGACAGCGCACGAGGAAAGGGTTTGAGAGGTCTGACACTGTCGAAGAATGTGTTGGTAGGTCCTGAGCTCATGAATATAATTAAAAGTTTGTCGTAAGGACAACCGCGGGATTACAATTCCACAAAATTACCCCCGCTCCCGGCGGGGGTAATTTTCCGTTAAAAAGGTGGTTGCAGTCTCCGATGGACTCAATACGATGATCTGGCAAAAATCTTGTGCACCCTAAGGATACTGGCGACCCAAGGACGACCGCCTTCTGCGTGCTTCCCGCAAGTGTCTCAGCATTTTGTAAGAGTCACAAAGATAGTAATAAAGCCCTTTTAGTACCACATTATGCCTTTCCATGTACGTGGCTAACGAGGATATTACACTTTCTTGGTACGCCAAAGTGAAACCCTTCATACCCGATTCCAATGATCAAGGCTTTCAGGAGTGAGTACTCGAGGTAGATAATGTTTAATGCGTTACGCTCACCCCTGGTAATAAAGTCAAATCCAAGTGTTTCAATAGATTTCTCCGCTGCTTTGTACAGAAACGCTCCGTTGCCTAGTTCTTCGTAATCCCTGATCATTTCAAGAAGAATGGTCCCATCCGTTTACGACTATATCTGCTATAGCCAAAATGATCTTGTAATGAAGACGTTCGAGATTCAGTATTTCCAGATCACCTTGACGCCGTCAAATGTGAAGTGGCGGAACGGACGACTTAAGGTGCAAGCTTTTGTCCATGTGCATAACCTTTTGTGAGCCGATGTCGCAGGCTGTAATCTCGTAAATTGTCCATGAAATCATTCCAAATGCATATAGTAGTACCAGGACGTCAAGTATGTTCGTTGCAGATACTTTGTTCCTTGCCGACAATTCGGAAGACCCAATCTGTCAATTATGTCATTTTTGTCTGCATCGGACGGCATCTATTATAGATTTTACGTCCTAAATGCGTCTTCGTGACCCGCCCAGGTATGGGTAAGTCTCTCTAGCACCAAGGTGTCGTATAGCGCTTCTGTCGACGAGCTCAGTGTTCTCGGAAACGCTAGTAAGTGAGTAATTTTTAATGTTATATTGTTTCGATTACTGGTCGATAATTAATCTGGAGAACGGAGAAAAAATCTGTCACGGCCCGGATTTGAACCGGGAACGCCACTATTCGCCAGTGGAGCGTTTAACAATTACACCACCGAGGTCACTGTAGAAAGATTTTCGTTTCTCCTATATCCACTGGATGACGCGGGTCTGCATCTTTGTAACCTGTGCATTTTTAGTGAATAATTCTAATCTGAATAAGTTCACCGAATACGAAAATAATGTAGAGTATTGATGTTATTTTCGACCACCTTAATTAATTATTCAATTTCTGATATTAGAAATTATTCAAATTCTAATTAATCAATATGCAGACCCTCGTCATCCTGTGGATATAGGAGAAACGACAAACTTTATGCTGTAGCCTTGGTGGCGTAATTTGTTAACGTTCCACTCGTGAATAGTGACATTCCCGGTTCAAATCCGGGCCGTGGCAGATTTTTTTCCGTTCTCCAAAAAGTTATTTGACCAGTTATCGGCAAAATCTTAGATCAAAAATCAATTAACTAATTACCCTGGTCAACAAAATAGCATCAATACGCTAGTAAGTGGTCTTCGCTTCAAATTAATCTTGGCGCATTTTTTCCCAACGCAAACAGCATTGCAATTTCCCGAGTGTATTTCTGGACAAATCCTGGGACCTAGAATTAGTTGCACTACGCTTCTGGCATAGATCATTAGACCATCCATGTCAAATACATGAGGAAACTTATGCTTTCGATATCAAGGCTTGGAGCAGATATGTCAGAAGATGTTCTCCAGATGGGATAGTAAATCTAGCTCTCATCACACAGTTCCGATTGCCCGAACAACCCTATCATTTACAATAGCTGTAAAAATCGTATACAGCTTCTCAGAGATGTTATTAACCTGTAATTCCTAAGTTCAGACAAGTTTTCTGTCTCTGGGAGAAGCAGTGTACCATCTGGTCCCGCATTGGATGAGTTCTTTATGCCTCTTCACACTTCTCTCACCTATTCGTTAGTAATAGATGGGCAATGCTCATAATGTGTTATGAGAGCACTGCACATCCTGAAGCTATTCATGTTCACTGTCTCTTTATTTAGTGGATCCTGGTCTTAGTAGACATCTCTGCAAAAACGCCTCAACCTCCTCCGGTTTGGGCGGGTGGTTTAAAGTGATTTTCGGGTTTAGGAGGAGGCGAGATGTGTTAGAGTCTATTTATTTTCTCTGTTGTACCTTTCCCTCCACTCTAGACTTCTCCTCTCCTCAGATAGTACCCGTTTTCTGTCAAAAATGTGCTGCTTGATGGTCAGCAGCTTTGTCTGTTTGGAAGTCCGATGACGGACCCGGACATAGTTCGCGCGCGAAATGTCGGACTCTGGCAGTGAAATTCGTGCCAGATATAATGTAGTCAATCACACACTGAATGAGGGACAGCGTACTGTCTTGTTCAGCCCATCTTTGTGGTGAATCGATGCTTGCACCTTTGGTCTTATGCTTTCGATATCCGTTGGTTTTGTTATACGGTTGAGAGAAATCTGGATGTTGATCTTTCTCCTGATCCTGGAGCATCGCTTTTCCTCCACCGGATACCTCCCTGTGATTGATCTTAGTGTTGCCTCCCTTTCTCTATCGTAAGCTTGTTCTGGGTGTAGTAAAGTAGGCGTTCCGCATATAAAATCCCTTTTCCAGATGTCATCGATACGGTTTTGCAGTAGCTATTGCGGAAAGTTGTTGCACTCTAGCAGAACATCTCTCAGTCAATCTGTTCACTCAAAACTACTGAAATGTTGCCGGTCTATCGTATTCACTACATCTTGATTCGACAAGAGCTCGGTACGCTCGATTGTTTTAAACCGCATTCTCGACTAGATTTAGTGTTATCATTGTTGTTCCCATAAGCAACTAGGAAGAGGGTTCGTCTGCATCACAGAGCCCCGCATGGAAGGTTAAGAATATTTACACTTCGGGACTTCTGTTTTGATTTTTGTAATATTCCTTTAAAATTTCTACTAGTGTGAACAAGGCAACTTATCAGTTTTATGTGGGCTCAACCATTTTTGAGTCAGAGATAATATTTTTCCTTTGACAATTTAATTTTTTAATTTTTCTCCAGGACGAAGCAAGATATCTCAAAATAGCAACAGGGAGGTTTGTGCAGTATAGCTCGATGTGCAAACTTTTATCCTAATTTTTTTTGTATCTTTCTTTGTTTCTGAGAATAATGCGGAAACTCGATGTTGAACAAAATTATTCCGTCTACAAAAAACATGTAGTGCGCATAAAACGTACACAATATCTTGCCTGAAAAAGGATTAATTCTGCAAGAAGAAGTAGAAGGGAGCAACGAAGGGAGTGAAAGAGTAGTTGAGGCAACGCGCTAATAGATGTCTAGTTATGGAAACCATTTGCCATTTGCCATTACCTCTTTATCCATTTCTAAAAAGTAATAAGTCACCGCATCCTTGAAAATCCACCGTTTCACTCAAAACTGACAGACACTAAACAAGTTATGTTATTACGCTTGATTGACTCCTTTTGAGAGTGAAATGTGAGAGGATTGAAGAAGAGGATTTTTCCTCTCAAATTAAGAATATTTTTTTCTCGGTGAAGTAATCCACTTTAGTTCAGCCAATTCGAAGTTCTTTAGATAATACAAGTAATTAGCTTGTAATCAAGATTAATACAGATAATTAGAGGTAATATACATCGTCAACCGAAATAGTTTACAAATATATCGTTTAAAATGTTTTCTTGTTCAAGACTAACTTCTTAACTGAAAAATTCATTATTTATTTATTGTATTTATCCATTGCCAAAGTTTCTCGTCTTTGAATTTTTTTACCTAAAAACTTATTTTTCATAGAAAAGCTTTGAACTTGGTAATTTTATGCTATACCAATAAAAGTACACGCAATATTATGAAATTTTCAACAAATAGGATGTGATAATAATCAACGAAATGTTTGATGACACCAAAATAATAGATTATATTTTTTCTTATCTTCAGTTCTGCACTAGCACGTGAGTTTCTCATATCTTGATGTTTACTTATTAAAAACAGAAATTTATAGAAGTGAGTCACTAAGGACTTACATGCCTCTATCACTCATGCGCACATAAAACTTATTCACAAAACGTGGCAATACTGTGGCAAAAATTTCCACGGAGCGATTTGACCCATAGTAATCGGATGAAGGTTAATACATAGCAGTACAAATATTCCAAAATTCTTTCTAGAAATTCAGGAAATCTATTCAATACCAAGGAAAAAAAATGAAGATCTCCAGCTTCATTCTAATTCTTACATTTTCGGTTCATCTGGATTTTGTTGGTAAGTTTAAATAGGCTGAGCATGCCAATAATTCTTATACTTATATCCACTTTCTGAAGCTTGTGGATTTTGTTCTACGATATCTGCAACCTTCTGCAAGTTGTTGGAAACAGAAAAAGAGAAAATGAAAGAGTCAAGGTTTAACAAGAACTATGCGTGGAGTATGCCAAGGGAGAGAGCTTAATATTTGTGTGGAAAAGGAGTGAAAAGAAGTCAGGAGCTTATAGCGAGAATGAGATGTGGGTGCATGGAGGGTTTTAACAAGTTCTGGCTTTCTATGAAGAAGAGGATGTGTGAACTGCACGGGAAGGGGGACGCAAAAGTGGAGCACTGATTGAAGTAGTGCTTGGGGGTGGAAAGGAGTGTGATAAGCATGGAGGTATTATTGCATGAAAGGGGGGAGAAAAGGGCGGTGGCATGGGTGAAGGGGCTTGTGGGTAAGATGGTGAAGAAGAGAAGGAAGGAGAAAGAGAAATGGAGAATGAAAGATGGTAAATTGAGGAAGAAGTAGATATAAGTAATCTGTAAATATTGTAAATAGTAGATAAGTACTAGGTATTAGCTGCGGAGGCACAATGTGGCAATGCGAGGAAAAGCGACAAAGTAGGGACATGCGTGCGAGGCGAAGCAAGGGAGGCAAGACGATATGAGCGAGCGGTCTTAGAGAAAAGGTGTGGATGGACGTTAGTTTTAAATTATTAGTTCCAAGAAAATTCTGTAAAAAGGGGAAGTATAAGCAAGTCCTTTTTAAGGCCAGCAGGCCGAAAAAAAGACTGTCTATCTAACAGTTTAAGCAATTACTGATATATAGAGGTGATACATGTTAGTTTGGCGGCAGTGGAGGATAACGGGAGATGGCACGACAATTTGAATCCAAATGCCAGAGATCCAATTATTCTATGTTCACGATTGATTTTTGTTTATTGGAATATCTGTAAAGTAAGAACGCATAGGCTTTAATGAATGAAACTACAAATTCTGTAGCAAGTTTTTCTCAGTTTTAGTATTTAAAATTAAAAATTCATCCATTTCTATTTTTTCTTACAGAATTGAGTTCGCAGAGAAACTCACCTCCTGTACTCGTACTTCCTCCTAAGAAGAGGTGGCAATATTCTGCAGGCCGATCTTCTTCGAGCCACCGAAGCCAACCAGTTGTATATGGTAAGTCATTTCTTTCTTGAAGTAACTCGTTACAGATGTGTCACACAGTAAAAATATCAACACGTTCAGTAACTTCACTTAAAGAAGTAACTTTAATTTGTCTAAAACAGACTATAAATGTTGCACACTAATCACCCAATTTTGGAAATTCACAACAAAAAATTAGCACGCCTAAAGAAAATGTACGTGCGCTATATTTTCAGATGTGAAAAAGAATACGTTTGAGTATAATTAACACAAGAGGTTCATAATTGTATTCTCTCATAAAATTCTTTTCAACATAAAGACGTTCCCTTGCATGGAAATATTTTATCATTGATTTCCAAGATTATAATTTTGCAGATTTCCTTGGAAAGACTGAATTACGGAAATCGTAATGCGAAATGACAGTTTCATATGCAAAATTCTAAAAAAATTTTATTGTTGTGCCTTTTAAATTAAATTGCAAAGACCATATCGAGACAGAAGGTCCTGGCACTTGGGAAAAAGTAGCTTCTTCTCAGTGAAAAAAAAATCGCACTCAATTCGGATTTAGAAAAGCTGATTCAAAATCCGCCTACCTGTTCAACGACGTTTCTTGTATCTGGGTGAAAAATTTTGTGTTGTAAGAGCAACAAATCTGGAAAAGATTACTATTTGTGGATTGAGTTCGCGTAATTCTGACTTCAATGGGCTATGCTAAAGTCTCTTGAAGGATTGTAAAAAAAGTGTATCCCATTTTATTTGAACAATCAATCAGGTTTCAAAGCGTACATAGGCTTGAATAAATAAAACAGCACCTTCTGTAGCATGCTTTTGTCAGTGTAAGTATTCCAAATAAAAACTCTATCAGTTTCTGTTTGTTTTCACAGAATTAAGTTCGGAAGACGACTCACCTCATCACCCGGGCTTGCGCTCGCCCCAGCGTAGCCAACCTTCTTCGAGCGAACGAAGCCGACCAGCTGACCAATCTGTATTAGGTAAGTTACTTTTTTTAAGTGACTCGTCACAGTTACGTTACGCAGCCAACAAAATAACTTGTTATAGTTACATCTTTCGTAATTAACTACATTAATCTTGCAACGATTTGTATCATGGTTTCGTCAGCTTCTGAAGTAGTTTAAGCCTGGAGTTATAAACTTAACCCATTTACGATGAGGCCATCGAAACTTAAGGATGACCTTACCCACATTATTTTATTTATGGAAAATCCGGTCAGCTGCAGTCTTAACTTGAACATTGCAGATGATGTCCCATATCGATTGAACTAACGAACTTCCGAATTCTAATTGATCATTCCTGAAGAAATTGTTGTTAATCCACTGATAACTGTCAACAGGATCTGACGCAGTATCTTTTTCAACCATTGCTATATCTGATTGTCATAAAGCCTCTTCACCATCATCATCATCATCCTCTGCTTTAATGTCTTCAGGTAGTGCTTGTTGGATTCCATCTATTACTTTAGGCGTTGGCTGTTTAATTTCAGCCTCTGATTTGAGCATCAGTTGATTGTTCTCCACATTGGTAGTATCTTTAGTGATGTTAACTAGGTTCTGTAGTGGCTTTTGCGTGGCTTTTTACACAATTCGAAGTAAAACATCCTCCTGCTTACTGAAGTCCATGTTGATGTGACTGCAGCTTAATCAATACTCGGTGATATCCTTAGGGTGTCCAAGATATCCTTGGGCACCGTTTTTGGATATCTCATCAGCTTGCCAGAATATCCTGGGGATATCGCAGAAAGATCCTTTGGTTACGATGGTCAGGAATCGTCACAAATGGTCAAAAGTTCTGACGATTTTTGTATATCCTGACCATTTATGACAAGTCTGACTATTTCTAAAAACGTGTTAATTCTCATCCTATCAGGTAGATCATCGGTTAGGACCGCAGGTAGTTCAACCGAAAAATATTAAAAATCAAAAATCGTTTTTTATCATATGTTGCATATATACAGATTCAAAAATTAGTAATTCAAAATCTACGGGTATCGAGGATTTCAGGTACCTAAGTATTTCCCTGAAATATTTAAAATTAGGATAAATATAATCTATCTTCTGAAGAGAAAGAGATACGTCAAAACGGACAAAATTGTCAGATTAACCTTCAGAGAAATGTATCATTGCAACAAATATATAATATTAAAACTCATAAAATGCATTGGTATTGAAGGATACGTATTTTCATTGTCTTTTTTATGATTAAAAAAAAAGTCTATGAATTGTCAATAAGAAATTTGTTGATCCTTTTTGGGTGCACAACTTTCAATTCAAAGTTGATGCAAGAACAGAAAAGATATGTTGATTCGAGTCGACATAGTTCATCGTTGACGCATAAATAGAAAAGACCTTTTCATCATAAATTTTCAAATTGAGTAATTCTGTTAATTCTTGTAAAGAAATCATGAAGCCAGAAGAGGGATAGGATGCGACAGAACTTTTCATTCCCTTTTCCATCTCGAAAAAATTATAATTTCGAATAAAAAATTTGATTTTTCTGATTTGTCTTTGTATTTAAAAATTGTTTGTATTATTTTGTAATTTTTTTTGTTTGTAAATTTCTATTTTTAAATTGAGCGAAATGAAGACTTTGGTTGGTCTCTTATTGAAAAAAAAAATAACTAATGCTTCCTCTATAAGGAAGAAATTACTTTTGCTAACGGGAATGAAAGTGATCGTGGAATGAGCACTATATCATTATGAATACAAGCAAAGTGGAAACATTCGAGATCGAATTCACAGCTAGTTTTTTTAATCATTACATTTATTTAATTGCTTACATCCAATTTTATTATTAGTTATGTACACTTCTCGCTTAGGGAAATGAAAATATTCTCGAAGTACGAAATATAGCGAAAGAGCCTTATTAAGAAAAATTTAATCCTCTGTTTTTTATTTCAGAGTTGAGAGCACGCTCCGCGTGTTTACCAAATGGCGACCATATTCTGCCTGACCCGACTCTTCGTGCCAGGTGCAGGTCTCCTCCTGCTAATTCATCTGTTCCAGTCCGGTCCAGGTCTTCTTCTGCCAAAAGTTCTTCTATGCGTGTACTTGGATATGAGCTTCATCAAGTCAAATTTCTTCGGCTTATTCCCAACACAATTACGAACCTTATATTCGAAATTCGAAAATACACTTTTCCTCGTGATAAACCAATTTATTTGAAAGGAATAGGCGAGACGTATAAACCCATGCCATCCGAAGAAAAAATGGTGTTGTCAACGTCGGATGGTGACGTCTGCGCAATACTCGAAAAAAATAATTGCATTCTTCGTGGAATCTTTACAATAAAATATCAAGACACGCCATACTATTGTGGAAAGCGGGCGAAAATAAACATGGACAGTGGTGCAATTCAAGATATGACTCCAGAAGAAATTCGCGTAGTTCCCTTAGGCTACAATAACACAATCTCAAGGACATTCACAACAGTATTGTGCAGATGACTCATCTACAACGTTCACTTAATTTATAAAGATGTAACACTTGAACATAATGTTTCTTGTGGTCCGAAATTGGCTCAAAATGTTACAAGCAAGTGGTAATTACAATAAAAAGTCATAATATTATGGTTTTCAAGTTTTTAATTGTTTGTTGCGGCCCCTATCTCTCTTTCTTGGAAACTGATAAAAAATTTGTTGTTGTCCTCTTAGGAAAATATATTAGTTGCACAACTTTGTTTCTGCCGTTTTTTGCTTCCGCTGTTTTCTTCTAAAGTTTGAGGCTTTATTCTGAAAAAGTTTACCTATTTATGATCCAAAGGACTGTCTTTCTTTGGCCACTACTTTTTGCCATCTTTTGGGCAATTGTCGGATACGATCTCGAAAAAACGATTTGCCATTTAAGGTGATTCACGAATCGATCCATTCTTTGACTTCTTCATAAGAGTGGAAATTTTACTCATCCAGGCCTTGTCCCTATGACCCAAATTCGTACGGAACCCAATTTCCTTGCATCTGAATCATTTCCATGGCTTTAAGGCCATTTAAGGCCACTCACGACACGATACTTCACTAAGAGCAGCCTCACCGTAAGCACTTGAGGGCATTCGATGAGCCTCAACCGCAGTTTTCTTCAAATGAAAGCAGAAAATCAAAACTTCCCGCAAATAACGAGAATTTGGCTAGCCTACTTAAAATCCCTTTTCTCGTGCGCTGTCACATATTCTCAATTATTTTAAGGTCTGAGATTGTCAAAGAATAAGTTGATAGGTCCTAAGATCATAAATATAATTAAAAGTTTGTTGTAAAGACAAACGCGGGATTTAAATTCACAAAATTACCCCTGCTCCCGGCGACATCGAAGTAACGTTTTAACTGTAACCACGCATCACGACCATCAGGAAGGTGGTTGCAGTCTACCATGGACTCAATACGATGATCTGGCCAAAATCTTGTGCACCCTAAGGATACTGGCGACCCAAGGACGACCGCCTCCTGCGTGCTTCCCGCAAGTGTCTCAGCATTTTGTAAGAGTCACAAAGATGGTAATAAAGCCCTTTTAGTACCACATTATGCCCTTGCATGTACGTGGCGAACGAGGATATTACACCGTCTTGATACGCCAAAGTTGAACCAATGATCAATGATCAAGGCTTTCAGGAGTGAGTACTCGAGATAGATAATGTTTAATGCATTACGCTCACCTCTGGTAAATGAAGTCGAAGCCAAGTGTTTCAATAGATTTCTCCGCTGCTTTGTACAGAACCGCTCCGTTGCCTAGTTCTTCGTAATCCCTGATCATTTCAAGAAGAATGGTCTCTTCCGTTTACGACTATATCTGCTATAGCCAAAATGATCTTGTAGTGAAGACATTCGAGATTGGCAAATAATGTAAGTGTGTGCTTTTCTGTTCAATCGACTTCTTCTATTTTGGTACAAGTCCTTGTCATTTTGGTACTTTAACACTTTTGAAAAAGTTTTCAACAGTTTTGAAAGAGTTTTTTCCTATAAAAAACAACATCACATTTGGTCGTAGAGAGATTCTGTGTCCGCTGCTCCTACTTCGGTTAATGCTAATAGGGACTCCAGATCAACTTCATTTTCTGGAAATAAATCAATTAGAGGTTTACAATCTGAATTTAAAATAACTTTGCCTTCTTTTTTGCAGAGTAGAGGCCTTAGTACTTTTGCATTTCCAGAAATATGATTCCTTTCAGCAAAGTGTTCTCCAATAACCAAGTAAATAATTTCCCCTCTACTACACTGAGCGAAGAATTCCCCAGTGGTTCGGGTTTACACCCCAATAGTTGGGGTGTTTTCTCTTTTTTTCTGTTTCACACGAAGGATTGGTGCGCTCGCACCAACGAGTCGTGCGAGCACCCCACCCATTGGGGTGCTCACCCGAAGCAGCAGCGGCCGAACTGGTGGGGTGCGCGTCCTAATGGTTGGGGAGCTTGCACCTATGATTCGGGAGATTCGAGTCGTCCACCGCGTTGGACAGGCTGGGTCAACTCCTAGAGGCAAAAACGGCAACGTAACGAACTAGGGCGCGCGGTCCGAGAGGCAGAAAGGGGTACAGAAATAGTTCACTGCCCGACACAGATGGCGTTCGCGCATTTCTGAAATCGGGGTGCGGAGTGCAGAGGGAGGTAATGCCGCATACATTGCGGCCATATTGCAAAAGTGTAGACAGTTATTCAAAACAGTTGAAAACAGTGTTGCTGTTTCATGCAACATGCAGTGTCATGCATTTATTTCAAATGAATGCAAATTAAAGCAAGTGAAAAATCTTAAATAAGGATTGAAATTAAAATGAACTATCATTCATCATTTCATGTTATTCATTTGCTTCATTTTGCATTTATTATCTCCTTTTTACTTAAAATAGTAAAATACTGATGCACACAAGAGCAATATATGCATGTACATGTGCACAAACACATGGACGCTGACTTAGTTTCGCCGCCCGACACAGATAGCGCTAAAAACGGCACCATTTTTCCCCCACGTAGTTGACCCAGCCTGGCGTTGGATGTTGCGCGTTCGACGTTTGCGCATGTTCGCTAATGGCCGCAGCTGATAAACATCAGGCTCTTCCCGAATATCACTGTTTCTAGTTTATGTCAATTTTATTATTCATGTGCGAGATTTCAGTGGAATACAGTGTAAGCTAGTTATCTGGTTTTTCTTTGGATAATCATTAATGAAGTTTCATTAACGAAGAATTATATCTGTATATATACAGAAATAATTGTGGAGAAAAAATAAGGTTTTATATTTCTCTTACCTTCGTTAATGATTATCCAAAGAAAAACCAGATAACTAGTTTACACTGTATTCCACTGACATCTCGCACATGAATAATAAAATTGACATAAACTAGAAACAGTGACATTCGGGAAGAGCCTGATGTTTATCAGCTGCGGCCATTAGCGAACATGCGCAAACGTTAAACGCGCCACATCCAACGCGGTGGACGACTCGAAACCCCCGGATCATAGGTGCTCGCACGACTCGTTGGTGCGATCGCACCAATCCTTCGTGTGAAACAGAAAAAAAGAGGAACCACCCCAACTATTGGGGTGTAAACCCGAACCACTGGGGAATTCTTCGCTCAGTGTATGGAGCATACATTAGTTCACTGTGGAAATATCTACACAGTCAAGATTTTTGTAAAACTTACATTGAATGTAGACATGGCGTCGACACTGAAGAAAAACAAAGTTTACGTACCTTGGAATATAGCCGGGTAAAAATAGAGGTCAGAAAATAGAGGTGATGACGCCGACAATTAGGCAGGCAGGCTAGAGGGAGGAATAGTATTTGGTAAAGGGTGTAGGATGGAGCAACGAATGGAGTAAATGAATAGCGGAGGCAACGCGCTAATGGATGTTTAGTTATGGACACCATTTGCCATTTGCTCTTCATCCATTTCTAAAAAGTAATAATTCACTGCATCCTTGAAAATCCATCCATGCGCAAGTTCTGATCTGAGAGTAATTCCTCCACACATTAGAGGATTTTACTCAATCTGGGAAGAAAGTGCAAGAGTCTTTCTTTTGCCATCTCTACTCTCAAGAAAATAGGAAAAGCCTCTAACTTCTAGAGGAATATTCTCCTTTTGGGAGGGAAATATGAGAGGATTGAGGAAGAGGAATTTTCATCTCAAATTAAGAACATTTTTTCCTCGGTGAAGTAATCCACTTTTTGTCCAGCTAAGTCGAAGTACCTTAGATAATACAAGTAATTAGCTTGTAATCAAGATAGATACAGATAATTAGAGGTAATATACATTGTTAACCCAAATAGTCTACAAATATATAGTTGAAAATGTTTTTTTTTTGTTCAAGAATAACTTTTTAACTAAAAAATGTATTATTTAATTATATATTGCATTCATTCTCAAAGTTTCTCGTCTTTGCATATTTTTTGCGTAAAAACTAACTTCTTATAAAAAAGCTTTTAACTTGGTAATTTTATGCTATGCCAATAAAAGTACACGCAATCATGAAACTTTGAACAAATATGATGTGATAATAATCATCGAAATGTTTATTGAGACCAAAGTAATAAATGATATTCTTTCTTAGCTTCAGTTCTGGACTAGCACGTGATTATGTCATGTATCGATGTTTACCTATTAAAAACAGAAATTTGTACAAGTGAGTCACTAAGGATGCCTCTATCACTCATGCGCACATAAAACTTATTCACAAAACGTGGCAATACTGTGGAAATAGTTTTCACGGTGCAATTAGACCCATGGTAATCTGATGAAGGTTAATACATAGCAGTACAACTATTCCAAAATTCTCACTCGAAATTCAGGAAATCTATTCAATATCAAGAGAAAAAATGAAGAGCGCCAGCTACATTCTAATTCTTACATTTTCATTTCATCTGGATTTTGGTGGTAAGTCTAATTAGGATGACCATACGAATCATTTGTATACTTATATCCACTTTCTGAGGCTTGTGACATTTGTCCTAAGATATTTTGAACCTTCTTCATGTTGATGGAAACAGAAGAAGATACAATAACAGAGTCAAGGTTGAACGGGAACTATGAGTGGATCATGCCAAGGGAGAGAGCTTAATATTTGTGTGGAAAAGGAGTGAAAAGAAGTCAGGAGCTTATAGCGAGGATGAGATGTGGGTGCATGGAGCGTTTATTAGGTTCTGGCTTTCTAGGAAGAAGAGGATGTGTGAACTGCACGGGAAGGGGGATGCAAGAGTGAAGCAATGGTTGGAGGAGTGTGTGGAGGTGGAAAGGAGTGGGATAAGCATGGAGGTGTTTTTGGCTGAGGGGGGGGCCCCCCAAAAAGGCAGTAGTCTGGGTGAACGGGGTGTTGGGTAAGATGGAGAAGAAGAGAAGGAAGAAGAATGGAGACAGGAAGATCGCAAATTGGAGAGGAATTAGCTATAAGTAATCTGTGAACATAATGAAAATATAAAAAAGTTAGCCTAAATTAAGTTAGAAAATAATGAGCAATCGAGCCGGGAAGCATCGTTTAATCCCTGAAATACGAGATATCCATTTATTTTATTTTCACGATTGACTTTCTTTATTGCAAAATCTGCAACGTAAGAATGTATAGGCTTCAATGAATGAAACTACAAATTCTGCATCAATTTTTTCTCAGTTTTAGTATTTAAAATTAAAAATTCATCGATTTTTATTTGTTCTTACAGAATTGAGTTTGCAGGGAAACTCACCTCCTGTACTCGTACTTCCTCCCAAGAAGAGGTGGCAATCTTCTACAGGCCGAACTTCTTCGAGCCACCAAAATCAACAAGTTGTATATGGTAAGTAAGTTTGTTTTACAAGTAACTCCTTACAGATACGTTGCACAGTGAAAATATCAACACGTTCGGTTACTTTACTCGAAGAAGTAACTTTAATTTGTCTAAAACTTACTATGATCGTTGCACCCTAATCACCTAATTTTGGAAATTCATAACAAAAAATTAGCCTGCCCAAAGAAAGTGTACGTGCGCTATATTTTTAGATGTGAAAAAGAATACTCTCAGCGATTTCTGTCATGTCAATGTGACACTTTATTAGTATATGTTATGTTAAAATCTCATACAATTCTTTTCAACATAAAGACGTTTCCTTGCATTGAAATATTTCATCACTGATTTCCAAGATAATAATTTTTCAGATTTCATTGAAAAGACTGAATTCCGGAAATCGTAATGCGAAATGACAGTTTCATATTGCAAAATTCTAAAAAAGTTCAATTGATGTGGTTTCTGAATTAAATTGCAAAGACTATGAAAAGCCTTAACGCGCCTGTATAAAAAACATTTCCACATTCTCGTTCTAATGAGAGGGTATTAATATCGGGACAGAAAGTCCTGGTACTTGGGAAAAATTAGCTTCATCTCAGTGAAAAAAATTGCACTTAATTCGCATTCAGAAAAGCTGACTCAAAATCTGCCTACCTGTTCAACGATTTTTCTCGTATCTGGGTGAAAAATTTGTTGTTGTTTTAAGAGCAACAAATCTAGAAAAGATCACTATTTGTGAATTGAGTTCGCGTAATTTTGATTTTGATGAGCTATGCTAAAGTCTCTTGAGGAAATAGTATTACAAAAAAAGGAAGACGGATGTCGATTGCCAATCCGCCCCCAACGGCGAAGACTTAAAGAAAAACCAGTGTGTAATAGTCGTGCCAGACGGCAGAAGTGAAACTTTTATGGATCAATGGAGTAATGATGATGGCGTAATTGGTTATCGCTCCACTCATGGATATTGGTGTTCCCGGTTCAAATATGGGCCGTGGCAGATTTTTTCTTTTTTCTCCAGAAAATTAATTGACCAGTACATTCGGAAAAATTAACATAAGAAATTTGATGGATTAACTTTGAATTTTTCCTAAGGAATCATCACGAGGGGCTCCTCACTAAGAAATGTTAGATTGCTGCGCGGAAAATCTTAAGAGATTTCTTGGAGGAACTCTTTAGAAGTCTCTCAGCAATCTAGCATTCGTGAGAAATGTTTAAAATCTTTGCTGAGTACAGGCACAGGTGAGGTGATGTGGAGAATCCCGACATATGAACCTATGCGTGGAACGAATAGCCGACTGAACCAGAAAGCCGCCGAGTTTCGCTGTGTCTGAAGAATCCCACGTGAGTTCTGATCGCGAGCAGTGCAGATAATCTCGGAACTCCCGGCAGTCTCGATGAAATCTTGGAGATCTCTATAAGAATTCAATACAGATAACTGCATTTATTGTTTTAAAATTTCCCGATTTCATAGTGAGTAGCCCGTCGAATCATCATCACTTGTGAGGATATCGCATGGTAAAAGAGTGCTGAGAGCAAGATTCAGCAGGGATTTAAATGTCACTTATAGCGCGAAGAAGATACTACACGAGATGAAGTTAAGGTACAAAATCTAGGAAATTGACGGCGATCACGGATCTTCCGGTTGTCAGTGTGATCACCGACTGAAATTTGACCCAGATATGCTTGGCAATTTTTAGTCATATTTTAGAAACCCATGAAGATTTTTGAAAATTTGTTAGCTTAAATTGAAGATAAGACCTCAAAACTATATGGTATACATTTTAGACTTTTGCTACCATTTTCCTAGTTCATGACGTGAGTTGAAGTGAAGCTTAAAAATTCGAGAAATTCTTGATTTTTATTTTTGAACTTCTCACATGGTATACTCTATTCAAAATGTCAGAAGTTTCTATTTTAGCTATTATTCGTAGTAGAATTTCACCAACTTTCCAACAGTTTGCAATAAAGTTTATCCCATTTTATTTGAACAATCAATCGGGTTTTAAAGCGTAAATAGGCTTGAATAAATGAAACAGGAGCTTCTGTAGCATACTTTTGTCAGTGTAAGTATTCCAAATAAAAACTCTATCAATTTCTGTTTGTTCTTACAGAATTAAGTTCGGATGACGACTCACCTCATCACCCGGGCTCGAGCTCGCCCCAGCGTAGCCAAGCTTTCTCGAGCCAACGAAGTCGACCAGCTGACCAATCTGCATTAGGTAAAACACATCATCCTTCGGTTTAATTTCTTCAGGTAGTGCTTGTTGGATTCCATCTATTACTTTAGGCCTTGGTTGTTTAATTTCAGCCTCTGATTTGAGCATCACTTGATTATTCTCCACATAGTTAGTATGTTTAGTGATGTTTACTAGGTTCTGTAGTGGCTTTCGCGTGGCTGTTTACACGATTCGATGTAAAACAGCGTTCTGCTTACTGAAATCCATGTTGATGTGACTACAGCTGATCATTCTGATCAATTCTGATCATCTAGTGTGGAGCGTTGAGCTTTTTGCATAAGTAAGCATATGATGTAATTTGTCTTTCGACCAACGAACGCCTCTAGCCCTTGCGTTACCACCCAAAAAAATTCACAGCATCTGCTACCCGGGAACCTGGGTACCCCGCCCACGAAATTGTTGTTAAAAGTCCATTGTCACTTGAAATAACTGTGTGTATTCAATAAATATTTAATTATTCATATTCTAGGAAGGTATTTCTAGTATTCCTACCTAGAAAGCAATCATAAAATGGCGTGTTTTCATGCCTCCATAAACGAACGAAAAAGTACGCGTTATGAGCGGTGTCTGGTGGCGCGTTGCATAACACAGGCCGACAAAAATTGGCAAAAATGTTTTACCAGGAACTCGAGTATACTTTTCCAAAGGTTTGTGGCATGCTGAATCCAAATCCGAGGTCAGGATTCCTCTAGTGGCTCAGGTTTTCTGTCGGGGTATCCGAGTACCCAGGTGGCTCAGCCGTGCTTTTTTTCAATTGCAAAATATTGTTGTTGATCCTTTTTGGGTGGAAAACTTTTAATTCAAAGTTGATGTAAAACAGAAAAGATGTGCTGATTCAAGTCGAATCGATTAACCTATAATATTAATACAATTTATTGAAGATTAAGGAAGTGTTGCTCATTTATAATATTTGCTCGTGAAATGGGTACCATATAATTATAGATACACAGTGGAAACACTCGAAATCGAATTCACAGCTAGTTTTTACAATCATTGCATTTATTCAATTGCCTAAATCCAATTTTATACAATATTAAAGAACTTCTTTCTTTTTGCTTTGCGAACATTCTCACCATAATATTTTTCCTTCTTAGATTTTTTCATCTTCGAAAAGATTGTGATAAACTCATTGAAATTTTTTGGTAACCACATGATCTCAGTTTTAACGAATATAAGAACAACGTTTTATTACTTGAAACTAACTTTAATGAAATGTAAATACATGAGAAGAACATGCTCGACACAATAATTACATTTTTAGCCAAATAATAAAAGATTTAACCAAAGAGACCAATTTTCAAACCAAAAAATTAAAATGGACTTTTGAACCATAATGAATTAACTTTCAATTAGAAATTTTTGGCTTTCTTATTGGGTTCTGATAATTCAGAATGTTTGTTTGTAGAAAAACGAAATTCCTGTTGACGAAATGAAATTAGATACACTTCTCGCTTAAGAAAATAAAAATATGCCCGAAGTGAGAAATAGGGAAGTGGCTTACTATGAAAAATTTAATCCTCTATTTTTTATTGCAGAGTTGAGAGCACAGTCCGCGTGTTCACCAAATGGCGACCATATTCTGCCCGAGCCTCCTCTTCGTGCCAGGTCCAGGTCTCCTCCTGTCAATTCTTCTGTTCCAGTCCGGTCCAAGTCTTCTACTGCCAGGCGTTCTTCTATGCGTGTACTTGGATATGAGCTTCATCAAGTTAAATTTCTTCGGCTTATTCCCAAAACAATTACGAACCTTATATTCGAAATTCGAAAATACACTTTTCCTCGCGATAAGCTAATTTATTTGAAAGGAAAAGGCGGGACATATGAACCCATGCCATCCGAAGAAAAAATGGTGTTGTCAACGTCGAATGGTGACGTCTTCGCAATACTCGAGAGAAATAATAGCATTCTCCGTGGAATATTTACAATAAAATATCAAACCACTTCATACAAGTTTGGACAGCGGGCGAAAATAAATATGGACAGTGGCGCGATTCAAGATATGACTCCAGAAGAAATTCGCGTAGTTACCTTCGACAAGAATAACTTAATCTCAAGGATATTCACAACAGTACTGTGTGGATGACTCATCTACAACGTTCAATTAATTTATAAAAATGTAACAATAAAACAGAATGTTTCTTGTGATCCGAAACTGGCTCAAAATATCACAAGCAAGTGGTAATCACAATAAAGAGTCATGGTATAATAGTTTTCAAGTTTTTAATTGTTTGTCAAGGCCCCAGTCTCTCTTTCTTGAAAACTGATAAAAAATTTGTTCTTGTCCTCTCACGAAAATATATTAGTTGCGCAACTTTGCTTCCGCCGTTTTTTCCTAAAATTTGAGGCTTTATTCTTAAAAAGTGATTACCTATTTATGTTCCAAAGTACTGTCTATCGCTGGCCACTACTTTTTACCATATTTTGGGCAATTGTCGGATACCATCTCGAAGAAACGATTCGTCATTTGAGGCGATCCACGAATCGATCCATTCTTTGACTTCTTCATAAGAGTGGAAATGCTACTCATCCAGGCCATGTGCCATCGATCGAAACAAGTGGTAATCGGAAGGATCAATCTCTGGAGAGTACAGCAGGTGGGGTAAGACTTTCCATTTCAGGGTTTCAGGCTTTCCGTTAGACAATCCAGGCCATCGACAGGCAAAGCTGGTCTTGCTATCGACGTCTCGCTACGCCCTTCTTGGAGGCACGCTGTTCGTACATCTCTCACCACACAGGTCCGATTGTCCGAACAATCCTATCATTTACGATAGCTGCAAAGATCGTGTACAGCGTGTTCAGACTTTTTATTGACCTGTAATTCCTAAGTTCAGACAAGTTTCCTGTCTTTGGGAGGAGCAGTATACCATCTGGTCTCGCAGCGGATGAGTTCTTCATGCCTCTTCATACTTTTCTCACCTCTTCGTTAGTAATAGATGGGCAATGCTCATAATGTGTTATGAGGGAACTGCACATCTCCTTGAAGCTATTTACGTTCACTGTCTCTTCATTCAGTGGATGCAAGTCTTAGTAGACATCTCGCAAAAACGCCTCAACCTCCTCTGGTTTAGGCGGGTGGCTTAAAGTTATTTTCGGGTTTAGGAGGAGGCGAGATGTGTCAGAGTCTATTTATTTTCTCTGTTGCACCTTTCCCTCCACTCTTGACTTCTCCTCGCCTCAGATAGTACCCGTATTCTGTCAAAAATGTGCTGCTTGATGGTCAACAGCTTTGACTGGTTGAAAGTGCGATGACGGACCCGGACACAATTCGCGCGCAAAATGTCGGTCCCTGGCAGTGAACTTCCTGCCAGATATATTGTAGTGAATAACACACTGAATGAGGGACGCGTACTGTCTTGTTCAGCCTATCTTTGTGGTGAATCGATGGATGCACCTTTGCTCTGATCAGCCGTTGGTTTCGTTTCACGGTTTTCATCCACCAAAGTTATCGCTACATCATACATATCACAATTGATGGTGCAGAGGTCGTATTCTTTGAAAAAATCTCCACAAAGCTCGTCATCCAGTTGAGCTAGATCTTTGGGCTTGAGAGAAATCTGGATGTTGATGTTTCTCCTGATCCTAAAGCATCGCCTTTCCTCTACTGGATGCCTCCCTGCGTTTGATCTTAGTGTCGCCTCCCTTTCTGTGCTGCAGGCTTGTTCTGGGTGCGTTAAAGTAGGCGCTCCGCATATACAATCCCTTTTCCAGATGTCCTCAATACGGTTTCGCAGTAGTTGTTGCGAAAAATCGTTGCACTCTAGCAGATCGTCCCTCAGTCAATCTGTTCACTCAAAACTACTGAAATGTTGCCGGTCTATCGT